>CM076577.1:613447631-613585131 GCA_034641835.2 Pinus albicaulis | reverse complement strand
TCAATTATAATACCATGGGTGGATAAACACCATTGTTGATGAATACCATGGGTGGATAAACACCATGGTTGATGAATACCATGGGTGGATGTCATTTACAATACCATGTGTGTATGCCACTTTCCATTTAGATCAATCCTCCCTCCTTAAGAATAAATGGTCCCCATTGTGTGAAGTTCCCTCCTAAGAAACCTTTGTTGAATATGAAGAGCTGCTGAAGAGAAGGGTTTTGTTTGGTTAACCCATATTCGTAATGAGATAAGATTCGAGGATAGAGATACCTTGTAATACTTGTGACCAATTGTGATACTAATAGTGTGTGGCCTAGAAAATGGACTTTGATGAAGTGTGCGTTTTTGGATGACCCATAACCATGACAACCAAATATCTGAGGATAGAGATACCCCGTAATTCTTCTGACTATCTGTACTGCTAACATTGTGCAACCTAACAATTGGACTTCGATGACAAGGATTTTGTGTGGTTGACCCATAACCGTGATGTTGATTTTTGATCAAGTAACAGGTGCCTACATTGGCTGGGGTGGGAGGGAACGTATCCAAAAAACCCAAATGATATGCTTCTATGCTAAAAATCATGAATTTGATGCAGGTGCCTAGTAAAGCGGGGTGGGAGGGCTCGTCTCTAAAGGGAACCCGCTCTGAATTCTACTCCAAATATGAAATCTGATTTAAAATGGGAATAAATCCATCAATATAACTCAAAACCTTGATTATAAACTGTTTTTGGAAATAAAATGATCATTATACAGCTTCTGAAGTGATTGAAATCCCTACCTGGATACTCTGGAAACTATATTTGTGTTGCAATTGTCCCGTTGTCACAAAAGTTCTAAAAAAAATAGAAAATTTTACATCAATGATACCTCCCTCATCCAGACTCCGATTCAACCGATTTATTTTTTTAATTTGGGTGAATTCTCAAGAGTAGCTTAGATATGTTATCAGTTTTATTAAATTCTACCAAAAAACAACAAACAATGATAGGAGAGCCACCGTCCGTGAATTTTTGTCAGAAAAAAATTGTGCAACACAGCTGATTTTAAATCAACGATATCTCCCTCATCTGGACTCTAATTCACCGAGTTTTTTTTTATGAATTTGGGTATTTTTTCACAAGAAATATATTTATGTTATTTTTTGTAAATTTTGCACCAAAATTTTCAGATATGATTGACAAATTCACCCCCAAAATAATTTCCTACCAAAAAAATGAAAAACAAGAAAAATTTATTCTCGCTTGGCCCTAGAATGTGCTCTGTGGAGGTCGTGGGTCTTGAATGAAGTTTGTTGAAGTTTTTCGTAAAAATTTGAAACTGAAACATGCTTTAAACCCTCATTCCCATGGATTCATAACTTGAATTTTATACCACTGATCTCGATGCTGAGGGGAAGCCCCCAAGTTCTAAAAAATTGAAATGGATCTTGGAAGGGGAGGCCCCCAAGATCTGAAAAATTGAAATGATAGAAAAAGGTGAGAAACCACATCGTAAATAAAACCACAAATAATTTTTTTATTAAAACAACAGATAGCTATAAAAACTACATTGTGGTGGACAATCTGTCCTTTTACAAAATGCGACTTGTTACTCGTAGTATTTTTTAGTTACAATACCACAGGTAAATTCCATGTGTGGCTAAATACCAAGGGTGAATGAATACCATGGGTGAAATAATACCATGGGTAAATTCCATGTGTTGATGAATACCATGGGTGGATACATACCGTCGGTGAATGAATGCCATGGATATATACCACTTACAATACCATGAGCAATTAAATACCATGGGTTGATGAATAGCATGGGTGTAGGACACTTTCCATTCGGATCACTATCCAATATTTGTCTTCCTTGGTAGCACAAACCATAATCACCAATTCCACACAAAAACGTGAAAACCCACTTCATTGTTGTCTAATGTTCCTTCCCTGTTTGTGACATAAACCTGCTCAATACTCCCACTGCATGTGCAATGCCTATACCAGTACATATCATTGCATATATTAGGCTACCAACTACACTCGCATATAGAACATGAGACATGTCCTCTTCCTCTACTTGTGTCTTGGGACACTATTCAACAAATAACTTTACACCTATAGGAATAGGAACCTTCACCGATTTACTATCCTGCATATTAAACCTCTACAATATTTTCTCGACATACTTCCTATGGTTTAACGAGAGCTTCCTCTTTTCCTAATCTTGTTTAATTTTCATGCCCAAAATATAGTTTGCAACACCAATATCCTTCATGTTAAATTTGGAGGACAATTGGGTCTTCAAATCCTAGATAATTCTTTATCATTTCCAGTCAACAACATATCATCCACATACAATACTAGATAAATAACATGGTAACCAATTAATTTCAAATACACATAATGATCCTCTTTTCTCCTTCTGAATCCAAATCCATTTATATATGTATCAAAATTATGATACTGCATCCTTGGTGATTGTTTTAACCCATACAGAGGCTTTTTTAACATGCATACAAGTTATTTCTTCCCATTCACTACAAAAAATTCAAGTTTCTTCCTGTGGATTCCTTCTTCCAGATCCCGATGAAGGAATGGTGTCTCCACATTCATTTTTTCTACTTCAAAATCAAAATAAGCAATGGAAAATATAAGTAATATAATAGAAGCTAACTTGGAAATAGGAGAAAAAATATCACCAAAATAAATTCTCGACACCTTAGAATAACCTTTTGCTACTAATAGAGCTTTATATGTCTCCACCTTTCCTTCTACATTTATATTCTTCTTAAACACCCATTTGTTGCCAATGGGTTTTATTCTAGCTGGAAACTCCACCAGATCCCAAGCCTCATTTTTGTCCAAAGATGTCATTTCTTCAACCCTGACCTCTTTCTAGAGTTTTCCATCCTCTGAAGACATTGTATCCCTAATAGTTATGGGATCATCATCAATAATAGATAAAGAAAAATTGAACAAAAAAAATATGGACTATACCTATATGGTTTCCTTCTATCTTGAAATGATCTCCTCAAAATTTGAGTTTGTGACTCTTCCTCCTCTGATTCGTGCTCTGCTGTAGAGACCGATTATTCCTCCTTCGGTTCAAAATCTATCTTTCTAGGTTCCTTTGGTAGGAATTCATGTTTAATAACATCATTCACCTCTCTAAACACCACATCTCAGTTGTACACATTTTTCTTTGTTTCTGGGTCCCAAAACTTATAACCTTTTATACCATCCTTATACCCAATACAAATGGACCTTTTATATTTACTATCCAACTTTGTTCTTTTCTCCTTTGGACCGAGTACATATGCATCACAACCAAATACCCTGAGATGTGAAAGAAAGAGTTCCTTACTAGTCCATACCTCATGTGGAGTCTTAACCTACAAAACTAATGAAGGTGATCTCTTCAACATGCACATGCAGTATCCACTGCCTCTACCTTGAATTATTGTCCTAACTCAGCACCACTAAGAATTCTTCTTGCCTTTTCCATCAACGTCCTATTCATTCTTTCTACAACTCCATTTTGTTGAGGTGTGTATGGAGTAGTTTTATGTCATGATATACCACACTTCTTACAAAAATCTTAAAATTCCTTCTTGAAAAACTCTCCACCATTATCTGTCCTCAACACCTTAATCTTTTTCTTTTTATGATTTTCCACCAGAGCCTTAAATTATTTAAACCTATCAAAGACTTCATATTTATTGTTGAGGAAATACATCCATGTATTCCTCGATAAATCATGTATAAATGAGACATATTACACATACTTACCCAGTGATGAAAGAGACACAAGTCCAAACACATCACTATGCACAAGCTCTAATATCCCATTTTCCCTCTTATCACCAGAGGGGAAATTCACCTGATTATGCTTCCCATATACAGAATTTTCACAGAAATTGAAATATAGAGAGAAATTAGAAATACATTCTAGCGTACCATTACCATGTAGTATTCAAAGGCCTTTCGTTGCAATATGTCCAATCATTTTATGCCATAGCATAGAATTTTTGTACTCGTCAATAAAGATGCCCAGAAGATTGTATATAGTTCGAATAAAAACTCCTTGAATCAATACCAGTGCTCCCCAAACCATATTTCATGTATCTTTCTCGAACATTGTTTTTATACCTGAATCATCCATATTGCTTAAAAAATCAAATTTCTGGACAATGCAGGAATATGCAGAACACCAAGAAGTGTTCTAATACTTCGACCTTGCAACTTCAACTTGAATTCTCCACGTCCAATGATTATGGTCTTCCTGTGATCCCCTAAGAATATATCACCACCATAATATTTCTCATACTCACAAAACCACTCCCTTTGGGGAGTGAAGTGAAAGGATTCACATGAGTCAATCTACCATGCCTCATGATTTACATGTGTACCTGAAGAAGAAGCCAAGTACACATACCCACCTTCATCTGAGGTGGTTTTTTCCTCTGCAAAATGAGCATCATCAAATCATTTCCTTTCTTTGGAGCTTTATATCTACAATCATTTTTGTAGTGTCCTTCCTTTCCTCATTTATAGCATACGTTTACAGATTCTCCTAGAGATTTATATCTCCCTCTATATTTAGATCTCCCACTCGAGGAATTTTTTTTTTTCTCGGACCGTCCTCTTACAAGCAATGCATCTCAATTTTGGCTCTATAGATTTTTTTGTCTCATATACTCCAACAACAAGGATGATTCTATTTCATCAAACTTAAAAGTAGTTGTATTTCTACCTATTGCAACAACCAAACTATCCCACAAATCTAGTAGAGAACATAACAAATTTATTCACTTATCTTCATCTGAATTTTTTATATCAAAAGATAAAAACTAGTTTACCACAACTTTAAAGGCCTTTAGATGTTCTATCACCGAGTCTCCATCCTTCATCCTCAGGTTAAACAACTTTTTCCGGAGGAGCACTTTCTTCACCTGAGACTTAGATTGGCACAAAGTCCCTAACTTATCCCAAAAATCCTTCGTCGTAGCTTCCCCTGATACATTTAATAATATTAAATCTAAGAGCCTCAATTTTATTATGCTCTTCACCTTCTGATATAACTTCACCCAGTATCCTGTTAATAGTCATGTTGGTGTTGTGCCTGGATATATAGCAATCCATTGATCTCGGTCTACCAACAGTTCCTCCTAGTTGAGCTTCCACAGCTCAAAACTATGACCATTAAATTTCTTGATCTCTATCTTTCCATTGCTTTTCATCCTTTTTCACCACAAGAATCAATCATGTAGACCTCCCATTGAACAAGGATTGCTATAGGCCCAAGAAAAACCATTCAGCAGCAAAAAGGTCCCCCAGAAGTCGAAACAACTCTGATTCCAAATGTAGGTTTTACCCCTGTATAGAAATTACTTGTAGACATATTATTAAAACAAATAATATATAATCGGGAGAACATAATACAAAGATACACTGATATTTTCTCCTAGATCCCAAAACTGAGACTACTAGATTGATTTTTCATTATATTACTTTCAATGCCACAATACATATATATACATGACGAAGCATTCATAGAACCCAATCCACTAAGACTAGATTAGAATATAACCATAGTTTCCTGACTAGATCTACAAAATTCCATGGGAAAAAAATCATCATGCCCAAAACCATGCGAAAAACCCATGGGTAGGTTCGCCCTGCATCTTTGGGTTCACCCCCATCCTTTGGTCCACCTAACTATTATTGGGTCTGCATAACACATACCCAACACTGCAAAAATATGCAGATGTGTTTCCAGTGGAGGTTACTAGATTACATTCTCATAGAGAGATAGATTTATCTATGGATTTTATACATGGATCAACACCAACATCCAAGGCACCATACTGGATGAGTACCATGGAAAAATTTAGGGGCTAATATTCGTAGGTGGGCTAATTTTCCATGGTTTTTCCAAAAAAAAGATTCGCCAATTTCCATTTTTTTATAAAAAATATTCGCCCAAATTTTACAATATAAAATTATTTTACGTTAAAAATCGCCAACATTATATAGAAAAAATATATAATATCATTATAAATTTGACTAATTTTACAAATACATCAATAAACATTTTATAGTTTCCATATTAGGGACTAGTGAGATTCGCCAATTTTTTAAACTTCAAGATATTTTTCCATCCTTAAAATTATCCCTGATGAGTACCCCTGAGTTGGTTGAGCTAAAATTGCAGCTAAAGGAGATCGTGGAAAACGGTTATATAAGGTCAAGTGTCTCACCATGGGGAGGTCCAATACTCTTTTTAAAGAATAAGGATGAGACCCTCAAGTTATGCATTGATTACAAATAATTAAACAAGGTGAAAATAAAGAACATATACACATTGCCACAAATTGATGATCTCCTTTATTAGTTTAGAGAAGCAATAATCTTCCCCAATATTGACTTGAGGTCAGGATATCATCAAGTAAGGATCAAGGAGGAAATTCATAAGACTGCTTTCCAAACAAGATATGGACACTATGAGTTTTTAGTGGTACCCTTTTTGCTTATTAATTCCCCTATGTAATATTCCTATTTAGGAAAATCAGCAATATAGGCACCAAAAACATAGTTTTCAGAAAATTACGATATAATAATGAATAAAATCACATGGATCCATTATTTTATGTATTATAGTACCCAAATATAGAAAGGGATCAGAAAAAAATCATTCTAGCTTAGTTAAACAGATCTCCCAAGCCCAATATAGCCCAAAAACATCAAAACCCCATGACTATTGCAGCACATAATTTCCGAAGCATGTGATAGCACAGTTTAATGAGGGTTTCTGCTACACAAATATAGAAACAAATAGATCTGATGATATATTATTCAAAGAGCTGAGAAAAAGGAGATCTAGTCTCTTTTACACCATCTCAAGAAAACCCGACAAGGGTTTCTTGGTAAGACACAAGATACAAAAAGCATAATCTGCAGATATATGGCTGAATCACACTGTCTGACTAAAGCTTTGCATATATATGGCTGAAAATACTAAAAAATGGTTGAAAATTCTCCTTACTAGCTTTCCGGGTGAAAGGTTGATCCTTTCACTAAGAAACTAGCTCATCAACATGGGTTTTGACCATTCCACTGCAACACCATGAAAAATAATGTAGTTTCTCAAGAATACTATGTTGTGTCTGAATATGAATACTTGGACCAATGTTGAATAGTCGAAATTTAGCCCAGAATAATCCTCTTATATTTCTTCAACAAGTCCTCCAAGGAAGGGCGGGAAATTCCCGCATGAGAATACCCTTGTACTAAATAGTACAATAAACCTATCTAAATAGCTTAAGCATGCAATAATTCATAAGACTCAAACATAAAAAATATTCTGAATGACTCTCATGGCTTCCATCCCTTCCCTTATATTCTTGGTGAGCTTCCTCACCCTTGGCCCCACTCATTTATGAGGTTATTGCCATGCAAAAACTCCTCCTCCAAAACTACGTTTTTCCCACTAGCTCCACTCTCTTCTTTGGCAACGATGTTGATTTGGTCAACCTTGATCTAGTCCACATGCATTTCTCCCTTTCACACCCAAGGTGAATTTATTTTTTCTACCTAAACTGATCCACATTCACACTGGAAGTGTTTTGTTCCTACTAAAGAGATTTAAGGGTCTCCCTACCCCATATATTCTTCTAGACTAAAAAAAGAAGTAATATATAATATTCCAACTAGAAATAAGCTAATTGGGAGTATTACAGTCCTCCCCTCCCAAAATTTTCTTGTCCTCAAGCAACAGTAAAGAATGATGTTGTAAGATCTTCTCCCCTTCCCAAGTTACATCCTCATCATGAAGATTCCTCCATCGAATCAGATATTCTTTGATCCCCCTGCTCCTTAGCTACCTCTCCCGAGTATCCAAGATAGCCTCTGGTTGCAAAACTAGATGTCCCTCATCATTAATAGGTGGGATATCCATAATGGGAACCACATGTTGTCCAATGGCCTTCTTGAGGCATGCGACATGAAAAATTTTATGGATCTTGCTCCCCATAGGAAGCTCTGGCTTATATGCTACTTCTCCTACATGACGGATCACCTTGTATGGTCCATAGAATCGAGTTTTAAGCTTCTCAAATCCTTTATACTTGAGTGTAGACTGTCTATATGGCTGAAGACAAAGGTATACCAAGTCATCTACCTCAAACTGCCTCTCTATCCAACCATGGTCTGCATTTATCTTCTGTTGGTTTTGTGCTGTAGCAATGTTGTCTTTGAGTGCCCGGAGTATGTCCTGACTCTCTTGGAACCACTTCCTTGCTCTGGGAGATTTTCTTTCCCTGAACATTACATCATCAAATGAAAGTGAATCATACCCATAAAGGGCTCGAAATGGGGTCATGCCAATGGACATATGGAAAGTTGTGTTGTAACAATACTCCCCCAAATGGAGCCAATGCAACCATGCTCTCTGCTGGCCTGAAACATAGTTCCTCAAGTATCCTTCCAACCACTTGTTCACTATTTCAGTTTTTCCATTGGTTTGTGGGTGATAGCTGGTACTTGGTGTCAATTCATTCCCCACATACCGAAAAAGCTCTTGCCAAAAGCCACCCATGAAGCGGCTATCTCTATCACTAACTATGGTCTTTGGGAGACGATGGAGTCTAAACACATCCTTGAAGAAAATCTCAACTACTTGTGAAGCAGTATATCGTGCAAAAATAGCAAAGAAATGTGAATACTTTGTTAGTCGATCAACAACCACAAAGATACAATCCTTACCCTGAACTGTAGGTAGGCCGATGATGAATTCCATGGAAATACTCTCCCATTTCCCATCCGGAATAAGGAGTGGCTGCAATAATCCTGCAGGATTTTTGTGCTCTCCTTTGTTCTGTTGGCAGACTATGCACTCCTTGATATGTTGGAGTACATCCTCCTTGAGACCCTTCCAAGAAAATGTCTCCCGAATAGCCCGATAAGTCTTGGTGAATCCCTGATGCCCTGCAAGTGGGGAATCATGTGATGCCTGCAAAATATTCTCCTTGAGATTAGAATCTCTAGAGAAGAAGACTTGATCTCGGTAATAGATGTCCTCATCCATCAATTTATACCTTTCATCAGTCACCACTCCATTTAGGATCTCACATGAAAATTTATCTTTGGGGTACTCTACTAACAACTGAGCCTTCAAATTTGCACCTATGCTCATTAAGGACAATGCTCTTGGCCTCCTGGATAGAGCATTTGTCACTACATTTCTCTTCCCTTTGACATATTCTATGTCAAAGTCATATGCTTGGATCTTACTCACCCATTGATGCTGCCTCTCCTGAAGTTGCTTTTGCCTCAAGAAAGAATCAGAGAATATTATGATCAATCTTCACTCGGAATCTATTTCCCACTAAATATTGTTGGAACTTGGTTGAAGCATGCATAATAACCAACATCTCCTTATCATATATGGGGTATAGTCTCTCATGTGGCAGGAACTTCTAGCTTTCAAAAGCTATGGGGTGTCCCCCTTGCATCAGTACTTCCCCAATGCCTTCCCGTGAAGCATCACATTCCAACACAAAGGGTTGGGTAAAATCAGGTAGGACCAATACTGGGCAGCTACTCATCACCTCTTTGAGCTTATCAAAAGCTTTCTATGCTGTGGGGGTCCAACTAAAATATCCTTTCTTGGTTATATCTGTAAGTGGTGCTGCTAATTGAGAGAACCCTTTTACAAACTTCCGGTAATAGGTACATATGCCTACAAACCCTCGACGTTCTGTGACATTCTTTGGTTCAGTCCAATCTCTAATAGTGTAGATCTTCTCTTCATGGACTCTTACCCCATCCACCCAAATGATGTGGCCCAAGTAAAGCATCTCTGGGTCCCCAAACTCACACTTGGAGAGCTTAGCCAAGATTTGTTGCTCCTTAAGAATTCGTAATACTACCCCAATATGCTGTAAATTCTCTTCCCATGTGCGGCTATAAATAAGAATGTCATCAAAGAAGACCAATACAAAATTCCTCAAGTGACCCCAGAAGATGTGGTTCATGCAAGATTGAAATGTTGTCGGAGCATTGGTTAGCCCAAAAGGCATTACCAAAAACTCAAAATGCCCATTAGTGACATCAGAATGTTGTCTTGGGGATATCTTGATCCCTCACCTTGATTTGATGACGTCCCGATCTCAAATCAATCTTGGAGAAGTACTTAGACCCACTTAGTTCATCCATCAATTCATCGATCCTGGGAATTGGATATCTGTTCTTCATGGTCTTTCTGTTCAATGCTCTATAATTAATGCACATTCTCAATGTGCCATCTTTCTTCTTCACCAAGACCACCGAAGAGGAAAAAGGACTAGTGCTAGGCTTGATATGTCCTAAGGCCAAAAGCTCTTGAATGGCCTTTTCAATCTCATCTCTATAGGCTTTGGGATGCCTATAGGGTGTGGTGATCACTGCTTGGATTCCTTGTTCCAACTCAATAGTGTGCTCAAAACCTCGGTCGGGAGGTCTCCCTGGTGGAATATCTCCAAACACTATAGAATATCGGTCCCAAATAGATTGTACATCTGGATGTATTGATGAATCCTTGCTTCCATTTATAATGAACATAGTTCTACTACCCATACTATGTCCCCTCTACGCAAATATGCTTCCGTCCTGTGGGCTGAGACAATCTGAGGTGGGTGGGTGTGTACGCCTTTGATTTCCTGATGTTTACCACTCCCTTTTTCTGTCCACTCCATCTCTAAGGTTTCCCAATAAGTGGTAACCTTTCCTAAGGTGATTAACCACTGGACACCCAATATCACATTGGTGTCTAGAATATCAACCACAAAGAATTGGTCTGTCAATGTTTAGGTCCCCATAGTGATGGTTAATGTTGTAACATACTTGGCACACTGCATGGTTCTAGCTCCTAGAACCAAAACTGAGAACCCCTCAAAGTCTTCAATGTGAATGCCTCTCCTTTGCACCAATTGTGTATCAATAAATTTATAGGTAGCTCCATTATCTACCAATATTGATACTCTTTCTCCCATAATAGTGCCCCTAAATCTCAAGGTTAGATACTTGGGAACCCCTCTCAAGGCTGCAATAGTTCCTCCCATTAGATCAAGTGCCTTTACTACATCTTCTGTGGGAGGTGCATATTTTTCTGCTGCTGCAGTGATGGTATTCTCCTCGCCATTAGAAATTATTTCAATGCAATGTGCTTTCCTTGCAACACATTGGTGGTTTGGTACCCATGGCTCCCGACAACTGAAACAAAGTTTTTTCTTCCTTAGATTCCTTCTATCATTATCAAGAGATGTCCTATCCTGATTCTCCTTTGGAGAAGAAGAAATATTTTGTTGGGAGGAAGATTTGGTCTTAGGTAAGGCATACTGCAAATCCCTAGCCTTCTCCATAGCTTCTTAGAGTGTATTTGGTCTAGTGGATTTCACCAACCCATGCAATGGTTCAACCATCCCATCAATAAACATGCATATTCTCTGGTTCATAGTGAGGTCAGATACCATAACTGAAAGCTTCAGAAACTCATATATATAAGTTTCTAAATCTCCCAATTTCTTGAGCTTGGTGAGCCCAAACAAATGAGCCTTCGGATCCTTGGGGTCAAATCTCTCCACCAACCTCCCGGTGAAGTCTGGATATGAAGTGATACTAGCATGCCTAAGTGTAGATAACCCATGGAACCACCAGTCATGAGCCTCACCTTCTAGGTGCAGCGCTGCTATTTTGATAGCCTCCACTTCAGAAACTCTCTTGAGTTGGAAATACGTGTCCAACTTCTCTACCCAAGCCTTAGTTGTGCACTTGAGTGATCCATCATAAGAGGGAAAAAAGAACCTGCCCAAACTGCGATGTAGATATGAATTCTTCATATAACCTCTTTGTTTATGGTGATTGAAGGATCTCCTACCATGATCCGGTAGAATTCCTAAAAGTTCAAATGTTCCTTGAATCTTCGGGATTGAGATTCATATTCTACAAAATAATCACCAAGGGTTTCTTCCCTCAAGGGTCTTCCTTCCTCACCTTCCAAATATAGGAATGTGGGCATAGTGGAGCGTTATAAAGAAGGCTATGTTGTTGTTTTCTCCCATAAGTGTGAAGCATCGAAGCTTTCTCCATGGTGAAACCCTCTAGGGGATTCCTTCTGTCTTTCAAATCTCATCTCTATGATATCTTTGACAATGTCTTGCATCGGCTGAAGAAGGATCTTTGGGATCTCTCTCTCTTCCATGGCAGTAGATGTATTGTCCCCACAAGTTGAGCCAAGCTTAGAGCTGTAATACCACTGTAATATTCCTATTTAGGAAAATCGGCAATATAGGCACCAAAAACACAGTTTTGAGAAAATTACGCTATAGTAATGAATAAAAACACATGGATCCATTATTTTATGTATTATAGCACCCAAATGTAGAAGGGGATCAGAAAAAAATCATTCTAGCTTAGTTAAACAGAACTCCCAAGCCCAATATAACCCAAAAAAATCAAAACCCCATGACTAATGCAACACAGAATTTCTGAAGCATGTGTCAATGTAGTTTAATGAGGGTTTCTACTACAAAAATACAGAAACAAATAGATCTGATGATATATTATTCAAAGAGCTAAGAAAAAGGAGATCTAGTCTCTTTTACACCATCTCAAGATAACCCGGCAAGGGTTTCTTGGTACGACACAAGATACAAAAAAAATATTCTGCAGATCTATGGCTGAATCACATTGTCTGACTGAAGCTCTACATATATATGGCTAAAAAGACAAATAAATGGCTGAAACTTATCCTTACTAGCTTTCTGGGTGAAAGGTTGACCCTTTCACTAGGAAACTAGCTCATCAATAGGGGTTTTGACCCTTCCACTACAACACCATGAAAAATAACGCAGTTTCTCAAGAATACTGCATTTTGGCTAAATATGACTACTTGGCTCAATGCCGTATAGTGGAAATGTAGCCTAGAATACTCCTCTCGGATTTCTTCAACAAGTCCTCTAAGGAAGAGTGGGAAATTCCTGCATGAGAACACCCTTGTACTAAACAATACAGCAAACCCAGCTAAACAACTGAAGCATGCGATAAGTCATAAGACTCAAACATAAAAAATATTCTGAATGCCTCTCATAGCTGCCATCCCTTCCCTTATATTCTTGGTGAGCTTCCTAACCCTTGGCCCCACTCATTTATGAGGTTACTTCCATGCAAAGACTCCTCCTCCAAAACTGCATTATTCCCACTAGCTCCACTCTCTTCTTTGGTAGCACTGTTGATTTGGTCAACCTTGATCTAGTCCACATGCATTGCTCCCTTTCACACCCAAGGTGACTTTATTTTGTCTAACTAAACTGATCCACATTCACACTGGAAGTGTTTTATTCCTACTAAAGAGATTTAAGGGTCTCCCTGCCCCATTTATTCTTCTAGACTAAAAATAGACATAACATATAATATTCCAACTAGCAATAAGCTAATTGGGAATATTACACCCTACCTCATCCATGTGTCTAATAAACAATGTGATGCGTCCTTATTTGGACATGTTCATCATTGTATTTGTCAATGACATATTAGTGTACTCTAAGACTTAGGAAGAGCATGAAAAACACTTGGCTGCAGTGGTACTGTTATTGAGGTAACACAATATCTACGCAAAGCTCAAAAAGTGTGATTTCTTGTAATCACATATACACTATTTTGGGGCATATTGTCTCCAAGGAAAGGATATCACTTGATCCAGAGAAGATCAACGTCATGGTGGAGCAGCCAACACCGAATAATGTGAGTGAGATTCGATCATTCATGGGATTGGAAGGTTATTATAGGAGGTTCATCATGAACTTCTCCAATATAGTTCATCCTATCACCTCGTTGTAAAGGAAAGGAAAGAAGATTGAATGGATAGCTCAGTGTGCGACAACCTTTGAGAAATTGAAACAATTTCTCACAAATGCACCGATGTTGAGAATTACAGATCATGATAAGGATTTTGTGGTATGTGCAGATACCTGCAAGGAATGGCTCGGTGGAGTCTTGATGCAAGAAGTACATGTAGTATGTTATGAGTGAAGAAAATTGAATGAGCATGAGGTGAATAATGTGACTCCTGATCTACACTTAGTTGTCATCATTCATGTATTGAAGATATGAAGGCATCACCTCCTCAACATAAAATTTACACTTATGATAGACCATAGTGGGCTTAAGTATTTGTTTGAGTAACACAAGTTGAAAGAAAAAAATGCTAGATGGTTTTCCATACTTAGTGAGTTTTACTTTGAGATTATTGCATAACTCTAATGGAGGAATTATACGTCTAATGTAGGAATATTACATCCTACATTATACAACTCTAATGGAGGAATTATACTTCTCCCTCATATTCTAAAGTAAAAAGCAATTTTAGATGATTTTTTTTTCAATAACTTTATCTCTATATAAAGTTGATGTAAATATAGGGTGGAAATGAAGTATTTTGTTTAAGTCCCATATTAATTTTTTTTTTTTGCCATTACTATTTTAGTTTTTTAAAACAAATATTATTGTATTATTTTGAAATATAATGTTATGAGACAACTTCCATGGCTTATCTATAAAGTCTCTCTCCACACAATAAATGGATAAAATATTACATAATCATAATATGTAAAAAGTTCATATTTAAAATTAATTTATATATTTTTGTGTGCAAAGTGTTTATAACATATTTTTTAGTTAGATAATTTTAATTTTGATACTAAAAAAATGAAAAAGAAAATTAACAATTTTATCAAGAAATTTACTAAAAATGACTTTAAATTGGATGTAATTGTAAAGTATCAAATATTAACAATAGAAATCTAATTCCAACAGAAAAATCCTAAAATCTTTAAATTCACTTTTACATTAAACCAACAATTTTATCATCCAAAATATAATTTTATTAACAATATTTTCAAAATAGTTGCCACCTTATTCCGGTTTGCAATAAAAAAATTGAGCGGCGAAATCCAAAGACTTAAATTTATTATACAATTGTACTAAATTTTAGGAAGATATATTATAATCTACTTTCCAAAGCACTTGTTGCCTTGTTCCTATTCGCTGAGATCCTGGTAAGATGAGAAGGCTTAAAACTTTCTGATATTTTGGGTAGTGGAAGGCACTTGAGGAATACAAACTTTTTTATGGTTGCTTTCCTCCATTGCAGTTGTGCAATATTAGAGGAGTGATGGCCCATTAGGTCTTTCATCTCCATATATGTCCGTTGCTTAGAGTCTTTCACATCTAATGCTGGTTCATTAGGTCTTTCATCTCCATATATGTCCGTTGCTCAGAGTCCTTCGCATCTAATGATGGGAGTGACTGGTATTTGTTTATTTCCACTATTTCAGTTGACTGAATCATTGTTTTTTTTATTTAGAGGAATTTCAATGGCTTTTTTTTATATCAATGGGTAATTATGGTGCAAGTGGTAGTATTCCTAACATCTTCTGCATTTAAATGGAATGTGCTCATAATCCAATGTATGTTTCTAAAGTTCACCCTAGTAATAGATATTGATTGATTAGATAAGAGGCTCCTATATATTCATGTGCTTGCATATGGATGCATAAAATATGTAGTGAGCTTATTTTGTTTCTTCCAACTTATCAGATAATGCCATAGGGCATGACCTATCCCAGCCAAGATCTCCAAATCCTAGAATCTTCTCCTCATCCTAGAATCTTGCAGTAAGGAGCATCTTGATCCAAACCAGAGCTCTAAAGTCCTCCTTCTTAGGGACTAAACATTTCCTCCAAAATCTCAAATAAATATCAATAGAGTTAAAAAAATATGGACCATTATCAAAACTTCATTTATAGACTGGTGAAGACAATTTTGAAAATTGCCTTGGAGCTCAGTTCTAGCTTAATGTTATCTTTGAACTTCCATTTGTTGTAAACCTAATGGGTTATTGTTTTTTCTGATGGCGATATCCCCAAAAACATGGCTCTTAGTGCATGGTCCTGCATTTACTGAATATATTGTCCTATTTGATTTGAACTTTGAACAAACCTCCAACTTTGTATCAATTACTACTTTGGGCAAGCATCTTCCTATTCTCCATTTCCTAGAATGGCTAGTTGGTTGATGCAAACCTTTCTATTCTTCATCAATCTTAGGAGCTGAAGAATTGGGCTCAGAATTTGTAGCCTGATTTTAGATTCTTCCCTTAGAAACAACCTTGTTATAGGAGAGACTACAACTCCCTCTAATGGCACTAGTCGTAGAAAGAAAAGCATGGATGAGAAATAAAACACGTTATTTAGGGTTTTATAGAATAACCAATAAAATTTTGCATAATATAAACTCATTTCATTAATTATTATTATTCTCTTTCTCCAAATCACTATTATCTATCCATTTATACTTTATAATAATAGATCATATTACCATCAATTCATAGATCTTATTACTATTTATCTATCTATATAATAAATTATCTTTTCCAAATCACTACTATCTATCCATTTATATCTTATAATAATAGATCATATTACCATTAATTCATAGAAGAATTATATTTTCCAAAACACCATCATCCATCCATCCATCTATAATTTATATATTGTTTATGCATTTGCATATCTAACCAAAAATATGCCAATATACTTCTTTTTAGATAACAAGTTATTATTCATGCATTCCCAACAAAAACCAATTTAAACTTCTCTATATCATTTATCCATTCCAAAACCATTGTCATAAATTTCTCTATATCATTTATCCATTCCAAAACCATTGTCATTCACATTCAGTAATCATTCACAGCATTGTGGGTTCTCTATGATGACACTATTGTCATAAACTTCTCTATATCATTTATCCATTCCAAAACAATTAAAAAAAAATTGTCATTTACATTGAGTAGTCATTCACAGCATTGTGGGTTCTCTATGATGACACTAGATCATACAAAATTATATAATCCGTAAAGGGTGCTTCACTGTGATTTATCCATTCCAAATCACCAGAAAGAATATAGACACCATTTTAAGTAGTATATACACAGTTTTTAATAGACTTCGTCCATTCCAACTTACAAAGTTTTATATGGAGTGTTTTGAATGGGATTCAAAGAGACAGCAAAGAATATATTCACGGGTACTAACGAAGAGCATATAGAAGTAGTATATACACAATTTTCAAAAAAATTCATGCATTCCGAACTAATATTAAAACATAAGTAATATATAAACATTTTGATTGGGCTTCAAGGAGACAGCGAACATTCACGGGTACTAACAAAGCATATGGAAGTAATAAATACAGAGTTTTTAATAGGCTTCATCCATTCCATTCTGCCAAAGTAATATATAAACAGTTTTTAACGGGCTTCAAAGTGACACAAAACAACATTCAGGGGCACTAACAAAGCATACAGAGGCAACGGATGTAGCAAATTTGATGCTTTAGATAACATGGTCGCTGAAGAGAGTATTGGTTCTCACAATGAGGAACCTGCAATTTAAATAAAAAAACATTTGGGTTATTTTATATTAAATGCTAATTTTAGAATATTTTAATTTGTCTATTTATAATTTTAAATTTTTTTAAAAACTTAGTTATGCTATTATTATTTTTATCGGTAGGCTAAGTAACAAAATATATTGATTTAGAAGGTTTTTTTATATTTCTTTTTATTATAGAAATAAAATATTAAAGAATTGATTATAGAAATAGAAATAAAAATCATAATCAATATTTATAGTGATCAATTCATAAAAAATATAAAATTTTACTATCTCACATTGCTAAATTAAAAAATCATAAAAACTAAGTAAAATTTATCTTAAATTATTATCATCATTATTATTATTATTAACTATAAAAACAATTAATATATAATTTAAACATATATATAAAACATGGAACAACATTCTAAATCTGAAACTTATCTTATTTTATCACTGATATTCTTAATTTATAAATAGATTTGGTTACAATATCATGGCCCAATACCATACTTATCAATACTATATGTCCAAAAAAATCTAAAACTAACTAAATATGACACTTGTTCATATGAATCTCCAACTATATCAATTCAACAAAGCTGAAAAAATTAAACAACTCCGGAATAAAAGAATTTAGAGTTAAAATGGGGTTCTAATGTCTTTGTCGCATAACGTCGAGGTATACGTTATGGATTGTGGGGTGATTGAGCGAATTGAGGCACTTCACAGTAGGCGGCTGAAAAGGGTACTTCCAGAGCACGCTCACGTTAAATATGAATGGTGATTTTTGGCAATTGGAGGTCTTTCAAGTGGTTCTACAATTTCAATTCTCCACTTCCACACATCGAGCTATTATCGACTTCGCTTCATATTGTTGCTGAATGTTGTGGCAATTGGAATTGAATTGTTGTGTCTCAAAATCCAACTCTGAACTGAAATCAATTGAATCACCATTGCTTAATGAACCAAATCTCTCAGCATTTACAAGCTATGTGATCAAATAGAGCAGAGATAGCCATGGCTAGTTTAACCATGCATATATATTGGCATGCAATGGCTAAGGGCTCATGTTTAGATGGGCTACTTGGTCTAATGATAGATGGAAAATTGATAAACCAGATAATAACACAACATGGTATGAGTTGTTTTAAGTTATAGGATTAAATAAAATTTATATAATTAAATGGACTAAAAATTGTTAAAAATAAACATATTTTAACTCACATACGCATAATTAATATTTTTTAAATTTAAATAGTATATCAACAGTATAAAATTGCATCTTAACTAATACTAACTAAGAGTAATTAATTTGAACTTCTAAAACAACATAATAATGTTGTAGACAAACAGAGTGTGGGTCAACTCTCATAATAATAAATTGTTATATTATTAATAAGGAAATGTTTATGTTTATAATTTTATTTTAATAAATTAATTTATAAATTAATTAATTGAGAATTTCATTTAGGTGAAAAAATTGGGTATTGATAGTTAACTCTGTAAGTTAAGTTTTCCTCCGCGAAATTTAAAACAGAGAAAAATGTGTTTATAGGTTCAACTCTCTTAATAAATCTTATCCAAAAATTTAAAACCAGGGGAAAGGGGTTTATAGGTTTAACTTTATTAAATTTCTTGGAATTGCGAAACTTCCTCGTAAACATTTTAAAAATAGAAATTTAAGATATAGGAAAGAGATTTTATAAGTTCAACTCTCTTAATAAATCCTTTCCAGAAAATTTAAAACCGAGGGAAGGAGGTTTATTGGTTCAACACTTTTAATAGTTGTGAAACTTCCTCATTAACCTTGTAAAACAAGTTAAGTTGTGGAAAACTTTTCTCTTGATTCAACCATAATCTCAACTTATTATCCTATGATGCTCTATTATGTGATTGTTCCCAACATTTCTCTTTATTCAATCACAACCACATCTTATTAGCCAATGCTACTCCATTATGTGATTGTTCTCATTTTTCTTTAATTTGGTACAACTTTAACTTGGTACCACTTCCCTATGATGTGGTCATGATATCACTTTGTTGTGTTAATAAACTTTAGAAATATTTTTTTTGGAAGGGTGACCTTAAGATTATATATTTTTATATGGCAATTTATATCCATCTTAATTTAGGATTTACTGAGAGATCAAATAAAAAAGGTTTGCATTTTCACAGATTTGATTTCTCTCCATACTAAATAGATCTGCAGCTAAGATCAATCTACACCGGTTTAATTATTAATTACAGTTATTATAATTATTAATTTATATTTTATATTTTATTATATTTTTATTTAGTCAAAATATTTAGAGGACATTACATTACATTACAACATCTCTACCATAGTGGCTACCATAGTGGCGAGAGATCAATTTACACTGATTATTATTAATTATAGTTAATTATAATTATTAATTTATATTTTATATTTTATATTTTATATTTTATTATATTTTTATTTAGTAAAAATATTTAGAGTACATTACATTACAACATCTCTATCATAGTGGTGAGAGCACCTACACAAAACACTTCATAATATGGTAATCACCAATTTAACTAGGACACAACTTTAATTAATTAATTATATATATATATATATATATATATATATATATATATATATATATATATATATATATATTTCATGACTCAAATATACTTAGGTATTGATATTTTGTTTGCTAAATATTAATTTTATAATTTAATATAAATTATAATATATTAATATTAATTTATATTGATTTTTTTTGAAAAAAATAAATAAATATTTATTTATTAATTTTTAAATTATCAATTATTACTTGTTGAAATTTAAACTCTTAAATTAATAAAAGCTAATTATTATTTTAAATTTAGTTCAGTATAGTCTAACTAATAAATGAAATGATTTCTTGGTTAGAATTTGGTGATGCAATTTCCAGGAAGATTGTGATTTCTTGTTGTTTAAAATATTCTTTTGAATGCATAAATGGATTCTGCATACTAAAAAAACACAAAGTAATTGATCTTTCCAAATTAGACAACTTAAACATATGATTTTTTAAAATTTGTACTAGATTTTGAATAAAGTTGACCAAAAAAAATACTCCGAAATTTTTGAAAAAGCTCATTTTTTCTAGTAATTAGATTGTGCAAACTTCATTCGTAATATTCGTAAAAGATGCCATAATCTTTAATTATTAATCCATTTATAAATTATAGTATTTAATTCTTGATTTATCTATTTATAATTTTCCAATTTCACTTATAAATTGAGATGTACATTTTCATAAATATTATTGTGGTAAGAGGTGCTCTCCATCCTAGTATGGAAGACATTTTGTGACTTTCAAATTACATAAAACTAAAAGTGTTATTAAAAACTCAAATAAACTAAAAAAAATAAATTAATAATTGCAAATTTCTGGCATCCTTCTCCACCCTAGATGGATCTAGGTTGGTTTATTAAAATTATTGTTTAAGTGTTTAATGGGTCTCTCATTGATTTGTATTTACATTTAGAAAATCATTAATATATAGTTATATTTAATTTCAATTATTTTATCAATTATTTTAATGGACCACACACTCAAATAACTTTATCACTATGTTAAATTCTCACGGGAAAATTTAACTACCCTTCATTAATAATAGTTATTATTTATGAATCTTAATTTATTTTCAAAATATTATTAAAATTGTGAATCTTTTAATTTCTATTAAAGTAAATTTTATGATGATGATGATGATGATGGTTAACGTCCACTGAGACCAATATTTGGTCTATTGGACCTAAAGAAAAGAGTTATTTAATTTGATTTAAGATTTTAATCCTATGGTCAAAAAGCTTGGAGAGAAGTCTCCTGAGCTCACTATAATTTTGACATCTTAAAAGGCGAGGAAGGTGCAACAAAGATTATGAAATTGAGCTCTAATGTGCTCTAATGTGGTTGTACGCGGGGCACTCTATATATAGATATCACTTGAGTGTATAAATTACTAAACCATTTATTTTTAATTGATGTGCTTAATTGTGTTAAAGGAGTTTTTGAAAAAAATGTTATGCCATTTATTTAATCTATTAATTTTTCTCATAATTTTGTGATAGCTCATAATTTTGTATTTTTTATTTATCCAAATTATTAATTTATTTTCATTATATATTCTTTTATAAATTAAGTTGACCTAAATCATTATAAAATATAATTATTTCACATTAATTTAGAGATTATATTTTATATTTTTATGCATTTTAACACATATAAAGAGGACATTTTTTTCCTTATATCTTTTTCTCTATATTTAAAAAATGTCGAGTAATCTTTGGAAATCTAAATATGAGATTATTAATATTATATAATTTTATATATTGATGAAACACAACTTTAACCTATTATATACATGATTGTGAGAATTATTTGAATATACTTACTCTAGTATAATAAATTTTATTTTTTCACTATGAAGTAAATTGTAAAATTATTTCATATGTAAATTTAATTAAAGAGCCTTGTGAATAAGGCTTAATGTCAATGAAGTGAAGATGATTACACTAGCAATTGTCACTAAAGTGCAAAAATACACTTGAACTGTTATTTACCTCAAAGAGAGGGTGTGAGATAAATGTATTTGTTAGGGTTTTGTATGAAATATAATAATTTCAAATGTACTCAAAATTTTGCCATATATTTAGAAATTAGAGTCAAAATTTTGAATATAGAAAATAAAAAATTAATTGGATAAAAACAGCAGTAAAGCACTAAACATGCCTGTTTTGACTATAATTTTCTATAATACATAAATAATTTAAATATTTTCAAAGCAAATCAATAAAGTGATGATGTTATGCTTTTTCTTAACTTATATATTCCATGACCATATTAATCACATTATTAATTGTTATAATAATTTGCACCTATTTACACAAAACAAAAAAGTATGTTAATAAAATAAATTGGGTGCCTACAAAGCATAATAATGTTAGCTTCCCATAACAATTAATTTACACTTTCTTACACACATTGTATAATCAAACTAGCAAAATAACTCTAAATATTGTAATCTCTTCAATGGGTAAAATTTTTGTTGTTTAGCTTTATGGTTGGAGTTATTAGTTGGATGAACAAAGCTAAGAACAGCACATTAATATAAACCAAGTAGAATCACAGACTACAATTCATCAAGCCAGAAGACATGGATATGGAAGTCTGCGACTAAAGATTGAGAGGATTGTACGTGGCATTGTTGCCTTTCTTAGGCCACGGCCACTTCAATGCATTCCTTCAACTCTTAAGAATGTTGGGTGTGACTGTTATCTACCTTACGCTCCCTTCAAATGTCCAATTTCTCTGCCACCGTGCGGATGAATGCGGTGACCTTCCCTTCTATTTTCAGGATTTATCAGTCCCCTATTCACCTCTACCACTAGGCCGCCAAAATATCAATAAAATCTCCCGCGATTTGGTGTCCATCATATCTGATCTTGTACACCAAATGGGGAAACGAATCTAGGGCTCGCTGCTCTAATGGCGGAGCTACGAATCTAGGGGCCTGCCGCAGTCTCTTGTAATTTGATTTGATAGGCTTCTTCTATTGAGGGATGAGATGGATTTGCATGTTGTTGAGCTTAGTTTAAAGGATTTAATTTGGTAGTAGATGTTTTATGTTAACTTGTGTTGTCTTGATTTTGGTTGACAAAGTAGCTTTGGATCTTTTTGTTCGATTTGGATCTTGTTACCCATGACTATTTTTCTTAGCATCTGGGTGGTGATAAAACCTTTTTGAAAAATGGCCGGAATTCTGATGACCATGTTTTTGATAAATCCTACATCAGTGTTTTCATAGTCCATTGGTTGCAAATAAACCCTAACCCTCCACTTAAGAAGGATTTTATCATGAAACCCTTTTGTGGGGTCCGCTTCGAAATATATGTGAAAAAATGTGACATTTCATTTCATAATCTTTTTAGTGTCTATTTTGATTAAACAACCTAATAAGTTTTCCCACATAGACTAAGATATCTATTTGTTTCAAATGAATGGGTTTCTTCAGAAGCCTTACCGAGACTAGAGTTTCTAGAGATGTCATAAAAGGAGGATTAAAATCAAGGAACCATGGTTGAAATAAGAGACCATCTCTGCCCCAAACAAAACGTCCCTCATAAAAAAAACTTTTTTCAATCCTGTATATTTCTAAAGAGCATAATAAAGAGTCCTTTTAAACAAAAACACAACTTTGTATTTTGATACTAGTTCTAGTGAACCCATTCCTCTAAGAAAATGTCGATGGCTAGAAACCATCGAAATGAAAATTAATCACCTTCCATTCATAATATGCAACCAAGAAACTAGATATAAGGTTATCTACTTCAAGAGACGAGGTTTCCAATGTTTGATCCACAATAAATACTAGCCCTAGGAGATATTTGGGGTTTGGAGGTGAAATTCCTAGCTTTAGGAAATACTTAAAGAATTTGGGTTAGGAGGAGGAGTATGCACCCCAACGTTTGGCTCCAACTCTTAATATTGATACTATATAGATGAAGGCATCATTTTCTATATGATACTCGTTGAGGGATTTTAGACCTTGAAGCTTCCTACCTCCATGTAAGAGTCAAATACTATCATATGTGATTCTCATCTAATCATGTATATTAGATATGAGTAAGGAGACAATATCTATAAATTTGGCCTGTAGACAGAAGGAACCCCTTGATATTTTTCACAAAACATAGTAAAATTCTCCATCTATGAGGTGATATGCAAGTCCCCAATATTTGAATGATACCCAATGGAAGAAGTTTAATTTGTATTCTTTCATATTATACCCATTTCAACTTCTTTTGTTGATGTCATAATTCCATAATATTTGTAGCACTCATTATGTGAGAACTCCACCCAACCATGGTTTTCTCATGAAATGAAATACACACACACACACATATATACATATACAGAAAAAATAAGGGGTTGAGTCAAGGGACACAGATTCCAAGGATGAGGAGGTTTCTTGCTTGGGATATTCAAGGTTTCCTTGTGCTAAGAGATATGATTTTTTTTAATAGCGATCAAAGGTTGGCTAGTGTGTTTTCAATGGATTGTTCATGACTTAAATTGGTCTCTAAGAGAAGTATGTAGACCCATGCTACCTTGGAAAACATTATAAGGAAGAGAGGACAAATAAATTATTGGAAATGGACTGCGTTGAGAACAAGAGAAAGAGGAGAGAAGAGAAGGTGGAGGAAAGGAGATGGGGGATTCTCTCTCATTTTGATCATCATTCAACATTTAACAATAAAGCAAGAGGAATAACAAATGAGACTTACAGGAAGAAAATAAAGACATTGATATCAATTTGGTTGGAAATATTGGCAGGAAGAATATCTCTCCTTGGTGAGGAAAAATGGCCTCTCGATTCCTTGTATATTCAGAGGGTGGAGATGGTCTTTCTCTAGATTCCCTTAATGGTTGGGGTGATTGGGCGATTTGAGATATAGTAGGCGGGTGACAAGGTTAATTCTGGGGAACTCTCACGTTAAAAGTGAATGACCCCAATATTCCTTCTTGTGGTTGAACGATGATCTGAATCTTCTCTGCCATTGGGGAAATATATCGACATGCAACTTGGAAAATGAAGATATTTCAAGTCATTTTGCAATCACAATTCTTCAAACATTCTCGTTCTTTGAACCTTACATGCCAAAAACCAACAAGAACTAGCAAGACACCAATTACCACCATCCTAGATCCATATTAACCCAAAATCTATCAAGCGTCGAGAGGGATCACATCTCTCGAGGTGCAAACCTGTTTTTTGAGTGAAAAACTTGAGGAAATGGTTTCACCTTGGGAGATTTGATCCCTCTCGACGTTTGATAGATCCGGGGATAAGATGGATTTAGGCTGGCTTCAGTTGTGTGCAGTCATACAAAATTTTTTGAACATATAATTATTTTGATCATTTTAAATATGCTAAATATGTTTAATATTAATTTTGTGAATTTAACTATAAATTTGTTTATTTACCTCAATTTTTTGAGATGAGAGAGAATCTTACTAACTTGAATGATGAAATAAAAAATTTAAGTGTAAAGTGAAAATGTAACAATGTTGAATGATAGAAAATGTGAATAATAAGAATATACTGAATTACAAACAATATTCATTGTGATCAATCCAAAACTATTTTATTCTATTATTCTTATTGTCACACCTATTAGTTATTCTCTATTACCATGTTTGAATGCAAATTGATTAACAATGTTGATTAATGGAAAATGGGAATAATAAGAATGTAGCCAATTACAAATAGCTTACAGTTTTAAGAAGAATACATTTCGGGTAAGTGAACATTTGATTTAGGATGAAAGTTAAAGTATTGTATTTATGGTTGAATTACTGTAACAAAGAAGTCAACTCACGATAATTCACATCATGAATAATGTTTATGTGTGTACACTGAAAGAGTTCGTATGTTTTTGGGGTGAGATAGAGATATAGATGGAGGGGGGAAAAGAGGGAAGAAGAGAGAGGTAGTGACAACAGGGGAGGAAGAGATAAAGATATGGGGAGAGAAGTGTTAGAGAGAGTGCAGGAGAAGAGAGAGAGAGGGAGAAGAAAATTGAGGGAGAGAGAGAAATATATAGATATGGAGAGAGGAAGTGTTAGAGAGAGAGAAGGGGAAAAGAGAGAGAGGGAGTGGAAAAGGGAGGGGGAGAGAGATAGATAGATAGATATGGAGAGAGTGTGTGTATATATGGGGGTCAAGATAGAAAGATAAAGAAGGAGAGACAATGGGAGATAGAGATATAGAAGGAGGGGGTATATATGTTCTTACACTGAAATCAATGCACATTATTAGTCTAATTACTTTGAAATTAATATGCATCATACATCTATTTGCATCAAATCAGAAATCAACATCTACACTAAAGTCAATGAATCTAGTGAAAACAATCAAATATGATTAGAAATCAACATCCACACTAAAATAAATGCATCTAGTGCAAGCAATCAAATAGTATTAGAAATCAATATCTGCACTAAAATCAATGCATCCATAGAAAGCAATCAAATACTAGTAGAAATAAACATCTACACTAAAATCAATGCATGTACTGTAAGGTATTAAATAGGATTAGAAATCAACATCTACATTGAAATAAATGCATCTCGTGCAAGCGATCGTATAGGATTATAAATCAATATCTACACTAAAACCAATGCATCCAGTGCTAGCAATAAAATAGGAGTAGAAATCAACCTCTACACTGAAATCAATGCATCTAGTATAAGGTTTTAAATAGGATTAGAAATCGACATCTACACTAAAATCAATGCATCTAGTGCAAGTGATCAAATATGATTAAAAACCAATATCTACATTGAAACCAATGGATCTAGTGCAATCAATCAAATATGAGTATAAATCAACATCTACTCTAAAATCAATGTATCTAGCGTAAGGTATTAAATAGGATTATAAATGGACATATACACTGAAATAAATGCATCTAGTGCAAGCGATCAAATAGGATTAGAAATCAAGAACTACACTAAAATAAATCTATCTATTTTAGTTAAAAACCAAAATATTCATGACTTTCTAGATCTAACTTCTATGTTTGTATTTTTCTTTGTGTGTCTCTTTCTTCTTCCCTCTCTCGCCACCTTCCATTTTGTGTCTATCTCTCTCCTTCTCTCCTTCTCTCTCCCCCTCCCTCTCTCCCCCATCTCTCTCTCTCCACCTCTCCCTCCCTTTCTATATCTTTCTCTTCTTCCCTCTCCCCCCTACCATCTATATTTATACCTCCCTTCATCTCTCCTTATTTGTCTCTTTATCTCAACCCCTACACACATCTCTCTCTCTTTCTCTCTCTCTCTATCTCCATATATATCTCTCTTGATCACTCCCTTTCTTTGTATCTCTCTCCTTCTTTCTTTCAACCAGAATATATATCTCTATCTCCCTCCATCTCTCCTTCTCTATCTCTTTATATCAATACACTCTCTCTCTCCATATATATCTATCTATCTATCTCTCCCTCTCCCTCTCCCTCTCTATCTCTCCCCCCCCCCCCCCCAACTCTCCCTCTCTCTATATATCCCCTGCATCTATATATCTATCTCAACCAACAAACATACACAATCTCTCTCCATATCTATCTAGCTATCTCTTTCTCTCCCTCCCTCTCTCTCTTTCTCTCTCTCTCTCTCTCTCTCTCTCTCCATATCTATCTATCTTCCTCCATCCCTCTCTTTACCTCTCTCTTTTTCCATCTCTTCCCCCTCCATCTATATATATATATATATCTCTCCCCTTGTCTCTCCTTCTCACTCCCCAAACAGACACACTCTCTCTCCATATCTATCAATATATTCCCCCCCCCCCCTCTCTCTCTCTCTTCCCTCTTTCCCTCCTCTCTCCCTCATCATCTCTCCATATATACCTTGTCACTCCCTCTCCCTCTCCACCTTTCTCTCTTTATATCTGTCTTCTCCTTCCAACTCCATATCTCTCTCTCCTCTCTCTCAAGGCCTCCCGCTCTTCCTTCCTCTCTCTCCCTTTCTCTCCCACCTCCCTCTTTCTCTCCCCCCCATCACAAAAAATCTCTCTCTCCACCCTTCCACTTTGTCATTATATCCCCTTCTCTCTCATTCTCGCTCTCCCCCCCTCTCTCCCCTCCATATCTATGTCTCCCAGTCTCTCTCTTCACCTTATTTCTCTATCTATATTTTGTCATTTTTTCTCCTTTCCCTCATCTCTTCTCTCCCTCATTGTTACACAGTAATTTGTCACTTTCCTTGCAATCCCCATCTCGCCCATTGGAGGGTCGTTTCTGTGACCAATAAGCAGTTTCATGCCTTGCAAATACCATCATTGCATCCCTTTCCATGAGGACAACATTTCTTCTGTTGATCATTTCCTAAGCAGACCCCTAAAAACACCTGTTTTTGCCTTGGCGCTGGTAGCCTATTATGTCCTCGTGCCAATGGGGGAAAGTTAACACTGAGCCCACACCAATTGGCGCTCTGTCCCAGTTAAGCACCCACACCAATCTGCTTTTCGAAAGTTTTTTAAAAAAAGAGGCGAAGTTTTGATTACAACAACTTCGTGGATGAGTCATCAGGAGTGGTTTCGACTGAATAACCACGGCCTGCCTCCTTTGGCCTCTTGTTTCCACCTTATGGGGAACCTCCCAAGGGATAAGGCCTCCCTTCCACTATTGTAGGGATCCCAACCTCCTCCTCTCCTCTATAAATACAGCATTCATCCATTGATGAAGGGGCTGAATGGCTGAATGGCTGAATGGTAGAGTCTCCCAAAGTTCGCAAGAGCCATCAGAGCCTTATGCTGCAAGAGCCTTGATTCATTCCCTTAAGGCAAAATCCAAGCAAGGAGATTATTTTCAAGACATCCGAAGAGAGAGGTTTGTCCCATCCCTGACAGGCTTTTTCAAGACGTGTTCCGCTGGCGACCCTCCGATGGAGAATTCAGTGTCAGAGCTCTGGTTGTATTCTTCTTTTGATTGATTAATGATAAGTGACTATTGGTTATGGTTCCACTCTTGTTCTTGATGATGATCATGAGTTATGTCTTCTCTAACTAACATATATTTGTATGTACTAGATTTTACGCTTGCATTTGTTTTATTTCTCGCGTGTGTAGGTGTCCTATCACGGAGATCGTGGGGATCGTGATCTGCCAGAGCTAAGGAACGGGAGTGCTACCTCTTCTACAAGCAACAGCGTTGGATTCAAGGTAGGCCTTCATCGCTAGTTGGCTTATTTGCAATTAGGAACCTGCATTATAGCATGAACGATTGTTGCTAGACTCGGTCTGGGCTAGTAGGGATTGCCTCTGTCCGTAGAGGGGATTTACCTCCACAACAAATTGGCGACTCTGCTGGGGATCGTCTAGCTTGTTGTTGTTCTACTTTGTAAACTACAGACGGAGCCTGAAGTTAGCCAGATAGCCTTCGAAACGCTATTTCTCTACATTAGTGAAGTAGATCAAAGCTGCTTCAGTCAATCTCTAGGTTAGTTTATGAACTGAACGCTTGGAGTATTGTCTTGTCTTTTCGGTTGTTTCTCGATTCTTCTTGCTTGATTGGCTCTTTTTGCTGGCTATTTTTGAGTGTTTGGCTTTTGGTACAGCCCCAGAGGATCAGATCTGACCTCTATTTTTCTGAGTTTTCATCCTTTCATGGTTGGCTTGATTGGTGCGGTTTCCACCCTGACAGTTGCACCAATTGGCGTGGGTTGCCAGTTCATCACTTGCGCCATCCCCTGTCTGGCGCAGATTACAGCCAGACAGTCTCGCCATCTCCTGTAGGTGCTATAGTTTTCCCTTGTTCGGAAGTTTCTTTTGGTCAGTACTTTGCTTCTGGGTTTGTTTTACATCCTGCTTGAAGTGGTGAGTCTGGTCTTGGTTGGGAGAAATGATTTGTTTTTTCATTTTCAGGCATTGGCGCTTGTTTTCAGTTAGCAACCCGCGCCAATTAGGCATTGGCACTAGTTTTCAGTGAGCAAGTCGCGCCAGTTGGCGCTAGTTGTCAATGACAAAGTCGGGCCAATTTCAGGGTGTATGAAATTTGAGACTTTTTCCCTAAATCCTTCACCAGTGTGTCTTTCCCTTCTGGTATTTTCACTGTATGAGCATAGATTACATTGCTCATTGTTTGAAATGTCTTCTTTCCATGATTGTTTGATGTAAAAGGGACTGAATGCCTTGTTTTGATCTCTTGCTTTGGAAGTCCTGTTTGTGTTTGACCTCATATGTCTTGTCGCCTTTTGAGGGATTTTGTTACAAAGTGTTTGAAACAACGATTGCATTCTTCGTGTTTGTTTACATCTCTTTTGCATTCATCCTTCATTAAGAATATTTGCATTTATTTACTTTTCATCTCAAAGTGTTCTTTTTGTTAAAATGCATTAGATCACATTGCATTGAAAAGTGTTTTTTGAGATCCATCATTGAACTTAGATTACATTGTTTAATGATTGAAAGCTAGAAGTCGCTTTGAGTTCATTCTCTTTCATTGAAAGCATGCATTAAGTAGATTCTCATTTCATCGAAAAATTCATTGAGTGCATTTTTATTATTTGAAAACGAAAAAGGAAATTGTGCATAGATTACAATTGCATAGTTTTCAAAAAAGAGGATTTTGCATAGATTACATTGCATTATTTGGATCGTTGAATGTTTGAAATTACTTTTGGATAGTGAAAGTCATCTAGTTTGGAAAAATTTCATTTACAGTGTTGTTGTTTGTTGCATCATTGTTTTAAAATCTTCCCTTAACTAGATAGCATTCATCGAATTGAAAGATTTCTTTTCTCATATAGTTGCATATAGGATATTTTGAGACATTACATTCGCTAGGGCCTGAAAACTGAAACGTAATTGAAGATAAAATTTAAAATTTACTCAATTTACACTAAGGCAGCATTGAAATCTAATGAAACACATTTGGAGGTCTAGGCTAGAGACGTGTTCCGGCGTCTTTAAACCTAGTAGCTGTCGTTCGCCTCTTAGCTTTAGACAGCGCTAGTATGGACTTGTGCTCCCCGTACCGTCGCGTATATAAAGGGAGACCCCACTAGGTTTCTATCCTTTATCCACAAGAAGCCGAGTCTGCCACCCTATACCCGTGATACACTGGACACAGCATTTGGGGAGATTGCCTGCACGTACGTTAAGTCCTTGGTTGATTTCTCTTTCATTTTGAAACCAAGGTGTATATTGCAGTTCATGGATATTTGGTACACCCTTTTCCTAGTGTTCTTGAGTAGTCATTTGATCTTTTCTGACTCTTTAAATTTGAAAGGATCATCAAGCGCTTGTCCTTTCACGCTTGTTTCCAATTTGAAAGTGATAGAGTCACCTTTTTCCTGTTTCTCGACTTTTAAAATATGAAACAATAGAGTTTTGTTTCAATGTTTTAAAAATTAACTACCCACGAAATATTCCTGGTTAAAGTTAGTTTCCTTAGGGTGTTGTTCTAAAGATCGTTTCTAATGGCAACTTTTCCCGAGTTCACCAACCAAGAAATCCCCTCCGATGGGAATCCTGGTCATTTTCCTCCTTTTAGAAATGTTGGTGCTCCCTATATGGCAACGTTGTCCCTTCCTGGGTTAACTGTTGGGTTGCCTGTTTGGTTATTCTCAACCTCTGTGGTTTCGAATGTCTCAGCTATTGTTCAATCAGTTCCTCTGCCTGAACAACATCATGTTGATTCCAAGGTGGACCTCTCCCCTTCTTCGCCTGTTTCTGCGTCCTCCTCTTCTACTTTGCCTGGTGAAAGTCTGGATTTGAGTAACCAGGTGGCTAATAAGAAGAAGAAGAAGACAAAGAAGAAGAAGTTCGATAAAGGAGAGGCTATCTCTGCGGCTATTGCGCCTAAGAAGTCTCCTCTTGATAAACCTTCCAACCCTCCACAGAAAGTCAAGTTCCCTTGCATGTTGTGCATGGGAGACCATCTTCTTCGAGACTACCCTGGCATTCCCAAGGTACGCGAAGTATGGTCCAACGGTCACCCGCCGTTGCCTTTGGCTTCTGGGAGTCAGGTTGGGGGCACGTCTTTAGCTGCTGTTGGTAAGGCTCCTAAGAAGCAGGGTAATATTACCAATCCCTGTAAGTTGTGTGAAGGGCACCATGCCATTCACCTTTGTCCGTATATGGATGAAGCCAAGTGAGTTTTGGACAACTTAGATGTTTCTACACCTTGCCTTCTGGCTGGTTACAAACAACCTTCTTTGAGTCCTCCACCAGCTGATCCTATGATTGGTCAAGAGTCATCCTTGGTCAATCTCGCTCCCTCGGAAATTCAAATTTAGGAATCCATTCCCGAACAACCATTGGTTGTGGGATCGATTGAACTGGCCCCGTCTATGGTACACTAGGTCTTTTCCGTTGAGAGTGGAACTCACACCCCTCATGTTCTTTTGGTTTCTTCAGATTCTTCGGACTTGGAGAAAGATTCTCCTGTCCCCATACCTCAAGAAGCTGCTCGTCCTCTTCTCGTGACGGAGGTCCCAGAGGATACTCCTCCCGCCTCCGAGATGGAGATCGTGGAGGATGCTCCTTCTTCTGTAACACTAGGGGAATACCATCTTGGTTCGATGGTAGCTCCTCCGAGTAGTTTGGTCGCTTCCTTTGATTGGAATCGATTTGCAGGATATCGCCTTCCATCTTATGTGCCTTTTGAGGTAACAGTACAGGCCTTTGGTTTGGTTGTACCCAACACCATTATAGACGAAGGTGTGTCTGTTAGTATTTTATCCTCAACTACTTGGCAAGCTTTTGGCTCGCCGCCGCTTGCGTCTGTTACACAGAATCTGTTGGCATTTAACAGAAGAACGAGTCAACCGTTAGGGATCCTTCCAAGGTTACCTGTTACTTTGGGAGGTAAAACCGTCCATATGGACGTGATGGTTGTTCCAGGCCCCTTGGATTTCAATCTGATTTTGGGGCACGATTACACCTATGCCATGGGAGCTCTTGTCTCCTCCCTTTTTGGTGTGGTCTGTTTTCCACATGAAGGACGGATCGTGACCATTGATCAGCTTTCGTTCTTTGGTCCTGATGTGGCAGTTGGCCCACCATCATCCCTTCCTAGTTTTTATCCACCCGTTGTATCTTCCCCACCGCAGGTCAACTATGTGGCTACCTACCCCGTGCCTGTACTCAGTGATAGTGCCATTATGCATCAGGTGTTGGGGGCATTGGGTCCTGACTTCCAGGATGTTTTCCTTCCATCGGGAGTGGAACTCTTGGAAGCTATGACTTCTTGTTCATTATGATGAAGTCGGTCGGAGCATAGTTCTTTTCTTGTGTCAAGCTCCTTAAAAAATGAAACAAGGTTGTCGGAGCACAGTTTGTTTTCCTGTGTCAAGCTCATTAAAAAATGAAACCAGGTCTTGTCAGAGCATGGTTTGTTTTCTTGTGTCAAGCTCCCTAAAAAATGAAACAAGGTCGTCGAAGCATGGTTCCTTTTCTTGTATCAAGCTCTTTAAAAAATGAAACAAGGTTGTCAAAGCAGAGTTCCTTGTCTTGTGTCAAGCTCCTTAAAAAATGAAACAAGGTTTTCAAAGCAAAGTTCCTTGTCTTGTGCCAAGCTCCTTAAAACATGAAACAAGGTGTCTCGAGGATAGTTCTTTTAATGTGTCAACCTCGTTAAAATAATGAAACGCGTTCTTATTCATTTCGATTCTTTGATCAGATCTCGTAAAATCCCAGTCGATTCTTTCTCTTGATCTCGTAACTTGAACCTTCACTCCATTTTCCTTTCATATGGACTGAAGCTTGGGGGGCATGTACCTCGAATCGAGTCACCATGCTGGGGGCATGCTTACTTTTTCAAGCATAGTTTGTTTCTGTTTCATGCTTGTGTAAAAATGAAACCGGTTTCAAGCTTGTGTAAAAATGAAATCGGTTTCAAGCTTGTGTAAAAATGAAACCAACTTCAAGCAAAGTTTCCTGATTTCAAGCTTGTGTAAAAATGAAACCTTTCCCATTTTACCTCTTGTGATTGCCATCTTATCAGCCTGTCTTTGCCAGATGAGCCTTGGTTTTCTCACTCCATCGTCACTATCTTCTTGGCCGATCATATGCCTTCACTTGGTTGTTTTACCCGTTCCTGAGGAACCACTGCGATGAGTCGTCTTGTTAGCCAGCCTCTTAACCTCTACTTGTTCTGAGCAGTTCCACCATTACCAGAACCAGTTGCTACCCTTTATACCACTCATTCCTCCAGAAGGAGTCAACTTTCATCTCTTTTCTGACTCTCTAAATGTGAAAAGATTGTCGAGGCCCTTGTCGTTTCGATCTCGTTAAAGTGGCCACGAAACGACATCTACCCAGTATACGTTTACCCCTTTTTCGGGTTGGGATAGATTATTTACGAAAAAGGAATACCCTAGCCTATCGCGACTAAGAGGTTTTCTCAGACATAGTTTTCTACCTTTTCAGGTCTGAGGAACTATTTACGAAAAGGGACCATTGGAGTTTACTTTTCCGTTGTCTTTTCAAACTCTCTAAACATGAAAAGATGTCGAGTTCTCCCTTTGTCAGACTCGTTAAACCCTAATGACATCGGATTTAGTCGTAATGATGATATTCGAGTTTCTCCTTCCTAGGGCTCGTTAAATGTACTAGGATGGATTCGTCCGAAGGATGAATTTATATGACAAGAATATGGTATCCTCTTCAAGCTTGTGTAAAAATAAAGAGGTACTCGCCAGAAATGGTGGGGGAAAAATGGAACCAACATCATTGTCATGTCGGAAGTATGTCGCTCTTGAACATGGCACTTGTCTACGTTCGTGTCGGGTTGGGGATATCTCATCTCATTTTCCACTTGCCTCCGTGTGTTTGGGTGATCCCTTTTGACCTCTCATCTGCTCTTTGCCTCGTCATCATGACCTTTGATCTTTTGATGTCAAATATTGCCAAATCCACTGTCTTGCCGTCGATATGTTCAAGAGAAGTTGACCTCTGCAGATTTCAAACTTCCTCTGATTCTCATCTGATCTTGATTCACAAAGGCATTATGTTCCTTTGTCTCATGTCGATGATGTGGGAAACACTATGGCCCACCTTCGATCAAGTTCACTTCCTGTCGACTTCAGCTCATTATCTAGGAAGCTGATTTAGAGACTCCCTTCTGGTACCTTGGAGCCTACATGCCTCAAATGGTAGGTTCTTCGTGTTTGACATGAGGTTCTCATTATTGGCCTCCGATTGAGTGATTCTACGGGTGTTCGACACCAGCTCATTGATTCACATGCCGTAGATTGTACCTGTAGTGCCTTGAGGGCCATTGTCATTATTGTTGGTACCTCTCGTGTCTGTTAACAACTTTCATCATTGGCTGGTAATCAGGCGATGTTATTGCATGTTCGACTTCAGCTCACATATTCACATGCTTGAAATTGTACTATGTTCGGGTCGAGATGGAGTGCAAGACCCTAGATTTTGTCTGTTGGAATCCAGGCTGCGATTTTGTGGATTATTATGATTGGTTACATGACTCATTCACTGGATGGTTGCGACCATACCTGAGTCTATTTATCGATTCTCACTAGATGGCTGCGTCCATGCCTTGGATCTAGATTATTGTATACTCTGTTATGGATGGCTGCGCCCATACCACATATATATCATGTATCTGAGATATCAGTTGTATTTCTCTACGCAGGCTTTTCGACGATGGTGTTTTCAGTTGGACACATTCTCGTAAAGCATTTCACCCCTCTCTCTCTTTCGGGCCTCATGCTTTAGGGGGCATCTGTTACATAGTAATTTGTCACCGTCCATGCAATCCCCATATTTCCCATTGGAGGGTCGTTTCTATGACCAATAAGCAGTGTCATGCCTTGCAAATACCATCATTGCATCCCTTTCCATGAGGACAACATTTCTTCTGTTGATCATTTCCTAAGTAGACCCCTAAAAACACCTATTTTTGCCTTGGCGCTGGTAGCCCGTTATGTCCTCGCGCCAATGGGGGAAAGTTAACACTGAGCCTGCGCCAATTGGCGCTCTGTCCCAGTTAAGCACCCTCACCAATCTGATTTTGGAAATTTTTTTAAAAAAGAGGCAAAGTTTCGATTACAACAACTTCGTGGATGAGTCATCAGTAGTGGTTTCGACTAAATAACCATGGCCTTCCTCCTTTGGCCTCTTGTTTCCACCTTATAGGGAACCTCCCAAGGCATAAGGCCTACCTTCCACTATTTTAGGGATCCCAACCTCCTCCTCTCCTCTATAAATATAGCCTTCATCCATTGATGAAGGCGCTGAATGGATAAATGGATGAATGGTAGAGTCTCCCAGAGTTCCCAAGAGCCATCAGAGCCTTATGCTGTAAGAGCCTTGATTCATTCCCTTAAGGCAAAATCCAAGCAAGGAGATTATTGTCGAGACATCCGAAGAGAGAGGTTTGTCCCATCCCTGATAGGCTTTTTCGAGACGTGTTCTGCTGGCAACCCTCCGAAGGAGAATTCAGCGTCAGAGCTATGGTTGTATTCTTCTTTTGATTGATTAATGATAAGCGACTATTGGTTATGGTTCCACTCTTGTTATTTATGATGATCATGAGTTATGTCTTCTCTGACTGACATATAGTTGTATGTACTGGATTTTACTCTTGCGTTTGTTTTGTTTCTCGCGTGTGAAGGTGTCCTATCACGGAGATCGTGGGGATCGTGATCTGCCAGAGCTAAGGAATGGTAGCGCTACCTCTTCTAAAAGCAACAACGTTGGATTCCAGGTAACCCTTCATCGCTAGTTGGTTTATTTGTAATTAGGAACCTGCACTATAGCGTGAACGATTGTTGCTAGACCTGGTCTGGGCTAGTAGGGATCACCTTTGTCCGCAGAGGGGATTTACCTCCACAACACTCATCCATCTTTATCTCTCCCTTACTACTCCCACTATCTCTCCACATCTATCTCTAAATGTATTTTTTCTTCCCTCCCTCCCTTTTCCCCTTCCAACTCCATCTCTCTCCCCCCTCTCTCTCTCCTCTCTCTCAAGTACCCTCTCTTCCCTCCTCTCTCTCCCTTTCTATCCCACCTCGCTCTGTGTCTTCCCCCATATCACACGCACTCTCTCCCTCCACCCTTCAACTCTGTCACTATCTCCCTCTCTCTCCCCTTATCTCTCTCCCACTCTCTCTCCCATTTTCGCTCTCCCCCTCTCTCCCCCCTCCATATCTATGTCTCCCTATCTCTCTCTTACCATTCTTTCCCTATCTCTATCCTCTCCTTTTCTCTCCCTTCCCTTTTCTCCTCTATCCCTCATTCCATCTTCATATCTCCCTTATCACTCCCTCTCTCTCTCCACCACTGTATCTTAATGTATATGTTCCTCCCTCCCTCTATTTCCCCCTCCAAATCCATATCTCTCTCCCTCCCTCTCTCCTCCTCTCTACCCCCTTCTCTCTCTCTTCCTTCCTCTCTCTCACTGTCTCTCCCACCTCTATGTATCTCTCCCCCACTCTATTCCCCCTCCAGCTCACTCTCTCTCTTAAGTACGATCCCAAGGTATTGTATTTAAGAAAGTATCTAAACTTAAAAAAACATAATTGGTTGTAAAGTATTAAACCTATATTTTAGATCAATTATGTCAAATAAAATACAATAATAAAATAATCATGCACTATATTTCCTGTATCATTGTTACTCACTTTCTTTTCTCTCCTTGCTTGGATCCTTGGTTAAAATGCATCATTTATAATATTATTCATATGATATAAATTTCACATATGTATATATAAAAGTATTCTTTTTTTTTATTTATTAAAACCTTGATTTTTTTTTTATTAAAACCTTGATTTAATCTCTATGGGAATATTTTTAGTAGTCACCTAGATGGAGGGTATAGATATACCTCAAAAGTAATTATAACCTTTTTGTTTTTAGATTTAAATAAAAAATGTTATAGAATTAAATTAAAATAAAGTATTTCTAAAATATTTTGATTTTGAAATAAGTTATGGTTTTTGGGCATGTGTATTGATAAGTCATGGTATTGACCAATAACATTGTAACAGGATAATTAAAATACTAGACCGATAACATAATAATCAAAAGCATAGATGGTCCATGCTATTGACAAACCATTTTATTATCTCATGGTATTATGATTTTCTTCCCTACTGTACCTCTCTCCCTCCCTCTTTCTATCTTTCTCTTTTGGGTATGAGCCCATGGTATTGTAAAAAAACCTATTCAGATAAGATCCCTCGTAAATATTTAAAATTAAAAGTCTTGTTATATTGTAAATATTAAATTTGTATCCACTTATTTATTAAATTTAAATATGGTTATGCAATCATTATTTTAATTTTTATGGTAAAATGGATGTTAATTTATAAGTATTATTTATATGTTATATATTTTAATGTGATATGTATATTATACTTTATTTTATCTAAAAAATTGTTCGTAATTTTATTAATAAAAAAATGTTACAATATATAAAAAAATTGAATTTAAGAGATATCTTGAATCTCAGGTCTCACATATCACATCTAACACTCACCCATTTAACGCTCACACTCACCCATCTAAATATCACACATATAACGCTCACCCATCCACCCTAAATTGGGTTGTAGAGAGCCTCTCAGTGCAATAATTAGTCATCATAAGTGATAGAGGCGGGATTATCTGGCCTCGTCCCTGGAGGAGGAGGTGGGCGGTAGAGACAATAGAAATGTTGTTAAAAGTGAGAAAGACAGGATTCTAGTTTCTCAATTTTCTTAGTCATAATAATTTTACCACGCCAGACAGCCACAATTCATTCACAAACGTGGCACTAAAAGTAGTGGAGTCGCTCCAACTTGAGCATAACTACCTCACGTTCTTCTCTCAGGACCCTTTCCTAATATTCCAAAGTGCCAAAGATGGATTGAAGCATATCTTACTACACTGTGGATCTCCTTATCTGACCAAAAACATCACACGCCTCAGAGACCATGCATCGTGACCTGCCACCCCACCCACGTGCACTCGAGCCTTATCCATGACCTAATCTTCCACCCCCATGACCACTCTGAGACAGGGCCCTGCAACCTCTGGCATCCACAGTACTAGCTAAGTACCTTTTTCCTACCACCAGCTTCACCATCCCCACTAGCTTAACCGCGCTTAGAAACTACAAGAAGTCTCTTGCAAACATCTCCAATTCTCTCTCTGCAACCCTTGGCATCGGTCAACGCAAGAAAAACCTCAATTAAGAAGGAAAAATCCGACTTCGACCCCACAAGAGAAAGTGAGAAGAGGGGGAGAGGCTTCATCCTGGGAGCCATGCTTAGAACCAGAGACCCACACTGAACCCTAACTATCTTCCAAAACCCCCTAAGCAGCCCCAACACCATGCCCCCTACAACAAGGCAAACTTCCAACCAGCCGACAACCACCGTAGGCCCAAAACTCCACACCCTTTGTAATATTCCTAACTATAAATTATACTAGTTAGAAATATTAAAGTTTTGATAATTTGTATTTCCTAATGTTATCAAAAAATAATGTGAGCTAGGGACCCACAAATTAGATTAAAATGAACTAAGGCATTTTACTATAGTTAAGAGGAGAATATTGTAGTTTTGGTGGGGGGAAGATGAGCCAATGAGGGGGCACTACCCAGTCCATAAAGGCATCACAGTGGTTGGACAGGAAAAGGTAGTGCAGGAGTGGACAAAGGAGGGGAAATGTAGTTTTTGGTGGGGCCCAAAGGGAACATTGGGCCTTTGGAGACAAAAAGGAGGAGGCAACTCATTTTTCTCATTCATTCAATCATCTAATTCGAATTCCCTTTTGACATAACATGCTTGAGCAAGAGCTAAGTCCACATTTATTTTTGGAAAACGAGTGTTCATGAGCGAGAATCTCAACCTCTGCTTCGGGGGACTCCAAGTGCCTACCCTAGGGAGGAGATATCACAAGTTCGATTAAGGGAGGAGTTGTGGGACAATGTATTCACTATCAACAACAGTGCATCATAGTCTTAGTAGCACATTTATTGTGTAGTAGTTAGTGAGAGATCTTCTGGGTGCTGAGGAGTGCAAGAGATTTTGAAGAGGAAATTGATGGGGAGGTTGAGGGCTTCCTAACAGGGTCATTGAACATCTTTTGGGATAATTCTACAGTGAAATTTCCAAGTGAATAGTTTCAGCCAATAGTACAGAGGGTGAAGCCCAAGAGGGCCAATTTCTGAGGTCAGACATTCCACAATTCCTTCACGGGTTATTGTGGGTTTTGTGAGTAGAATCCGAGGTTAAAAGCCCTAAATTTTCTGAGCATTATTCTAGGACCTAGTAGCAGGTTCAGTGGAGTAGGAGCAACATTTCTTGGCAAGACTATGTAGAGCTAGAGCAACACAACGTACCTTTGGGGTTTTATTTGAGCTTGTGACAGAGGGTACTTCACGTTGCCTTGAGCAAGCCCAGGTGCCATTATTCCAGCACCCACATTGTACACTTATATCAAAATTAATAGAATGGCTCAGAGCTAAATTTTATAGATCTAGTTTATGTTTTTATGGCATGATTTTTGTTTGTTGTTGTCAATTTATATTGATGAATTTATATTACTGCTAATTTCCAATTAGAAATATTGCAATGGTATCAGAGCTCATAAACTTGGCTCAACCTGTGACACTAGAGAACAAACAGAACATGACTTACTAGATACAAAGATACAGGAGCAGGGAAAGGAAGCTCGAAATTACTGTAGATCCGGTTGATAGCATTATGAAGGTTGTAGAAAGGGAGATGGAGCACGCAGAATATGGAAGGAATGAGGAGAAGTAATTTTCTCACCTTCTATTGAAGTCAGTACATGATTTATCCAATAGGATTGAGGAGATGGGTCAACAGTTTAGCAATGGTAGAAAGGGGAAGGTATTTCAAGGGGAATTCCAAGTTAGAGAAGGGCCTGGCACTTCACAGCACCAGGCTTTACCCCACACTACATTACCAGTTGCACCATATACTCCACCACAATCCACTATTCGTACATTACTATATTCAGGGACAGGAGGGCAGTAGGAACCGGAAGAGGCTCACTACGAATAATATTTCGTAGAATATCAATATTATGGGCCAAATTTTGGAATGGGCATCACATTTTAATATTTTTTCTAGTTGAAAACCAGCAAAAAACCTTGAGGTTAGACCAGAGGAGGATACACGTAGGGGAGTGACTTACAGTGTAAAATAGTTCAACAAAGGCATGCGTGGAGAAGCTATATGTATACTTGCAGTAGAATCATATGATTGAGACAGAGGCAACTAAGGTTTTCACGTTGCACATGGAGGTGGAAGCCCACGATTAGCAGTTCCATTGGCTAACTATGATAGGTTAGACAGGAGTGACGTTGTATAATGAGTTTGCAAATATGGAATTGGAGATATTTGAGAGGAAGGACCTAGAAGAATAATTTTGGGAGTTGACTAAGCTCAAGTAGTCGGGGAGTCTAGAGGTACACATTTCAGAGTTCTTGAGACTTTCGGTGATGGTTCTAGACCTGTCATAATCTAGTAGTATTTCTATGTTTATGGAAGGGGTCTCAGAGCCACTGTGAGGCTTGGTGAGTTCAAGCCGACCCACTACACTATAGGATGCAGTGGGGAGAGAAAGAGACTTGCAGGATGACCTACCTAGGGCTAGAGAACCATTGCCTACTTGATGATTTTTCCAGCCAAAAGGGAGAGACATGAGATCTCCACCCCCAATAGGCAAGAAGGGTGAGGGAAAATTGATGATGACACCTGGAGGGATCTTCAAAGGAAAAAACTTTGTTTCACTTGCCAGGAGCCATGGGCATCGAGCCACAAGTGTGCAGAAGTGAAGGCACACTACATAGAGGTATTATCAGATAGTGATGGGGATGAGGAGGCATTCTTCCAGATGGGATAAGAGGCAACACAACATCCACGAAAGGACGACCTCCACCCCAACCCCCACCAGCAGTAGGAGGTTATGCATTTGCACCTTCACGAGGGGTCCTCACGTAACTGTGTGGGGTACCCATGTATTTGACCTTGAGGATCTAGGGTATAGTACAGTTGCAAAATGTCTCAGTTCTTATGGATATTTGGGCCACACACAACTTCATTGATGCACATATGGTGTGTGGGAGAGGAATTATGTCAGAGGAGCTTGAGGGGTTTGTAGTGATGGTGGCGGGAGACAAGGCGATGCAATGCACCACCTATGTCCCAGTGCTAACTGTGACCATGGGGAACTACTCAATGAGAGACCACTTCTTCATGGATGACATTATTGACACCAAGATATTTTTGGTATTCAAGTGGCTCTACACCCTTGGAAAAGTCACCACTAATTGGAAGATATTGGAGATTGATTTTCAGGACCTAGAGGGAAAACCAATGATGTTGAGGGGTATGAAATAATACCCACCATAGAAAGTTTATATGCACATGATGGAGTTTGATTTGAGGCATGGATATATAGAGTGTATTGTGAATTTTAGGATCTCAGAGACTGGATGTGTGACCAAGCCACCTCATCCTAAGATTTAGGTTACTCTTGATAGATACTCGATAGTATTTTGGGACATACCACCTGTCCAACCACTAGACTGGGGATTTGAGCATACCATTGAGTTGGAGCACGAGGTGAAAGTAGTGATCATGACCCCTATAGGCATCCTAAGGCCTACAGGGATGAGATTGAGAGATATTTTCATGAGCTCTTGGAATTGGGACACATAAGACCCAACTCTATTCCATTTTCTTATTCAGTTGTTTTGATGAAGAAGAAGGATGGGTCACTAAGGATGTGCATTGAATACAGGGCCTTAAACAAAAAAACCATGAAGATCTACTACCCTGTTCCCAAGGTTGATGAGTTGATGGATTAGATAAGGGGAGCTAAATTCTTCTCTAAGATCGATCTGAGGTTTGGGTACCATCAGATCTGGGTAAGGTACCAAGATGTCCGTAAGACTGTGTTCGGGTGTTGCTATGGACACTTTGAGTTTTTAGTGATGCCCTTTGGGCTAACCAATGCCTCAGCCACATTCCAGTCCTACATGAACCACATATTTCGTGTTCAGTCGAGGAAATTTGTGCTCATATTTTTCAATGACATATTGATATATAGTTGGACCTGGGAGGAACTGTTGAGCCTCAAAATTGTGCTTTCTTTCATTCCATTTTACCTCATTTTCCTTTTTCCATTGCTATCCTAGACCCAATTGATCAATGAATATAGTTAAAATTACTTTTAGAATGATTTACATGACTGACTTGCTAATTTTTGTGATTTTTGCCATTGTAAAGAATTTTGACCGGAACTAGCGGCAGAATGCAGACATTCCGTAGCTAACCGACGATTCTGCAGCTGTCTTCACGTTTGAGTATGTTCCAGGTGGCCTCTCAAGAAAAACTGCATATGGGCATATTCCACGTCATGTCTACATGGTTCGTTGCTCACCATGAAGGAAGAAATGAATTCTGGGTATGGCTTTGGAACGTGGGAGCACATTTAGGAAGGAAGACTTCTATTAGGACTGTCTCAGTCCAGATGTCTTTTTCCTTTTCACGCAGCCACTTCAAGAGTCCTAATGTGATTCCGATAAGGAAAATGATTATTTCACAAAAATTGTTGCAAGTCTTGTTATTTACATTTGTTATATAAACACTTGGGAAGCGAGAGCTAGGCTAGTTTATGATTTTATTCCTAATTTTGTGATTCTGTGCTACATTTACGAAGACGCAGAGTGCTCTATTCAAAGTTATTTCATCTTTAATGAAAGCCAGATAGTGTTGTTTTGAAAAGCGTTAGGTTGATTTTGGAGTTAGATTCCGTCGAGTGGTAGAAATTTCCATATCTGTAGTTTATTTAAATAATTTGAATGAAATGTTCTAGTACATAACCTATGTTCTGGTGATGCATAGTTAATTTTTTAACTACTATAGTTATACTCATTCTAACTCTTCCAGAAAAATCTTTGTGAGTCCACATATGATCTCTCAATGGGAAATGGCTATAGTATTGTAGGGTTTAATTGTAGTCTCTTTTATTCACCATCACAGTTATACTTATGATAAGCACTCTTCCACAAGAAGAAACTCTTCCAAGAAATCTTTATACTGTCTTAAGCATGATTGTGACCTTGAACGTTTTAGTTGTGTGTTTTCACTAAGTACCATAGTTGTTCTTGCTCTTAAACGCTTGTCCAAAATATCATAATGATGAGTGGGAGATGGCTATGATATCTTAGTTTTTCATTGCTTTCAGTCTTTATGTTTACATCTGCACTCAATTACACAGTTAGGATTGTTCTAAAAACTCTTCCAAAAGAAGGAACTCTTCCAAAATATCAATAATGATGGACAAACAGACTGTATAATTCCGTAGAATAATGCATGATAGTTTAGTTAGGATGCTCCGGAGTTTAGTGCCTTGCTTCATGGCAAAAACTTCTCCAACAGTTGTTATGTTTCAGTTTGATAATGACTGTCTAAATTTAACATTGTTTTGAGCTAGTGACATTTTGGATTGGACATAGCTAACTCATACATTTTACCATTATATTCATTTATAAATTCTTGCATACTAGTTACTGATTGCTTCAAATTTAACAAAAACAACCTTCATTGTTAAATCTCTTCTTGTTAAGTCCTAGTGATTCATCATACACTGAACATAAGACAATATCATTTGGAAGCTGAAATATAACATTTCCTTGTCATTTTGTAAGCAGGCTATATAAAGACTGCTTTGAAAAGAAATCAGCAGCTCTAGAGTAAGGTTTTGTGACATTCATTAAATTGAAAAATGAGTTAGAAACTAGATTTAGAGTAGAAGATCTTATGATGGTATCAATGTTTTACTCCAAACATACTTCAACAAATCTCTAATCAAGGATAAAATGTTGCATCATTATAAGTTAGTTGTTTAAACTGTTTAGTTAGGAAGATTTGCATACTTAGTTGACCATGTTTCAAGCTCTCTCTCAAATGCCTTTGATGAAATAATTTGACAAGTTTAGTTTGTGTTTTGAATCATTTGCTTAAAAGTCATTATCAAGCTTTGTTTCTGATTGGTCATAGTTTAGATTTGATTCTGTTTTAAGTATTGCATTTGTATCAGTCATTTGTCATCAACCAATTAGGTTTCACTCTGTTTTTAATCATTAGATTCCTTCCATCAGTTTTCTAGTCATCTTTCTTGTGAACATAAACTCACCAAAAGACCAAAAACATCATAAATCATCACAAAAGACCAAAAAAATCACAAAACACTACACACAACACATTAAGAAACAAGCACCTAGGTAAATACAGTACACTTCACTTCAGCAGTTTACCAACCCTGGTTGACAATTAAATGAGCTCAGTTTAGGAGACTAGATTGAGACCAAACATTTTGGCGTCGTTGCCGGGGAAGTGAAAACTAGGTAACCTTTGTTTCTTAGCATCGTATACGTAGCTAAAAACTTGGTGAGAAGATTTATAAACGGCCAAAGGCGGTTGGGTGCAGGAGACACACTTGTTCATCTGGTCTGAGGCTAATTTTAATAAATATACCATATATTTAAAATCTTGGGACTTCTCTAAGGTCAACTGTTCCATTAGAGAAACCTTCCACTTCATCCACTGAACCTGCCATAGAAGAAAATCTAAAAACTCTTGTTGGGGACACAAACCTTTCCACTTCCACAGGAGAGTCAACCATGGCAGAAGAAGGAGGAGGAGGAGTTTTTAATGGAGAAAACACACTATTTGGAGGTAGAGGTAGAGGTAGAGGAGAAGGAGGTAGAGGTGCAAATGGAGAAAGAGGTAGAATAGGAAGCTCTTTTGGGTTCCCTATAATTGATGAAGAAACCAATACAACCATGAAAAACATTTCACCCTCTGTCCTTCCAAAATTCTATGGACTTAAAACTGAAGATCCTGAAACTTTCTTATTCGAATTTGAAGTGTTGTGTAGGACTTATGACTACTTACAAGATGCTCAAAAACTGAAATTATTTCCTTCAACTTTGAAGGGAGCAGCATTGAAGTGGTTTATGAATCTAATCAGTAGTTCTATTAGAACATGGGAAGACATGAAACAAGCATTTCTAGAGAGATATTTGGATTATTGTATGTCGGTTAATCATAAGGAAGAAGTGTTCAAGATGTTACAAAAAGAAGATGAAAATTTGGAAGATTTGTTGGAAAGATTTAATTACAAAATCAAAAGGGAAAAAATGGAAAACCTAGATCAAGACACCTTAAAAGCTCTTTTGTTGAAAACAATTAGGGATGAATGGTTGGATATCCTTAACATGATGGGAAAACGGGATATATCACAACTCACATTACCTAAAATATCTGAGTTATGTATCAACCTTTCAAGAGGGAAATCCAAAACTGTCAAAGGTCCAAGAGATCCTGCTCTTGCAAGGGCAAGTAAGTCTGCTTCTGGGACAGTAAGTAGATCATAAATAGGACATATGCTTGATGATTTTAAATCTGACATCTTAGGGAGTCTTAGTGAAAAAATAGACACCCTTAAGATACAAAACAAGCAAAAGGCTGAATCTGATGCCTTGGAAATATTTTGTCCCAAATGTAGAAAGAAACATGCCTTGAGAGAGTGTCCTTTGGATGTAAAAGTTGTAGAAACCTGTGTCATTTGTTCTGAGAAACATGAGACCAAGAATTTTCTATTATAACTACAGTGCTCAAAGCTATCTTTCGAGAGGAAACTCTATAGTTTCGAGTCTCCAATTTGTATCTAGAAAGGCCTTGGCGAGGACCTCAAACACAAGGATTCCATGATCAAATGTATAATCAACCTCCACCTTGGAATTCTTGGCAGAAACCTTGGCCCCAATTTCAAAATCAATCTCAAGCTTGGGCACAAGGATCACAAGGTCCCTATGGAAGATACTCTCCATATTATCGGTATCCACCATCCTATCCACCATATCCACATTTTTATCCTCAAAATCCTCAACAAAATTTTCCTCAAAATCTTCAACAAAATCTGTATACAACATCATCGAGAACCAAGCACATCAAAATCAACCACTTTCATTACCATTCCTCAAAAATCAACCAAATTTTCGAGCTCAACCATATTCAGCAATAATAAGAACACAACGAACACATACATGATAGAAGTCCAACAGTTTCCAACTTATTTGATCACTCCTTTAGACCTTAGTGATGTTCAACTTAGGTCTGGCAGGATACTTGAAAAGAGGAAACCTTCTGTGATAATACAAGAACAAGATAATTCTGAGGAAGATTCCCTACGGGTGAATAAAAGTCTTGAGGAAGACACATCCTTTCAAGACCCACACATTGAAAAACTAAAACAAAAAGATCCAATAAATCCAACTCCTGTATTAGAGCAACCATCCACATCTACTTCCATACCTCCCTTTCCGGAAAGATTACAAATTGATAGAGGTGTAGAAAAACAGATCATGGTGCCTAATTATGATTTCTTAGATGAATTGAGAAATGTTTGCATTAAAATTCCATTATTGCAAGCCATCAAGGAAATCCAAATTTTAGCCAAAACAATAAAGGAGTTGAGTATGAAGACAACAAGAAAAATAATAAGAGAAACCAAGAAAATTCAACTGGTAGGACAAATAGCAGATATTATGATGGGCAAGATTGCTATTCCAAAGTATCTTGACCCCGGAAATCCAGTTGTCAAAATTCACATCAATGGAATTGAAATTCAAAACACACTCATTGACTTAGGAGCAACAATAAATATCATGAGTAGACAAATCATGGACAAACTGAAACTTCCTAATCTTCTCTTTACACCCACACTATTACAATTAGCAGATAGATCTGTGATCAGACCAGATGGGGTAATAGAAGACATTCCGGTGTCCCTAGACTCTTGGGAGTACCCTGTGGATTTCATGATCCTGACACCCAAGAATAATCTAGGAGGCCATCCTGTTATACTAGGAAGACCTTGGTTGGCTACAGCTGATGCTTTTATTAGTTGTAGGTCCGGTGATATGTATATTTATGATGGTAGTTCAACTAAGAAATTCACTTTATATCCTCCAGCTAGGACAATTACAGATCTATATGACACTCAATGGATAGAGGATGAAGAATATTTACAACCACTCTTCACAATTTCAGAAATTAGTGAAGATAATCAAATTCTGAATACTCTAGAAAACTTTGAATCTTCTCCAGAACAAAAACATGAATCATTTCAGGAGGGATCCAATATTGAATTTTTGTCATCTAGGCAGATGTCTCTTCATTCTATGGACAAATTTGGCAGCTCTACAAGTGAAAATTTTCCAGGCAAAACTTTGAACATAAACAAGAACCTAGAAAAATCTCAACAAGAAGAGTTAGTCAAAGTATTACAGAGACATTCTTCTGCATATGCATGGGAATACACTGACATGAAAGGGATAAGCCCCAAGACTTGTACTCATCACATCTATATAGAGGCAAATTGCAAACCAATCAAACAACCTCAAAGACGGATGAATCCAAATCTTAGGGAAATTGTTAAAGAGGAATTGCAAAAATTGTTAAATGTTAATTTCATCTATCCTATTTTAGATAGTCAGTGGGTTTCTCCTTTGGTAATTGTGCCAAAGAAAAATGGAAAATGTAGGGTGTGTGTTGACTACCGAGAACTGAATAAAGCTACTCTTAAAGACCATTTTCCCTTACCTTTCATAGATCAAGTATTAGATACATTAGCAGTTAAAAAGTACTTTTCATTCCTGGATGGATTTAGTGGTTACAATCAAATCCAAGTAGCACTTGAAGACCAAGATAAAACCACATTTACTTGTCCTTGGGGTACCTATGCCTACCGAGTATTGCCATTTGGAGTGTGCAATGCACCTGCAACATTCCAAAGGGCAGTATTAGGAATTTTTTCTGATCTGATACATGACTGTGTAGAGGTGTACATGGATGATTTTACAGTTTATGGGGATACATTTGAAGAGGCTTTAGAAAACTTGGAAAAAGTCTTAAAAAGATGTCAAGAAGCAAACCTTTCACTTATTCATGAAAAATGTTTTATGATGTTCACTGAAGGTATTGTTTTAGGGCACCACATTTCAGGGGATGGGATTAGAGTTGATGAGGCGAAAGTTGAAGTCATTTCTAACCTATCCATTCCAAGTTGTCAAAGAGATGTTAGAAGTTTTCTAGGATTTACAAGGTATTATCGGAGATTTATAGAAAACTTCACCAAAATAGCATCTCCTCTCTTCAAATTACTCACCAAAGATTGTGAATTTAAGTGGACTTCTGATTGCCAGTTAGCTTTTGAAACCCTGAAAACCAAAATTTCTGAAGCACCTATATTAAGGGGACCTAACTGGAAGTTACCTTTTCATATCTCGACGGATGCTTCCGATACAGCTCTGGGAGCAGTATTGGGACAGAAAGATTTAATTCCCTATGCCATCTATTATATCAGTAAAAATTTGACTCCTGCAGAGTTAAACTATACTGTAATTGAAAAAGAGTTTTTAGCTGTTGTTCATGCCATTAACAAATTTAGACACTATATAACAGGCTATGAAACTTTTGTTCACACTGATCATTCTGCAATTAGATATTTAATGAATAAATCAATTACTAATGGCAGAGTTATAAGATGGTTGTTATTATTGCAAGAATTCAACATTACTATTCTAGATAGGCCTGGAAAACAAAACACGGTGGCTGATTTCCTGTCTAGAATTCAAAATATCAAAGATGACACTCCGGTTGAAGATCAATTTCCTGATGAATATCTTTTTGCAATCTCTACTCAAACTCCATGGTTTGCTGATATTGCTAATTATTTAGTTTTAGGAAAATTTCCTTCAATTATGAATGCAAGGGATAAAAGAAAAATCATTTGTGATAGTGCAAAATATTCATGGGTTGCTAATGAGTTGTACAAGATAGGTCCAGATTTGATCATTAGAAGGTGTGTTCATGAAGATGAGATGCCTGAGATTCTCAAGGCATGTCATGATGAACCTTGTGGCGGACACTTTGCAGATAATAGGACAGCCTATAAGATCCTTAATTTAGGATATTATTGGCCATCTTTATTTAAAGATGCTAAAGAGTATGTCAAAAGGTGTGACAGTTGCCAAAGGGTAGGGAAACCTTCTCCTTCAGGTGAGATGCCATTACAACCTCAGGTACACATTGAACCTTTTGAAAAATGGGCTTTGGACTTTGTAGGACCTATTAGTCCTCCATCAAGACAAAAGAAATATATATTAGTTTGCACTGATTATGTTACTAAGTGGGTAGAAGCTAAGCCATTACTTGTTGCTAATGAAGCATCTGTAGTTACTTTTCTTTTTGAGGATATTTTTACTCGTTTTGGTGTCCCAAGGGAAATTGTTACAGATCGAGGAGCTCAATTTACATCAAGGCTAGTGGAACAAATGATGGAGAGGTACAAAATCAGGCATAGAAAATCTACTCCTTATCATCCACAAGCAAATGGTCAAGTGGAATCTACTAATAAGGTCATTGAAGGAATCCTAACAAAGACTGTTCATTTACATAGAAGAGATTGGGTAAATAGGCTTCCTGAAGCCTTGTGGGCCTATAGAACTACATGGAGAAACACAACAGGCCATACTCCTTATGAACTTGTTTATGGAAAGCAAGTTTTGTTTCCCATAGAGTTCCAGATTCAAACTTTCAAAATGGAAGTTCAGCTAGGACTTGATTTAACGGAGGCACAAAAGCATAGACTGGAGCAAATTAATGAATTGGATGAGATCAGACAAGATGCAGTTCAGAAAACAAGTCTAGTCCAACAGCAAAGGGCTAGATGGCATGACAAGTACATCAAAGAGAAGAAATTCAAAGAGGGTGACTGGGCTCTCTTATTTGATTCAAAATTCAAGGATTTTCAAGGTAAATTTCAGACACATTGGCTTGGGCCATATGAAATTGTTGAAATTTTTGATAATGGGGCAGTAAAAATCAGAACTACAGATGAAGAAGAGGTCACTTTTCTTGTGAATGGTCATAGATTGAAACTGTATCACAAACCACTCTCAAGAGAAGAATTTGTTAAGAAGTTCCAAGAAAGTAATGATGTGAAGTTAATGAAGAAGAATCTCTCTTCTTCATCAACTTGATTAAATTTTCTGAAGCATTTCTTTTTGAAAAAAATAAAAATAAAAAAATAAAGGTATAAACATGAAAACCAATCATTGATTGGCATGTTTATACAGAAAAGATAGGGTGAAAATCAGAGTCTCTCTGACACTCTAACTTTTCCCATTTTTGTTTTTACAAGCAGCTGTTACAAAATCATAAGTTTAGATCCATAGTGCTTATGATCCATCTCATTTCATTTCACTTCACTCACCTATCCATTCATACTCCATTTCATTCATTCACTCATGTTCCACTTCATTCCATGTTTCATTCATTTCATTCCATCCTCCATCCATCTCATTTTCATGACAAAGTTTAAAGTTTGATGTCTTGCTGTAAATAAATAAAACATGTCATGGATTGCAGGGCCATTCTTATGTTCTTTCACTCCATTTCATAAACTGAATCCATTCCACTTCATCATCCACTTCATACATATGATGTCTCATCATCCATCTTCATTCATACCATATAACATTTCACCTATATTCCCAAACCACTCCATTCCATGATCAAAATGCTCTACAGGTACATTCTGCAGCCTAACAGACATTCTGCAGCTGATCAGCCTTTCCATAGCTAGCTAGTCATTCTGCAGCTACAAATCCTGAAGGCATCAATCAACAGAAATTAGAATTGCAACAAAATGATCCAGTGTATCCATGAATAAAAAGCATCAAGAAAGATTATGAAGACTCTTCCAAAGGTGAACAAAGAAGACAAAGACTACAAAAATCAAATGAAAAGCAGAGGTAACAAGTTTAGATTATAATGGAATTTCATAAAGTTTAGCATAGTTTTAGTTATGAATTGTTCGAAAAGGTTGTTTTAATTATTTTTATTGATCAAGACCAATAAACCCTCCACAGACTTTGGATTAAAATCTCTCATTTCAAATTCCATATCCGACATCATTTAAGTGGTTAAAATGGTCGAGGTATTTGAATTCTTCACGTCTCTTAACCAAATCATTCAATGATGATTCTCTTTGCCGTTGTAAAAATCTCCGCCGTCTCTTCAATCATTAATTCGTTCCCTCCACCTCACTCTATTACCTCATTCCGTGACCACTGCCATCACTCCATTCTGTAGCCGGAATTTCATTCCGTAGACAGAGATATTCTTATCACCGAGAGCAGAGAAAAAGGATATCAGTTTGAATATCAAAGCATTATCACTGTAAATGCAGAGGTATAGCATTGAGCATTATCATTGTAAACGCAGAGCAGAGCAAAAGGGTAAACTCAGAGGTATAGCAGTGTGAGAATTTGAAGCCATTTGTTACCAAGAGACAGAGATATAGCAGTATGGGAATTTGAAGCTATTTTCCACCGAGAGACAGAGGTATAGTAATGTGGGAAATTTGAAGCCATTTGTCGTTGTCAAACAGAGGAATATCAGTCCAAAGTTCAATTGTTAACAGAGGCATATCAGTCCGAAGTTTTGAAGCTGTTTTCATTGTCAACCAGAGGTATATCAGCTCGAAGTTTGAAGCTGTTTTCACTGTCAATCAGAGGTATGCCATTCCAAAGTTTGAAGCCATTGTCATTAAGAACTTGAAGCCATTTCAATTCGAAAGTGAAAGTTATTATTTCTGTGGGTAGAAGAGTGTTAATCTGAACATTGAAGAAGCAATCATGGGTTTCATTGTAAGAACTGAACCGGTGGGTTCAAAATATTTAGAAGGCTACCCTCAATGCAAAGAAATGTTGCAACAGATAGGATGGCTTCAATTTTTGGAGAAATTTAATGGCTTCCACAAAGAAGTCACTAAAAAATTTGCAAGATCATTTCAAGGAACCGAAGTTGAAGTGGGAGATGTCAAGTTCACTGTCACTGAAGTTTTCATTGCAGAAGCTACAGGGTTGCTCAGAAATGGAGAGAGATGGTTCAAAAACAGAGAATTCCACAATGAATCCTGGAAAAAAATTCTAAAATCACCAGGTATGGATGTCACTGTATTTAAGAAAGGAATTCCAAGTTCCGCATTGAAAAATAAATGGAGAAACATACTACTTCTTCTGCAAAAATTTATTACATGTGAGGGTAGATATGGTACATTTTATGTGTACCACATTAGACTGATAATGCATTTTCTGGGGGAAGACTTAAACCTACCCTATTTCTTGCTTCAAAGCTTGAAAAAGATGGCTTCCTGTGTTCAAAGAAGGGTTCAATTTTTAGAGACAACTTTATATCATCATGGTTTGGTTAAAATTTTGATTGAACATCATTTAACCAAAACAAATGATACATGGGACAATTCCTTGACAAGAAATCATTTTGAAGAGCCAAAAGAGCCCTCACCTGAACCACAGCCTACAAAGAGAAGCAGGAAATGGAGGGCTTCAAAAGTTGAAACTGATAAAACAGTCCAAGAAAGTAGTGAGGAAATCATTTCAGAGAAGTTGAATCAAATCAAGAGACAACTTAAGGAAGAAAAGGTAGTCAAAAAATCTGCCATGAAGAAAGGAGAGGGATCTTCTCAGCCTAGAAGAAGCCACAAACTAAAGGGGAAACTGAAGAAAACACTAATCAAACAAACAGGGGTAATTAATATAGAAGATGAAGAAACATCCATTGAAGAAGATGTTGAAGAGGATTTTAATGAAGGAACCCCTGAAATTGACCCTGCTCAACAAGAAATATATGACTATGTGGAAACTTTGGAAAGGAGAGCTTCAGAAAGAAAGGAGAGAACCCCTAGTCCTCCACTGTCTGAAATAGATTTATTAAGAAGGGATATGTATGAGTTAGAAATACTTAATAGACACATCAAAAATGAGAATGAAATTCTCAAAGATCAAGTCAAGCTCAAAACTGATATGAACTCAACCTTATCCCTACATATAGACAAAGTGGAAAAGACCAATGACAAGTTGAAGAAGAGGAACAAAAAGCTAATCAGGGCACTTACCAACCTAAGGTTCAAACTTTTTATCAGAAAACCTAGAAGATATTTAGCTTCCAGACAAAGGAGAAGGAGAGGATTAGATGTTCTTGCAGAAGCCTCTGAGTTCATAGGATAATTTGCATGAGGACATGCAAAGAGACAGCAGTGGGGGTATGTTGAGCCTCAAAATTGTGTTTTCTTTCATTCCATTTTACCTCATTTTCCTTTGTCCATTGCTATCCTAGACCCAATTGATCAATGAATATAGTTAAAATTACTTTTAGAATGATTTACATGACTGACTTGCTAAGTTTTGTGATTTTTGCCATTGTAAAGCATTTTGACCGGAACTAGCTGCAGAATGCAGACATTCCGTAGCTACCGACGATTCTACAGCTGTCTTCACGTTTGAGTATGTTCCAGGTGGCCTCTCAAGAAAAACCGCATATGAGCATATTCCACGTCATGTCTACATGGTTCGTTGCTCACCATGAAGGAAGAAACGAATTCTGGGTATGGCTTTGGAACGTGGGAACACATTTAGGAAGGAAGACTTCTATTAGGACTGTCTCAATCCAGATGTCTTTTTCCTTTTCACACAGCCACTTCGAGAGTCCTAATGTGATTCCAATAAGGAAAGACAGTGTTCCTGAAATTGTTGCAAGTCTTGTTATTTACATTTGTTATATAAACACTTGGGAAACCGAGAGCTAGGCTAGATTTTATGCTAGGTTTTATTCTAGATTTTTCTTAGATTCTGTGCTACATTTCTGAAGACGCAGAGTGCTCTGTTCAAGTTATTTCATCTTTAATGAAGCAGACAGTGTTGTTTTGAAAGCGTTGATTTGATTTGGAGTTAGATTCCGTCAGGTGGTAGAGGGCCCCTACCTCTTGCACGGATTTATTTGCATAATTTAGATAAGTATTCTAGCTGCCTTTACGTTTCTGAAGTTGAATTTGTAGTTGTTTTTATTAGCTACTATAGTTATACTCATTCTAACTCTTCCACAAGAAGAAGCTCTTCCAAAAGATTATAATGATGAATGGGAAATGGCTACAGTATTGTAGGGTTTAATTGTAGTCTCTTTTATTCACCATCGCAGTTATACTTATGCTCAGCACTCTTCCACAAGAAGAAACTCTTCCAAGAAATCTTTATATTGTCTTAAGCATGATTGTGATCTTGAACGTTTTAGTTGTGTTTTTTCACTAAGTACCATAGTTGTTCTTGCTCTTAAACGCTTGTCCAAAATATCATAATGATGAGTGGGAGATGGCTATGATATCTTAGTTTTTCATTGCTTTCAGTCTTTATGTTTACATCTGCAATCAATTACACAGTCAGGATTGTTCTAAAAACTCTTCCAAAAGAAGGAACTCTTCCAAAATATCAATAATGATGGACAAACAGACTGTATAATTCCATAGAATAATGCATGATAGTTTAGTTAGGATGCTCCGGAGTTTAATTGCACTTACTTCATGCTCAGTTGTTCTGTTTTAAGTTTGATAATGACTTGTAGTTTAACACTATTTTAGGCTAGTGACATTTTAGGTTTGGTTGTAGCTCAACTCATTGCATTTGCACTCCATATTCAGTTGTCAGTCACTGCATACTAGATTACTTCAGTTGTTAAATTTAACAAAACAGCCTTCATTATTCACAAATCTCTTCTTGTTCTAAAATCCATAATTGATTCATCACCATATGAACATAAGACAATATCATTTTAAGGCCTGAAGTACCTCTGCAATTTCCTTATCATTTCATAAACAAAACCCTCCCTCAAAAGACTACTTTGAAAAGAAATCAATAACTCTTGAGTAAGGTTTTGTGACATTCAATTAAATTGCAGAATAGAGTTAGGAATTAGCTTTAGAGAAGAAGATCTTATGATGGTATAAATGTTTTATTCCAAATATGCTTCAACAAATCTCTAATCAAGGATAAAATGTTGCATCATTATAAGTTAGTTGTTTAAATTGTTTAGTTAGGAAGATTTGCATACTTAGTTGACCATGTTTCAAGCTCTCTCTCAAATGCCTTTGATGAAAGAATTTGACAAGTTTAGTTTGTGTTTTGAATCATTTGCTTAAAAGTCATTATCAAGCTTTGTTTCTGATTGGTCATAGTTTAGATTTGATTCTGTTTTAGTATTGCATTTGTATCAGTCATTTGTCATAAACCAATTAGGTTTCACTCTGTTTTTAATCATTAGCTTCCTTCCATCAGTTTTCTAGTCATCTTTCTTGTGAACATAAACTCACCAAAAGACCAAAAACATCATAAATCATCACAAAAGAACAAAAACATCACAAAACACTGCACACAACACATTAAGAAACAAGCACCTAGGTACATACAGTGTACTTCACTTCAGCAGTTTACCAACCTTGGTTGACAATTAAATGAGCTCAGTTTAGGAGACTAGATTGAGACCAAACAGGAACACTTGCAACACGTAGAGGTAGTACTGTGTATTCTATAGGAGCAACAGTTTTATGCAAAGTTTTCCAAATGTGAGTTTGGGTTGACTAAGATTCTCTATTTGGGGCATATCATCAGGTATGATGGAGTGAGGGTCCATGAGGAGAAGATCAGGTCCATCCAAGATTGGCCAAATCCCAAGAATGTGACTAAATTTTGGGTATTTGTGGGAATATGTATCTACTACAGGGAGTTCATGAAGGTATTTTCACAATTAGCAGCACCCCTCATAGATTTTACCAAGAAGGGTTCTTTCCTCTAGACCACAATAGCACAAGAAGATTTTGAGCACCTCAAGCAGCTGATGAGCAGTTTCTCAGTGATTTCTCTTCCTGATTTTACGCAGCCTTTCACCATGAAGTGCGATGCATCTGGCGAAGGAGTGGGTGCAGTGTTGATGTAGGGGGGACACCCCAAATCTTTTGAGAGTCAGAAGTTATTGCCTAATGAGAGCTTGTACCCCATTTATGACAAGGAGATGCTAGAAATAATGCATGTACTAGCCAATCTTAGGTATTACTTAGTGGGGAATAGATTTCGGTTGAGGACATACCACAACAACCTCAGATTCTTTCTAGAGTAGAAATAGTTGGAGGAGAGGCAAAAAACGTGGGTGAGTAAGATTCAGGCCCATTATTTCTACATTTAATATTTCAAGGGGAAGCACAACTTAGTAGTTGATGTGTTGTTTAGGAGGCCAAATTATCTTTCACTGATTAGCATAGAGCCAGATTGGAAGGCTCATTTGTTGCTAGAGTACTTCAAGGATCACTTTGCGGGAAAATTCTTGGAGAGGAAAGTAACAAACGACCACTACCGTGTGATGGATGGAGTGATATGCTATCTATACCAAATCTATTTAGTGGCCAACTTCCAACTGCGGGAGAAGATCCTACATGTAGCCCATGACTCAACATTGGTGGGGTACCAAGGATTCACAAAGACTTATAGGGCCATCAGAGAGAGGTTCTCATGGAAGGGCCTCAAGGATGGTGTTTTGTAGCACATTCAGGAGTGTGAGGTGTGCCAATAGAACATGGTAGAGATGACACATCCAGTAGGGTTGGTTCAGCCACTTCCCATCCCTAAGGGGAAATGGGAGAGCATCTCAATGGATTCCATCACTGGATTTCCCATGGTGTAGGGAAAGGATTGCATCTACGTGGTTGTTGATCAGTTGATGAAGTATGCACACTTTTTCATGATCTTGGCCAAGTACATGGCCTCATAGGTATTAAAAATTTAGTCGCAACAAGAGTTGTTAGGCCTATGCTATAGAATGCCCCAACCGACACTTCTAAGCGTCGCTCTTCCGACCAAAACAATCGTCCAAAATCCCACGCTTATAAGCGTCAGAATACCGACGAAAAAAACATATTATTTAAAAATTAAATGTCAGACTACCGACGGAAACAAAAAATTATTTAAAAAATAATAATTTTCCTAAACATTCTTTTTCCTTGAATGTAGAGTCTAACATTGAGGTTTGAGAAGCAGTTTTGTTGTTAGAGATTTTAGTAGAAGTGTTGGGCGTTGGTTGTCGACTTCTGCAGAGGCAAAGGAAAGAGGATGGAATCATATTTTGTTCGCTTAATATTTTCTATTATAATCTATATCCTATCCCTCCAGACCAACAGTGACCACTAATATCTATGTGAGAAAATATTGCCCCTCAGATTACCACTCGGAAACAATAACAGGAACATTCTATTTCCTTGAGAACTAATTTGTATTTTTCATTAAATTTCCCTTGCAATGTTGTGGAATCTGCCACTGAAGATAATTTTGGAACCATATCCACTATCGGAAAACAATATTCCCATTATGGTAGCTCAATGCACAGTCTAACATTGAGGTTTTAGTAGTAATTTTTTTGTTAGAGGTTTCAGCAACAGTTTTGGGAGATGGTTGTGGACTTCCATAGAGGAAAAGGACAGAGGATGGAATCATATTTTTTCAGCTTACTATTTTCTATTATAATCTATATACTATCCCTTGGGACCAACAGTGACCACTAATTTCTCTGTGATCAAATATTGTCCCTCAGATTACCACTGGGAAACAAATGATAGGTAGGCTGTATAAATAAAAAACACCAGAAGAACCAGTTAAGAGATATTAATCGAAAGAACCCAAAACATTTTTTTGCACATTCATATGGTTCCTCAAGAAATTAATAAATGGGGGCTTTGGCTATATATCCACTCTCTTTACTTTTGTCATCATTCGGATTTCTCGCATGATAAACTTGTGTCATCATTTAGATTGCTTGCATGATAAACTTATGTCATCATTTATATTACTTTCATGGTAAAATTATTAGGGCATATAAATTCTGAGGAGAGGTGGAACTAAAACCTACCGACATTTTAAATAGGAAGTTTCCTTTTTCAGGACGATAAAATGGAAAATAAACACATCCCACACTCTCCCATGCAGAAATAATTGATATCTGTGTGATACCCCTTCTCTACTTTAATAAATCCAAAGCGTCATGACTGGAAGTGGTAAATATAATCTTTTATAATATTCCTTGGAAACATGGGATAGGTAGGTTTTATCAATGATAAATTACTAGAATTAAAATTTGAGACTTATTTATATGCAGCATTGGATATGGATCTTCAACCAAAATATTGAATGAGACTTTGGCAAGATTCCTTTCTCATAGCTCTTGTCATTCCCACAACTCTTGCCATCATTTAGATATTTTTTGCAACAAATTTGCAGAAATAAGAATGCCGAGGAAACTTGAAACCTCTTTACATTTTATATGGGAAGTTGCCTATTTACATCCAGATACCCCTTCTCTGATTTAAAACATCCAGGGAGCCATGACCAGATGGGATGAATACCATCCCTTGTAATATCCCTTAGAAACAAGTGATAGTGGACTGTATAAATGCTAAGTTAATAGAAGAATTAGTTAATAAATATTTATATAGAGAATATGAAGCCTCTTCCATATGGATATGGAATCTATATCCTCAACTGAAGAATCAAATGAGAGCCTTTCACAAGGTACTCTACTCTAATTGCTCCTATCAATCATTCTAATATCTTGTATGATAAACTTGCTCAGAAATCAACATGGATGGAACTAAAAACCTATGTACATTTTAAATGGAAAACCATATACATGAACATTGAAACCTAAACATAAATTTGTCCCACCATCCTAATACAATGTACAGTGAAATCTGTCTGGCACCCTTTCTCTGCTACATCTGGTGGGGTCAAGGCCGAATGTGGTGAATATCATTCCTCGCAATATCCCCTGCAAACAAGTTGTAGGTATGTTGTATAACTGATAAATTTCTAGAAAATTGACCATATGTAGTGGCTAAATTGACCATATGTAGTGGCTAAAGGCTGCCACTACATGATTGCAATGGATTGACTTTAATGTACTTGTTTAATACCGTAAAATCCATATTTTCTTCTTTCAATATTTTAATCTTCTTATTTATCCTCTTCATCTTGTCAATCAATGGATCAGTTGGGAGATGTACAAAAATTGACTCATCAAGCAGAGGATCGAGCTCATATTGGCGAGTATGCTCGCTGACATTCGACTAAGATGGGTTACCTTCAAGCTAGGGGTATGCTTGAAATTGGCTAGTATGCTCACTAAAATTCCCCTCTACAATAAAAATAGGTTAGTAAGAGACATCTGTAGAGGACAATTACCCTAGATCAATGCCACATCGAACTATAGAAGGATTGCATTTATCCAACATTCTTTAGTCCAATATCCTTTCCATAACCATCTATCAGATTTTCAAAGTCTTCTTTAGCACTATGATCTACATCAATAGAGAAACGTACATCACATCACTATGATTTAACTTATAGGCTCAACCTAACTGGTAAATAATTTCTTTGGCATACAAAAAAGTATCCAGTACCCATCTGATGTAGGAGCATGAGGCTTAGAGACAAAAGGCTTCATTAATTATTCCAAAATTCCAAAAAAATTACAAGCAAAGATGTTGGTACCTTTAGCTGTCAGTTTACAGTTTGATTAGATAGGGTTGTACTAGTATCTAGGAAAATTGAACAATTTTAGATTTTATTCAATATATTTCACCTTCAGTTGATAGATTTAGGGAAGATATTATGTAATTAGGATTTTTTCTAAATTAGGAGAATTCGATTCTCAAAAAGAGGTCGACTGTTATGTAAAAAAACTATAAATGTAACCTCTGAGAAGGAGGAAATCGAATTGGGCCGTAGAAGAATTGATTGAGAGGGTCTTGCCTCTGATTTAATAAAATTTCATAATTTAAATATCTGTTGTATGCTTGGAAAATTCCTGGAGGGTTTCATCTCTTCGAATCCATTTGATTTATGTTTTCTGTGTAGAAATTGAGAGTGATTAGCCTCTGTGTGAAGGAGAATTTACATGTAATTAACTTCTGTGTAAAATATTCAGAGGAAATTGAAGGAATTATGGTTTCTTGCTTGAGATTGGAAATCGATAATCGATTTACATTTGTTGAATTATAGAGCAGGAAAGGAGGATTCAAGAGGAAATGAATTGAAAACTGTAAACCCGCAGAAAATCCATGTTTAAATGCGATTGAAAACAAAAGTTTGTAGACTAAGTGGTTTTTGAAAAACCAGTTATTGTTGTCACACCTCTTTTTGTAGTGCGAGTGGTTTTATTAAATTGAACACGATCAAATAAGATTGTGACACGTCACGGTGGCAATACCACCAATTTCACGTGACTTTGGGTTGATAAGTCACCAGGACTATTCTTACGCGATATCTGTTCGATCATAAACAATTGAGATTCGACGGTGTTCGCGTCGAGAGTTACACAGAGTTTAAAAAAAGGTAAGGACCTGATGGATGATTGCAATAGAATTTTATTAAAGTGTTTGAAGTCTGGAACCCACTTCCAAAGGTTTTTAAACATTGTTTCAAGTGAGTTATAATGTTTCCGAAGGGTAAAGGGAACTTTTGCTTCTGCATGTCATTTTATTAAATAAATCAAGTAGATTTAATAAAGTTTGATGAACGAGAGTGGAAATAAGGATCAAGAAAAAATCTCCTGAACTAGAAAACATTGTAACAAAATTTGAACAGCTCTCCTTAACACCTGCACCCACACTTCCATCATTTGTGGTATCAAAGCCATCTTCAGAGCATTTTACAGACACCGAACAAGCTTCTAAAAGTCAGAAAAAGAAATCTAACATGGCTGTCAGAATTGGTAGAGGTGGTGATGGTAGAAGAAGAGGTAGACTAGTTGTAAATGCTGAAGTACTAGAGACTATGTAGAAAATTCAAGCCAAATTGGAAGCAATGGAAACTGGACAACAGAGAGATCCTAAAGATGTCAGTGAACCTAAAGCTGAAGAAGAAGAAGAAGGAAATGATGAGCTTACTCCAGAGATGAGATTCTTTAAATCAGTTTTAGGATCTACATCCAAGCGTAGACTTGAAGTATCAGCTTTTGCAGGAGGATTGAATCCAGAAGAGTTGATAGAATGGATTAATGAAATGAATAAATGCTTTGATTATGAAGAGATGAGTGAAGAAAACAGAGTTAAGTTTGCTGTCACAAGGTTGAAAAGACATGCAACACTTTGGTGGGATGGAGTGCAAGTAGAATTAAGGAGAGTTGGTAAGCAGCCAATCAAGAATTGGAACAGAATGGTAGCAAAGTTGAGAGGTAATTTTTTCCTAGTGATTATTTGCTTTCATTATTTAGACAAATGCAGAATCTTAGATAGAGATTAATGACAGTAAAAGAATACACAGAATAATTTTACAAAGAGAGCATAAGAGCAGGACAAATTCAATATATAGCAGAGAAGATTTCCAGGTACATAAATGGTCTCAGAATGGAGATTCAAGATGAGATAAGTATATTGTCTCCTAAAACAGTAGAAGAGGCTTACTAGATGGCCTTAAAAATTGAAGAAAAACTCATAAGGAAGTAATCTACTAAAGGAAGAGGTACTTTCCGAGGAAGAGGAAGTCAAGGTGGTAGAGGAAGATCTACAACACCAAGAGATGGAGCTAGCAGCAGATCACCTCAGTATGCATCCATAGAAGGTGATACACATGGCAGAAGGAGTCCTTATAGAGGAATAGGAGGCAGAAATAGAGGAAGAGAAGTAAGATGTTACAGATGTAACAAATTAGGACATAGAGCCTATGAATGTCCAGAGAATGTGGGGACAAATAAGAGAAATGAAATTGTTGCTTAGACTGAAGAAGAAGCATCAAAGTCGCCTATAACAGAGAAAGAAATTGTGCCAGAGAAAAGAGAATCTTTCACTAGAAAATTTGGCGGAAATTTCGACGGCCATTTCGTCGCTATTCTGACACATAGTTGTCGCAAGAGCGACAGTTCGAGGGCGGGAAAAATGTGTTTTACCATACCATCACAATTTCGATGCAATTAAAAAGTGTCGCACTATCGACACTTTTTCCGTCGCTTCCAAACAAGCGTCACTCTTCCGACGTTTCCCAATCCGTCGCACTTCCGACCTTTGTAAAATGTTGCACTTCCGAGGAAATGTGGTTCGACGTTTTGAACGTCGCTCTTATGACGTCTGTAAACTGTCACAATTATGACGAAATGTGGTTCGACGTTTTTAACGTCGCTCTTCTAACGTTTGTAAACTTTCGCAACTTCGACGCAATGTGGTTCGACGTTTTGGACGTTGCTCTTCCGACGGTTGTAAACTGTCACAATTCTGACGAAATGTGGTCCGACGTTTTGGATGTCGCTCTTCCGACATTTGTAAACTGTCGCAATTCTGACGAAATGTGGTCCGACATTTTGAACTTCACTCGTTCGACGTTTTTATACTGTCGCTCTTCCGATGTTTCTAATCTGTCGCAATTTCGACGCTTACAAGGCGTCGGTATAGCAACAACAGGTTCAATTTAAAAAAAAAAATTGAAACTTTAAAAGAGGAAAAACGTTGTTTTGAATATATTATATGAAGTAAAAGAGTCCATGAAGTCATTAAATTTTCACATCTGAAGATTGGAACCCAAATATCCATCCAGAAAAGTGGAAGTACCACCCTAGACAATGATAGAAAAATACCCCATGTCACATATAGGGACTTGATATAATACCCAGTAACAGTCCACATGGAGATTATCGACAAATCTGAGAAAGCATCCAAATATGCTCGAGGCATCTATAAGAAAGTGAAATAGTAGTATGTAGAATAGTAAATCAACAGATAGAGTACCGACGTCGATTGTTCCAAATAAAAATTAAAGTAACCAAAATCCTTGAACAGAGAAAAATGCTAATCATGTGAGGATTGTGATATGTCCCAAATATAAAAAGACCATGAGACCATATCAATAAACCAGCAACATAGACTAGCATCGCTAGTTTGGAAGGCAGAGTGATAAACATTAATCATTTTTTTTTCACAAGAGAAAAAACGTTGTTTTGAATATATTATATGAAGTAAAACAATCCATGAAGTCATTACATTTTCACATCTGAATATTGGAACCCAAATATCCATCCAGAAATGTGGAAGTCTCACCCCAGACAGTGATAGAAAAATACCCCATGTGACATACAGGGACTTGATATAAAACCCAGTATCGGTCCACATGGAGATTATCGACAATCTGAGAAAGCATCCAAATATGCCTGAGGCATCTATAAGAAAGTGAAATAGCAGTATGTAGAATAGTAAAGAAACAGATAGAGTACCGACGTCCATTGTTCCAAATACAAATTAAAGTACCCAAAATCCTTGAACAGAGAAAAACGCTAATCATGTGAGGAGTGTGATATGTCAAAAATATAAAAAGACCATCAAACCATATCAATAAACCAGCAACATAGACCAGCATCGCTAGTTTTGAAGGCAGAGTGATAAACATTAATCATTTTTTTTTTTCACAAGAGAAAAAACGTTGTTTTGAATATATTATATGAAGTAAAACAGTCCATGAAGTCATTACATTTTCACATCTGAAGATTGGAACCCAAATATCCATACAAAATATCTCATAACAAATTGAGATATTATCTAGGATAACTAATAAGTATTTTACAACAATATAGAGACAGATGGTCTCGTAGATAAGAAAAATGATAACTATGTTGTGATGTTTCCTTCTTTTAAGAACTGGAGGCGGGCCCTATATCTTGGCTTGTTGTTGTCCTCTTCAGTAATTCTATGTTGATTATTTCGTTTCACTGATACTCTTTAACTGCTCTGATACTCTTTGACCTTTGTTCATCCTTTTATCCTTTTTATCATGATATATTGTGGTAAATAGGAAAAAATTTATGTAAGGATAATTTTTTACAAAAGTTCCATCATTTCTTCCCACCATTGAACTTCTGGCACTCTGGTCCTTTGCAACTTTCTTAGTGTTTCATCAGCCTCAGTATATCTGAAGAAATTAGGCCGATTTGGGAACAAATGATTTACTTCATGCTCAAGATAAAATAAATTCTCCAATCTGTCATGAAGGTTTTTCCCTGTAGGCAATGCTGCTGTTGATGAACTGGTTGAAGAACTAGCTTGATTATCAGCATATTTGTCCAAATTTTCAACATAACTATCAAGGTCCATTAGCTTATCTTCTGAAACTATAGGACTGGGCAATCCTCTATTTAACAAAATATTCAATCTTTCTCTGAAGCCAATGATTTCTTCTTGCATATCTGAGCACCTTCGTTCTAAATTCTGTACCAGAGTTCTTTTAGTAAAAACTCTCTTTATTTCTAGAATTGTTCCAGTCCTGTCCTGAATACCAATTTCTGCAAGTTGATTCTTAGTTTGAGTATTCAAAAAATTTATAAGTCTATTGGCCTCTTCTGGCGTATTTCCCAACTCTTGTCTTGATCTCTCAATCTCATCCAGAGCCAATTTAACTAATTTATTCTATTCATCCATTATTTGAATTGAGGACCAAACATCCTTTATTGATTGAATGATATTATCCCAAAGAATTTCATTTATTTCTTTTAAAGGTTTCTCCAATGTGAGATCATTTTCCAATGCTTTGACTATTTTTTCTAATTTGTTCACTTCTCTTGTTTTATCAGCAACACTCATTTTTGAAAGATCATATTTATGTTCTAGAGTGGCCAATTTTTCCTTTGTTTTATGAAGCTCTATGGCATGAAGTTTCATATCTTCCATTGAATTTGTTAATTCATCAGTGTTCAAATTTGTAGTGTTGCTCTGTGACAATTCTGCTGGCTGACCTGTTGTTGTTGTACCTGTCACTACTCCTGCTGTAGATACTGGAATATTTTCCTGCTTATCTTTTAATGCATTCTCAAGCTCTTTTTCAGTTGCAGTAAGTTGCTAATTCAATTTTAAGAGAAAATTCATTAGTTCTTCCTCAGAATTTTGTTTGATGATTTCTGCAGTCTATGGATGTCTTAAGGCCGGTAACTTTAATTGTTTTCTCAGATCTGCAATATCATCATCTTTTCTCTTGATCGAAGCTTCAATACCTTTCACATCTTTAGGATTATGACCCAAACCAATGATTATTTCCTCTAAAGTTTTGATTCTATTATCCTTAGCCTGGGAGGAGGCTTTTTCAAGCTGCAACTGTGTATTATTATTATCCAAAGAATCCTGTAATTTATGGGTCATCATTGATTTATCTGTTAGAGTAGAATAAATCATCTCACCTGTTTTCTTGTGTAGCTCAATTTGATCTAAAGGATGGATATCCTTTGCTAAGAATTCAATATTAGTCCTAACGTAATCTGCAGCTGTCTGAGGCTGCTTCACCTTGGGCTTGAAATGGCTCATTAACATCTTACCCTATTGGATGTCATAAGCTGACATCATTCTTTCTCGAATTTTCGAAGCCATCTTCAAATATTGGTTGTATACTTGAAGTCTAAGTGGATCGTTCCTGGCCTTTATATTGATGAATGTTCTTTTAATGTCTGAGGCAGTTTTTACTGGAGGTTTGAAAGAAGATATTTCTACACTTTTTTGCCTCTGTATTTCCTGTTTTTGAAAATTAGTGGATGTCCCACTACCTGTACCTGTTTGTTGACTGTCTTCTCTTCCCTGGCTGTCAGGGATTTCCTAAAATGATTCATCTTTTAGAAGGGGAGTTAATTTCTGCCTTTTAACATCTTGCTGTTCAGAAGAGCCACTAATAGGAGTAGTTGTTTCAACCTCTCTCTTTTTTCCCTTTTCTATATTCATAGGAGTTTGTAAAATAGAAATTTCTGGCTCACTGATCTGAGTAGGAGGAATTTGTCCTTGACCTTGTTCTTTAGAAGCCTTTGGTTGCTCTGTCATTATGGATTTTTCAATTATTTGTATATCAGGCTCCTTTTCTTTTCCTTTAGATTCTATTGCTAATGTACTAATCTCCTGCAAATTTTGTTGTAAAGTCCTGGCTGAAGAAGATCCCTGCACCTGTCCAAAAGATTCTAGGTCAAGTATCTTTTCAAGATCTTTCATTACATTTTCAACATTGACCTGCTCACTATATTTTTCAACCAATGTCCCTTCTCTCCATTCATCCATATTAGCATATTGTTCTATTTATGGGATTCTTTGATGGATGTATGGTGACAGTTTATTTTTCATTCTTCTATCACAGATAAAGTTGTTTGGATCATAAGGCACCCAGTAGAAACCCTTTTTTAGTCTGAGATAGTCTTCTAAAATCCTTTCGACTTCCTTTGCAGCTTCCCTAGAGTTAAAAATGAAGGGACCTAATTGGCTCTTGATCCTGAGTTGAGCCTTTCTCTTTGCATTGCAAAAATGAATTATATCTTAATTATTCATTTGCCTGAAATATTCTAATGCAAAGAGTCTCATTGGGACATACTTGGGCAGTTTGAATGGGCATAATTCACATCCATATATCCCGATCTCTGTGTAGTTTTGATATAGGTACCAATCACCTATCTTGTACTGCTTTGAGAGCTGAAGGATTTTCTTGATTTCATTGTTAATTCTAGGAGGAGAGACTCCTGTCAACAAGGTAGTTGCAGGATGAACAAAAAGGTCGACAAACTCATTATAGGAATAAGGAGAATTAGAGGAATTGTGAGTAATGGCAGACCAAAAGGTGACTGACCTAGGATTCCCTTTGGCATCAAGTTTCTTAACATAAAAATGGAAATTTTCTGACTGAAAGTAAATTATGAGATGATATATGACAGAAGAATACTTAAATACTCTCTCATTATCAAATCTCATGAACTAATCATGGATTTTGTCAGCAATATAAGATGCAAAATCGTACTTGACAGCAGGAGGCTGTCCAGTGGTAAAAATGGATAACAATACTAGGGTTAACTGATCAACATACTCACTAGTATTGAAGCCCATTATGGAAGATATCATGTTTAAAATAAGTCTACCCTCATCAGTAAAGAAAGTATATCCATAAGGGGGAGGGTTTTTAGGCTGATGCTCTGGTAACATGAAGGTTTGGCATAGGCGGTTTAACTCTTCATGGGATAACTTAGTAGATTTCTCAAGTAATTCAGCCATGGATAGGGGAGTGAGAGCTTGACCAGGTTGGAATTGTAGCATTTCATTTATGGACTGCGTATTTATTGGGAAAAGGACATTTTGACTTGGGGATAAAACTGCTTGTTGGTTGGGATCATAATTTGCGTAGTAATAATGGATTAAATCAGGAAAAATATGGACTGAGGGGAGAAGGTACATAGGAAAATTTGATTCCCAAAGTCCAAAGATATCAGAACCATTCAAATAATTGTCTCTGCAGCGGCAAAATATTCGAAGAGGATTCTCACTGAGAAGCAAGTCCTTAATTTGAAAATCCATATCGGCTAAAGGAAAATAATTCAAGTCATTGTGAGGGGCATTGATGAGCACAACATTCAGAGCTACAGGAACTTCCATTTCTGGTTCTTGTGGATTCAAAAATGGAATTTCGGGGTTTTTGTGGAAAAGGGGCACAATTACCAGTTTTGGGAATATAATTGCAGTTCTGGGAACGAAAAAGACCAAACTGAACTTCTTTTCAGACCTTAGTGCAGAATTAAAACTAAAACCAAGATTTTTTACAGATTTTAGCGGGGAATTGGAATAAATACCTGTTTACAGGAAATGAAACTTGTTTAAACAGGCGCTGGTTATGACAGAAGAACCCTGAAATACTCGGCTTCAATTATCTTCAGCAAGGTAACGGTCAGCAAGCGTTAACAGTTGGTTTTTGAATTTTGTTGCATGGAAGACTGGCAGGGGCACGGAACAATGAAAATGACGCAGATGCAATTTTTTTTATTTACAAAGTCAAAAGGGTGGAGGGTTTTGATTGATGACGTCAGCATGTACGATGGTTTCGTCACAGAGGGATAGGAGCAGATCTTTGTTTGGGCCGCTCGCGCAGTGGAAATCTAGACCCGAAAAAGATTAGGGTGAATTTGATAAGAAATTCGCGTCACAACTCTCCCTCTGTACGCCAGCCCAACTTCGGACCCGAAAAATATTAGGGTGGAATTCATTTGGTTTTCACGTCACAAAATTGGTCGACGTCAGTAGGCTATTTTGGAATGCAAATTTGGTTTGAATTATGGTTTATCACCATTTGAATTCCAGCGGGCTCGACTTAAGAACAATTTTGTTTGATCCCATATTATAAAATTTGTGTTGGTTTTCTTTGATAATACACATATTTATAATAAATCATGGGAATACCACACTAGTAAACATGTGGAAAAGCTATATAAATTATTGAGAACAATCATTTTTATGTAAAAATATCCAAATGTGCTTTTGGGAAATAAGAATTCGAGTATTTGGTTCATATTGTTTTAAGGGAAGGAGTGAAGTTGGAGCCTCAAAAGATGCAAGCTATTACAAAATGACCTATTCCTAAGAAAATCAAGGTTCTTAGAAGATTTTTTAGACTTACATGATATTATTGATCATTTGTTAAGAATTATGCATGCATTTCAAGTCCACTCACATATCTCTTGAAGAAAATATCATTTATATGGCATGATGAAGCTACTTTGGCATTCTCGCTTTTAATGGATGCCATGTCTTCTACACCAACATCGGTTGCACCTACTTTTAGTAAAACATTCATAGTAGAGTGTGAGGCACTAGGACAAGGAATTTACGTAACATTAACACAATAAGGGATATCATTGGCTTTTAAAAGCAAGGAATTCAAAGAAAATATTTCGTGAAATCTACGTATGAAAAATAAATGGAAGAAATATTACATGCAATAAAAAATGGGGATAGTATATCATTGGGAGGTACTTTAAAGTCAAGATATACCATGATAGCATAAAGTATTTTTTGAAGCTATGGATTTCATTGGAAGATTAACAAAAATGAGGAGAAAAATGCAAAGTTTTAATTTTGAGATAATCTGCAAAAAGGGTAAGGAAAATTTAGTACATGATGCTCTTTCTAAAATAGAAGAGGCCTCAAATTTATATCCAATTACATTTTCTATTCCTAGGTGGCTAGAAAAGCTTTCCATAATGGAAAAATGACAATAGTACTAAACAAAAACTAAAATTTATAAAGGATGGGATGAACTCTATGGAGCATTGGGAGTGAAAGAGAGATATACTTTGGTGCAAATGTAGAATATTTTTATGCACACAAGCATATTTGAATAAACAAATATTAAGGGAGTCCCATGTCTCTCTGATGGTAGGACGCGGGGTTCCTTAAAACATCTCAAAGGATCAAAAAATATATTTTGGAAGGAATGAAGAAAGATATTCAAAATTTGTAAGAGAAGGTTAGGTTTGCATAATAAATAAAAGAGAGATAGTAAAATCTCTAGGGTTACTTCAACCATTCCACATACATATTCAAAGACTAGAAGATATATCAATAGACTTTATTACAGGGTTACTGAAATATAAAGGTAAGTATTACACTAGCTGCCATGAGTTCTACATATCAAACACAATCAAATGGTCAAATAAAAATAGTTAACAAATGTTTTTAAGGTTATCTACAATGTTACTCTTTAGAAAAGAAATCTTAATGGATGAAGTGGGTTCCTCAAGGAAGAATGGTAATATGATACTATCATACTACCTATCACACATCTACTAAAATTTCCCCATTTAAGGCCCTTTATGGATATCTAACTCCTAGTATCTCATACTTTTTGCAAGATAAGTCCAAAGTATAGGAAACAGAGTCACATATGGAAAATACTAAAGAAACTTTGAAAATTATTATGGAAAACTTTCAAATGACATGAAACATGATAAAACAACAAGGGGAACAACATTGAAGTGAAAGATAATTTGAGGAGGGTAATTGGGTATTTTTTAGATTATAGCATTATAAGCAATCTTCATTCAAGAAAAAGAAGAATAAAGAATTAGCTAAAAAATGCAATGTGGAAAAATTCGAAGTCGGGATTAAATCATAAAGGGTCCGAAAGTTGAAATACTCGATAAATTCGGGAGTTTTTTTGAAAAAGTCGACAAAAAGTTGGTAAAACTAAAAAAATACAAAAATATTCATTTTTGGAAAAAATCCTGATTTTTTCAAAAAAAACTAAAAAATTATTAAAGAAACTACCTCACTCAAGATTTTTTCGAAAAATTTGGCAAAAAGTCGGGACTTCGAGTATAAAATCACGACTTTTTTAGGGATGAAAAAGTCGGCAAAAAGTTGTCCAATAAAGTCGGCTCCGGGAAAAATTCGGGATTTTTTCAAAAAGTCGGGACTTTTTGTCAACTTTTTCCACACTGAAACTGTTATGGCCCTAAATAATTATTCATATGATTGCACAAGTGGTATAGAAGTTATATTTTCCTTCTTTTCATTTATAAGGTTTTTCATGTATCTTTCCTAAAAAAGGTTTTGGGAAAAAATATGCCAATGTAAATAGAACTTCCAAAATTAGATGAAGAATGAAAGTTGATTCTTGAACCACAAAAAGTTATAAATAAACATTCTGTATCTCTTTGACATATAACCATTATGAAGTACCTAATCAAGTGGAAGAATATTCCTCTAGAAGAAGGTACATGGTAAAATGATCAATTCGTGATGAAATACCCACAACTAAAGGGTTCGTTTGAAGTTTTGACAAAGGTTTTGTTATATGTTTTATATAACGCACAACGGAATAGTTTTATTGTTTGTTAAGGTCCCACATAGTGATCAAATTTGAAGGGCAGGTCCGAATTTCAATTAGAAGGGCATATATCTATGTCGCCCTTACATAATGAAAAGCTTTAAAAAAAAACTTTTCAATTGACCACAATAAATTATTTTTACATTTCATTTTCAGAAAGACAAAACCATCAATCTTTATATTAATAAAAGATTGTTACATATACAACAATGAAGAAGGCTCCATCTTTCATTGCTTAAATATCTCATTGGAAATGTCAACATAAGTCTTGAAGACACTATTATAAGAATTTGGATACATACCACCGGGATATAGGAGATTCTTATGTGTCAGATTGTGTAATACAATTTTGACTTTGTCTCACAAGGAGCAGCAACATGGAGGTCTGGATTTTTCTTATAGAACTTTTTTATTATTATTTGAAACATTGTTTATAGATATGAATACAACAATGAAATTATGAGCATGGTGGACAATTAGTCAAGATCATGATGCCAAACCATGATGATGTAAGTTTGGAATTTAACATTTTTACATGTTAAAGACAAATAGTCAAAATCAATGACAACTTAGTATGCCATAATTAATAATCATTCCCTGTTCACTTTTGTTAATAGGTTTATGTCACACGATGATGTAGGCGAATTAGGCACTAGCCAGCAATGTAGGAGGTTTTGTCCACATGTTGTGGCTAGGAGGGTTCGAAAACATTTGAGTTGTAACAGCTAGGTGTCAATACCTCAGCTGACTGTATTACTTAGACTAGTTAGAGTTGTAGGAGTCGAACAATTTCAGTTAGTTGAATTATTATAATTAGACCTTTTGATTTCTAGAGCGGTCCTCTCAGAGGAACCGAAGAGCCATATGTTATGTATATAAATTGTAATTCCTCGAATGAATAAAAGTAGAGAGGGAAGAGGAGAGTAGAGAGGGGATTTCTGCAATAAACCTCTGTGTGTGAACTATTGTTTCCAGTTAAATGATTTCCAAGCTTAGTTGCCATTGAATTATCTCGAACTGCTAATTGTGAAGAATTGTTTAACTGTGAGGCGATTGGGTACTGATAATTCCATTCTTATGTCTTTGAATTCCCATAAATTGTTGGATAACCCTATGAACTCACCCCACTCGAAGGCGAGGTCTGTGTAGAGAACCGGGGTTGTGAATACTATTCAAATATAAAATTACCGCTTAATAAAGAGACAAGATTGTTGTGCTTTCGGAACCTGACCCGAGGATTGGACATGAGTTAACAAACAAAAGGATAACGGAACCAGACTTGCACTTGTGGTCAAGCCTTGTACCAAAATCATGAGAGGAATCACAAAAGCGGGTTGCCCATATCGCACCGCTTTTGCGGAGTAGGCGGTATTTCCTATTTGCGAGCAATTCCATAGGGAATGCGACACGTGGAGAAGTGACCCTCGGAAAACCACCATCTAACCTGCGCCTTCGCACGTTAAAGCCCGATGTTGGAAGCCAAGCGAAATTGCCAAGAGTCGTTGATTTGGAGAAGGGCCATCGGACGGTGGTCGCACATTGAACTTTCCTGGAGGTTAACTAAGGTGTGCGGAGGATAGCCAGGTACGATACAAGTGTTTGATTGGTTATTGATATATATAGGTGGGGCCGGAGTATAATGAAATTTTTTAATTAAACGATTGGCAGATAATTAGCATAAGTCTAGAGCGTGATTGTTGTAAGGCTGGGTGGTGAAAAATAGAGCCGAAAGTTCATTACAAGTTATTTATTTAAAAAGAAACGTGGAGTATAAATACAAAGTGTTGAAAGTTAAACATTGGTTATAAGGCTTGGAGATAATATAAAGTTGTGAATATAAATTAAAGTCCAACCATTATGGATAGTATTTATTTATCAAATTCTACGAATTTGATAAATAAACCCAAAGAAAGAAGAAGTCAATTAAGACTCAGGCTAGAGGAAAAGAACGGGGTAAACCAAGGGAAAATGCTGACAGAGCGATTGTAGACACACCAGCTCTCCTTAGGGGTCCAATTTCAATTTTTTTGCGTCACACAATGATCTCTCTTCTCTGGCATTTACTTGTATTGAAGATCACTATTCTAGGAATAAGGAGTTATTTTCTCCAAAAATAACCCTAGCCAAACATTGACAATGCATCAAGGATATCTGTCTATGCTTCATAAGCACATTTGTTCTACTTCTAAATCATGTCTTGGAAGTGGTTGTTGTGCTGGAAATTATTCACCAGTTGGTTTCATACCAAAGTCTTTTTCACATTTTCAGCATCCAATACATGAAAAGATAATGGTTTAAAACAACATAAATATTTGAAATTTTGCAAGAATTGTCTGGCACACTTTGAATATGAATTTTGAAGTCAAGTGCATGATGCTGTATAGGATCAAGTGTCATTTTGAATACCAAATGTTTCACAAGAAACTTCTCAACACGCTACCCTGCAGTAAGGATTAAATGACAATATTGCATCAACTATTTCCATAATAAAAGTGCACCTCGGCCATAAGACTAAACAACTACAAATGTTGTAGATCTAGCAAGACCACACAATCAAATGTATTCCACAAGGCCAATACTGTATGAAAAATGAAAAGGAGTTTGCAACCAAAAATACCTTAGGCAACTAATTCAATTAGATACACCAAACCATCAGCAAAAAGGAAAACCGGCCTACTTGGCCCCAATATTTTCAACTGGGTCCTCTAATTCAACCAATAAAAAGGCCAAAACCATAGCATTGAGATACATTTAATTACACTATTAATAATAATAAAATTTGACTCAGCCATAACCCTTTCCTTTTATTTTTGTGAAAATATTTATGCATTACTCTAATGTGGCTAGTCCATAGGCCAAGTAGACCACTGGGTAAAAAATATGTTTCCTTTCACCTTTGAGTTTTCAAATTATGCCTACCAAATCTAAGACATTTAAGAGGGGAAACTAATACAACGTTAAAAAGAAAACTAGAGCACACATATAAAAATTACCTCCTTAGCTACTGTCACACCATCATTAACTATTTTCGGAGAACCATGCTTTCTCTCCAAGACAACATTTTTCCCTTCGCCCCAAGGGTGACTCCAACAAGATCAGCAAGTTTGTTCACACCGCTTGCAAGACAAATTGACAATGCTTTCAGTAAGTGTGCAATTGAATGCCAGACCATATGCCAAAACAACCCTCCATGAAAAATTAAAATAACATATTAAAATCGAATATAAGTGGACAAGGAAAGATCCATCGCAGTGAAGTTTCACATGCAGGTGACCTTCCTTTAAACATAATTTTTCTCTGACCTGCAATTTTTTTTTCACTGAGCCATCCTTGTTGAAGTAAAACTCCTTTTCCATATCTCTTGTATTAACTACCTTCTCTCTGTCACATAATCTCAGAGTCCCTCTTCTGCTTGAGTGATTAAAGGAAATGGGTGAAAAAACTGAAAGAGAAGACAATTGTCTGCCATAATTATCAAACATTGCACCCAACTTCTTCCCCTTTCCATTGTTACCCAATGAGGTAGATGTGGCAATTTTTGTCATACTGCCCAAAGCAGAGGCCATCTTCTCTTATCTTGAATATAGAATTAAAAGATCTTCATATTAGTATGAACCTTAAAAAACATGACTCCCATTGCTAAAAACCACTTTTAAGTTGTAACAGGCAAACTAAACAACTATCGCAACTTTTGGCAACTTCTGGAGCATTAAGAGAGAAACAAACAAAGAGAAATACAACCACAATCCTCATTTTAATGAGACCGGACTATATATTTGCATTAAGATAATAGAAAGAAATCACAACTATATTAAGGCCAGCACAAAACAATCTTTAACTAGTGTCTCTCGCGGCCTTCAGGTTGCCATGCTAGAGGTTGCATATTTTTAATTTAAATTCTTGACCTCTCGTGCCCATCTATGAATGCATCCAATGGGATATCTACATCAAATGCTCCTTTATATCCCCAAAAAAAAATTCCCTACTACAAGAGCACCAGTATTGATGGATCACCCCACACCATCCCACCCACTAGAAACGGTGAAAAAGGAAACCCGAGAAAACTTCTGAAATATCTCAAGATGACTATATGGGTGGTTCTTATGAATCAACCAACCATTCAGAACATGCTTATCAATCCAAACCATGAGTATTATGTGACAATATTCAAGCAGGCACTGAATCGGATTTCTGAAGCTATGTTAGAGAAACCCTAAACTCTCACTGAAAATAGGTGAAATGTGGCACCACTCAGAGATTCACATGTGCCAATTGGTACAAGTGGTAGACAATTGGCATGCTCAAACAATGAGGTGATGCAGGAATGACATGAGGAGAAAATATCAGAAAAGCCCCAAATCTGGAGAACTAAAGCTCATCACCAACCTGAGATTGACAACTTTACATGATGTAACCTATGAAATCGTAAATGGAGAAATCATAGTAACAATAAAGTAACCTATGTAACAATAAAGTCGGATTCATCCTGGGAGTGGTAATGGGAGAAATCCTAGTGAACAACAGGAAACATGCATAGTTGCTTACAATCAAATAGATGAAAAAACACATACAAAAAACCTAGATAATAATCGTGAACAAGCTTAATATTGAATTATGAGCTGTAAAGGAACTTACAAAATGTGACATTACGAACCTGGTCAAGCGCACAAGCAAAAATATCCTGGACATGACCCTGGTTGACAAGTTGTATTGCTCATGATGCAAGAGGATTTATACCTGCACTGCCAAGTCAATCAAAATCCATCATTATCTATACAATAAATACAAGTAATTGATGTAGTATTTTTTACTCTAAGATGCATTCTTATGATAATGTTATAACATATGTTGAAAATGTCAAAACATACCTGAATAAGCTCCTCTTCATTTCAAGAACAATTTATTGGAGTCGCATGAACTTGGAACAAGCCTCCCACGATATGAAAGAGTAGCAACTAAGTCAACAGTGACCTTTTTGTTGCTACGCTGGATCAAGGGAGGTTTGCTCCAAGAGAGGAGGTTTGCTCCAAGATTAAATCGCTCCAATAAATTATTCTCTACTAAACAGGGCCAACCACGTGAAGGTGGAATCTCTTATGGCCCCTCCCCCCCCCCTCACATCACTCTCAATTCCCCAATACCCAATCTATATTTCATTTTTTACTTTCATGAGCATAAAAAAAATATTCAATAACTAATAAAAAAACAATTCAACAAAAAGTACACAAGGAAACATTGCAATTAATGCTTGACATAAAAATAGTATGATAAATGAGTTTTTTATATAACACAAAAAACGTTCCAAGTATGGTAACGTTTATCTTATAATAATACAATATTTTACATTATCTAATTTTCTTTTTCTTCTTCCTATTTTTAAAGCTCCTAATTACATCATCAATATCATCATGCTCTGCTCCTGTTTCGTGCCTTTCGACCCGCACTGCTGACCTAGTTGCGTAGTCACGATGTCTTGTCTCATCCAGTGACGGGGCATCGCCTACAAAAACAGATAATATTAAATTTTAATTGTCAGTTTTTAAATATCATTGAACTAGTTCGGTAATATTAATAAAAAAAATTGCAATGAGATTATTTACCTGGTGCACCAGTTGTCGCCGCTGACCTAGTTGCGTAGTCACGATGTCTGGTCTCATCCAGTGACAAGGCATCGCCTACAAAAACAGATAATATTAAATTTTAATTGTCAGTTTTTAAATATCATTGAACTAGTTCGATAATATTAATAAAAAAATTGCAATGAGATTATTTACCTGGTGCACCAGTTGTCGCCGCTGACCTAGTTGCGTAGTCACGATGTCTGGTCTCATCCAGTGATGGGGCATCACCTACAAAAACAGATAATATTAAATTTTAATTGTCAGTTTTTAAATATCATTGAACTAGTTCGGTAATATTAATAAAAAAAATTGCAATGAGATTATTTACCTGGTGCACCAGTTGTCGCCGCTGACCTAGTTGCATAGTCACGATGTCTGGTCTCATTCAGTGATGGGGCATCGCCTACAAAAACAGATAATATTAAATTTTAATTATCAATTTTTAAATATCATTGAAATAGTTTGTTAATATTAATAAAAAAAAATTGCAATGAGATTATTTACCTAGTGCACCAGTTGTCGCCGTTGACCTAGTTGCGTACTCACGATGTCTGGTCTCATCCAGTGACAGGGCATCACCTACAAAAACAGATAATATTAAATTTTAATTGTCAGTTTTTAAATATCTTTGAAATAGTTCGGTAATATTAATAAAAAAAACTGCAATGAGATTATTTACCTGGTGCACCAGTTGTCGCCGTTGGGACTGTTGCCCTGTCTTCCTCTCTGGTGGTAAGATCCTCAAGGGAAACATTCTCTGTCATTTAAACAAAAAATGTTATAAGGACAACCATCAAGGTATAATTAGAAAAATTTATAAGTGGAAATTAATTACCGTCACGGCCCTCACTGATACTATCATTGTCGGCCTGGTCCCTACTACAATAATCAGGTTGCACGTGGGGATCATCTACATTTGGCTCTAAAACTGGGCAGTGTTTCTCCCCTGATTTAAACAAAGTTGTTAGACATTAAATTTATGGATGAAAACAAACATATTGAAATGTTAATGTTTTACCTTATCAGGCATTCTGGATCTTGGGACCTGCCCCAAGCTTATGCGACGTTCAACTACGGCTTGATAGCTGAAATGGAAAGCGATATTTTTATCTTCCTCTATAGTTTTTGTTCCGAATTCATCACCCTACATTACATATGATTGTGTATTTTTAATCATGTTTGATAGGATTACAAAAACGTTGGAAGGCGATACAATTAATTATAAGATGTTTAGTTACTTAATTACAATTCTTGCGGCCAATTTCAAGTAGCCGCCCTGGCCTAGCTTGCGATGGCCCTTTTTTTCAATCCTAGCTTTGGTTGCCTTTGAGGTGTCAGGTAACCTAGCATCAAAAGATTAAATCCAGATATGACGTAGCACACTTTTATTTTAGACATAGAGAAAATTAAAGCTATTGAATTAAAGTTGTAATTTACCTTGCGAGTCCAGTTGGCATTTTTTCTTCTTTCTTTGCCCTTTTCTCTTTTCCGTCATGGATGAGTGCTCTCCAGTCACTCTCTGGAACGGTGAGAGGACACTCATATCTAGGGTTAAATTTCAATTGCGTCCTATAGGTGTCCCTGGTATATTTCAAATATTTGTCGGCTACCCGAGCCACCGCTGTTCTGTCAAATGTGTCGACCCCAAAAAGGGCTTCTAGATAATCTAGAAGTTCTTTTTTCAGGTTGGGAAATCTGGGAATTCCACGTTGTGCGTATGGTTGGGCCAAAAATTACCAACGTATGGCTCTCCAAATACCTGTAGAACTCATTGTTTCCTACACAGAAAAAAAATATTATCATTAATTTAAAAATAAAAATCATGATAAATATGTTTTAGATAAAGTACATGAAATAGTTAAAATATTAAAATTTACCTGGGAGTTGTACATGCTTTATAGGGACACCTTCATCTTTCACCAACAACGTGCCATTAATGGTCCCTGTGGAGCTGACACGTGTAGCTCCAGGAAACACAATAATGTAGTTGGCCATATCAACCTCATCATTTCCAACACGTTCAGTGGTTGGTTGGGTGTCTGCTTGGGTAGGGTGTGTTTCTTGGCTGGCACCTAAAGGAGTAGAAGGTGTATGAGAGGGTTTTTGGGCAATATCTTGCCCTTGTGTCCCACTACCACCAAAATCAGGTTCAACAAGTGCCAGAAAACACTACATACAAAAGAACTTTTTGTTAGTTTAGTCAATCTAAAAATTAAAAATCAAACTATCACAATTCATCTCATGCAGAAAAAAAAAATATCCTTTTGACTTTTTATTATTACCTGATATCTTTCTAGATGGCTCATAATATGTTTTATCCTCTCTTCTGTTTCAGGTGTTTGAGGCGCGTCTATCAAAGTATTAAATTCCGACCTTGCATCTCGTGCCTTTTTTCACAACAAGAAAACTGGAGATAGGGATGAAGAAAGCTCTTCCTCAAAGAGGGAATCATCAGGTGTACCATGGCTAGGTGTCTGCATATTTGAACAAAATTAATATTATTTCAATTATGTAATTAACCAAAATACCTGAAGATAGAGCAATGCTGGCACTTTACATGTTCTTCCGCTGGCCTCTTTCCGCGATCATCCCCTCTTGGGGTTGTTCCTGCACTGCTCTGATCAGTCTGCCAAATTGCAATAAAATTATAAATGTAAAATCTTGAAAACAATATCTAACTTGAAAACACAAAATGAAAAATGAAATAATTTCTAATAAGACACCAGACGACAGAGTTAGAGTTTCAAATATGCCTTGCATTGAATTCAGTCCTGGAAACATGTCATTGCATATTAAGGCACCCGAACAAGAGACGAGTTGACAATGAAGACCTTATTGAATATATTGTTGGAGCAACTTCTAGTAAACTTGTTGTGAAGACCTTGAGGAAATTTTTGGAGCAACATTGTTGAAGCTGATGGTATAGCATTGTTGGAGACGATCTTGAAGGGCCTTGAAGTGAAGCTTTTGGAGCAACTATTGAAAAATCCTTAGAGCATTTAAGTAAGGTACTTTCTATCTTCCATCACCTTTTTCCTTTCAATATCCTTTAAACAATTTTGTTGATATTTAATGTTTGAAATCACGTTATAATTCCTTGATTATATGTGTTTGGGGACTTTCCCTTTGAAATTACACAAAAATACCCTGGCAATTTTATCTTCAGGATGCATGTCTGACCCTATTGTTCAATATTTTGATTGATAGTAGTAAACATAGAGAGTTAGGGGGCTCTTGACTTGGTTTGGTTGGGCCATTAGATCCCTAACATCTACTAGGGAGAACCCCCCTTGAGTTGGAGGAGAGCTAGCCCTAAGTGAAAAGAGGTTGGTGAGGTGACAATGGGGCTATTGAATTACACATGGTATCACACTTTAGCTTTAGGACTTTATCTTGAGAAGTGCGAGATTTGCTATATCAATTCTCAAATTGTTTACAACACTATTGTTAAGAACTAATAAGAAGTGATGTTGAGGGGTTTTTGGGTATAAGAAACAATACCATTTAAAACCTAGGGTTCTCAGTCCTTGGCATTCCTTCACCTGGGCCTAGGGGCACACTAGAATAATTTCACACTAAACCATGCAAACTTAAAAGTAACTTAACAGATCTATAAAGTAATAATAATCATAATTCCTAATTTCCTATTGTACGATATGATGCAAATTATTCAAACATGAAGCAATGAAGACATGCAATGTCTTAATTTCAAGATTGATGAACCAATACAAGAAGTTAGAAACTACAACTTTGATTCAATACTCTGTGTCCTAACTCCAGGAAGGAACCTAGTTTGTAGTACAGAACATGCATCGTGTATTATCAATTCTTAATTGACAACAACTAAAGGTCATCTACCTCATCAATTCCTTCCCATTTTGTGTTTTTATGTTATATTCCTTATAAAAGTGTCAAATTTCTCTCAAAGTAAGCAACCGCTGAATAAAATAAAAAATCGTTGAGATATGATTAAGAAATGGTCATTTGTTTCTTGAAAGGATCTTCACAAATTCTTTGGTTGTTTTTCATCTCAAGAAACAAGAAATGACCTAAGAAACTATCGTGATGTAATATAAGAAACAACATGGTGCAATGGCTTTTTTCAAAGCCAAATGATGTTCATTGAGGACATGGCCTTTATTTGGTTCCTGTTTCATAGGAGTTTCGGGTAGAAATGGAACTTTTTTGTACCATTTCCAGTAGTAAAAAGGGAAAACCTTCTTTTTCCATGGGAAATAATTTACCTTTCCTTTTTCAAGATAATCTAAATCACAAAAATATGAACTATACTGCACACATTCTTGGATAATGTGAAAGTGGAAAAGGAATACCCTACACAAGTGATGCACACATGTACAATTGAACACTAATAGATTTTTGTAGTTGAAATGCAATGCTTGTTTTCATTTAAATGTAGGGTTTTTAAAGCAGGGAGAAATAATGGCCGCCAAATTAATAAGCGTTTCTTTGGGAAAAATTTAAATCTTGTATTGGGTGATGAAGATAATAGAGGGTATTGAATCTTGATTCTTGACATCTAGAGAGAACCCTACAGCCTAACACAATCTAATGGAATTGAACAAAAAAACCCAAATAGAGTCAACCCTACTATAGGAGGAAGGGCTTGCAGTAAGAACTTACCATTTTGCAAGAGCTGAGGGCGAATTCCGTTCTGCAAGAGCTGAGGGCGAATGCTATTCTGCAAGAGCTGAGGGCGAATGCTGTTCTGCAAGAGCTCAGGGCGAATTTTGAGGGTGAATGCTGTTCTGCAAGAGCTCAGGGTGACTGTTGAGGGAGAATGTTGTTCTGCAAGAGCTGAGGGCGAATGTTGTTCTGCAAGAGCAGAGGGCGAATGCACGTGTGATATCAGACGTTAATGTAGCACACATGTACATTTGAACACTAATAGATTTTTGTAGTTGAAATGCAATGCTTGTTTTCATTTAAATGTAGGGTTTTTAAAGCAAGGAGAAATAATGGTTGCCAAATTAATAAGCGTTTCTTTGGGAAAAATTTAAATCTTGTATTGGGTGATGAAGATAATAGAGGGTATTTAATCTTGATTCTTGACATCTAGAGAGAACCCTACAGCCTAACACAATCCAATGGAATTGACCAAAAAAACCCAAATAGAGTCAAACCTACTATAGGAAGAAGGGCCTGCAGTAAGAACTTACCATTTTGCAAGAGATGAGGGCGAATGCTAAGGGCGAATGATGTTCTGCAAGAGCGGAGGGTGAATGCGCGCGTGATATCAGACGTTAATGTAGCTATTGCGACGGATACGAAACAATAAAATCATTTTTATGTAGCGCACATATAAGTTTCATATTTTTATTTAGCACGCATATAAGTGTCGTTATACCGATGGCGGAAAAGGCGTCGCTATTGCGACGAAGGCCTCCAAATGTTGCAATTGCGACACTTAGACATTGTGTCGCACTTGTGACGTTTGGAGGCAGTCGTCGCAATAGCGACGCTTAGGGCCATAGTGTCGCAATTGCGACGTATTCCTCTAAACTTCGAAATTGCAACACTTTTCTAAGTGTCAGTATTGTGACACTTTTCTATAAACATCGGTATAGCGACGGTTTCTGGCGGGATGGAAAAAAATTGGGGAAATTTCCGACATTTGGTCAAAAGCGTCGGAACCAAGTGTCGTAATTTCCGCCAAATGTAGTAGTGTTTGGTGGTTAACAAAGTTTTGTTAAAACAAACAAAGGAAGTTGCTGAACCAACACAGAGAAATACTTTGTTCAAAAGTGTGTGAAAAGTTCAAGGGAAATGCTATCAATTGGTAATTGATAGTGGCAGTACAGATAATTTGGTTTCTACAGAGGTGATAGAGAAGTTGAAATTGAAGACAAGGGAACATCCAACACCCTACAAGGTGTCATGGCTTCAAAAGGGACATCAACTGATAGTAAAGGAACAATGTGAAATAGAATTGCAAATGGGCAGTTACAAAGATAAAATCATGTGTGATGTGATGCCTATGGATGTGTGTCACATATTGCTTGGTAGACCTTGGCAGTATGACAGAGCAGCAGTACATGATGGAAAGAGAAACACTTACAAGTTTTTCAAAGATGGTATGAATCAAACATTGTTACCTATAGAAGAAGAAGATGCATCAAGTAAAAAGTCTGATCCAAAGGCTTTATTGTTGAGTGGAAAAGAATACTTGCAGCAGATTGAATATGATGAGGTAAATTTTTCTTTAGTTTGCAAACCTAAGGTAGTATTTACTTCTACTAAAATTTCTGATTTGCCAATTGAGATTCAAGAAATGTTGGAGAACTATTTTGATATTATTGTGGATGATTTTCCTGATGAATTACTACCTGTAAGAAAAATCATCCATCAGATAGATTTGATTACAAGATCAAATTTTCCAAACAAATCACCTTACAGAATGACTCCTATAGAAGATGAAGAAATCAGAAAGAAAGTGCAGGAATTGGTTGACAAAGGTTTGATCAGAGAAAGTTTGATTCCTTGTGTAGTACCCACTGTATTAAGTTCGAAGAAAGATGGAGGTTGGAGAATGTGCACTGATTCAAGAGCAATTAACAAGATAACAATCAAGTATAGATTTCCTTTACCTAGAATTGAAGATTTGATGGATTGTTTGAGTGGAGCAAGATATTTTTCAAAACTAGATTTGAAAAGTGGGTATCATCAAATTAGGATAAGGGAAGGAGATGAATGGAAAACAACCTTTAAAACAAATGAGGGATTGTATGAATGGATGGTAATGCCTTTTGGTTTATCAAATGCACCTAGTACATTTATGAGGCTTATGAATGAAGTATTGAAGGAATTTATTGGTAAATTTGCAATAGTATATATGGATGATATATTAATTTACAACAAAACAAAGGAAGAACACCTGAGACATCTTAATTATGTCTTAAGGAAGTTACATCAAGAGAAGTTACTGGTAAATTTAAAGAAATGTTCATTCATGAAAGAAGAATTGGTATATCTAGGTTTTGTTGTTTCTGCTGAAGGATTAAAAATGGATCCAGAGAAGATAAAGGCAATTGTGGAGTGGCCTTCACCTAAAAGTGTTTTTGAGGTAATAATTTTTCATGGTCTTGCTAGTTTTTATAGAAAATTCATAAGGAATTTTAGTAAGATCAATGCACCTATCATTGAAACCATAAAGAAGGACAAACAACCATTCAAGTGGACTGCTGAAGCTGAAAGGAATTTTCAGTTCTTAAAGCAAAAGATAACTGAGAAACCTATCTTAGTTTTGCCTAATTTTAATAAACCTTTTCAAGTGAAATGTGATGCCAGTGGGGAAGCTATTGGAGCTGTATTAATTCAAGAAGATAGACCTGTAGCATATTTCAGTGAGAAGCTGAATGAGACAAGGAGGAAGTACTCTTCTTATGACAAGGAATTTTATGCAATTGTACAGTCATTGAAGAAGTGGAGACATTATTTAATGTCTAAATAATTTGTGCTATATTCAGATAATCATGCTTTACAGTATATTATGCAATAGCCTAAATTGAATCAAAAACATGCAAAATGGGTTGAATATCTTCAAATTTTTAACTTTGTATTGAAGCATATAAGTGGTCAAGCAAACAAGGTAGCAGATGCCTTGAGTAGGAAAAGCATTCTTGTTCAAGAAAGTCAAATTCAAGTGTTAGGTTTTGATTTTCTTAAAGAACTCTATAAGACAGATTTGGATTTCAAAGAAGCATTTGAAGCATGTTGTAATCCTGTTTTGATAGACATAAGTCAGTGGTTAGATTATTTCTTGCAAGAGGGTTTATTGTTCAAAAGAAATCAATTGTGCATACCAAATTGTTCTATGAGAGAAAATTTAATCAGGGAGAAACATAGTGGTGGACTTGCTGGACATTTTGGTGTTGATAAGACTTATGAGAAACTAAGACATTTTTATTTTTGGCCAAACATGAGATCTGAAGTGGAAAAATATGTGAAGAATTGTAAAATTTGTCAATATGCAAAAGGGAAAAGTCAAAATGAAGGTTTGTACATTCCATTACCTATTCCAGACAGACCTTGGGATATTGTAAGTATTGATTTTGTTTTAAGATTTCCTAAGAGATAGAGAGGGAATGATGCAATTTATGTTGTAGTTGACAGATTTTCAAAAATGGCACATTTTATTCCATGCTATAAAACCAGTGATGCTACTCATGTTGCCAATTTGTTTTTCAAGGAGATTGTCAGATTACATGGGTTACCTAAAAGTATTGTCTTTGATAGAGACACCAGATTTTTTGGTCATTTTTGGAGGAAATTGTGGAAGAATCTTGGTACTAAACTAAGTTTCAGCTCAGCTTATCACCCCCAGACTGATGGCAGACTGAAGTAGTGAACAGGAGTTTGGGTAATCTTTTGAGAAGTCTTGCAGGAGAACATCCTAAACAGTGGGATCATATTTTACCACAGGCATAGTATGCATATAATGATTCACATAACATAAGTACAAGATAGAGTCCATTCCATATAGTTTATGGAATGCACCCAAGAGAAGTATCTGAATTGAGGAACTTGGGAAAAGCATAAATGAGAAGTGCTGAAGGAGAGGAGTTTTCTTCATAAATTCAAGCAATACATGAACAGGTAAAGCAACAACTACAAGACAACAGCATCAAGTAAAAAAACATAGCAGATTTGAGAAAAAGAGAAGTTATTTTGAAGTTGGTGATTTGGTATTAGCACACTTAAGAAAAAAAATATTTCCAAAGAGGGAGTATAACAAGTTAAAATTCAAAAATATAGGACCATGCAGGATATTGAGAAAGTTTTATGCAAATTCTTATGAAATTAAATTACCATCTGATATTGGAATATCTCCAATATTCAATGTTGTTGATTTGTAGAGATATGAAGATAGTGGCATAGATGACAGACCAGAAGACAGAGAAAATATTGTATGGGTAAAACAGTTACCCACAACAAAGACATTACAGCTAGAGAGGATCTTAGACAAGAAAGTTTTTAAGAAAACCAGGGGACAGGAGTATGTTCAATATTTGATCAAGTGGAGGGATCAGCAAATTGAAGATGCTACATGGATGACAGAAGCCATGTTGCAGAAATTGGGCAGTTCTGTGGAGGAGCTCATGGATAGGAGCCCATGAAGTTTTTTTTCCTCAGGAGTATGATGCAGGAGCATGAGGCTTAGAGACAAAAGGCTTCATTAATTATTCCAAAAATAAAATAAAAAAAGTACAAGCAAAGGTGTTGGTACCTTTAGCTGTCAGTTTAGAGTTTTACTAGATAGGGTTAAACTAGTATGTAGGAAAATGGAATAGTTTTATATTTGATTCAGTATATTTAGCCTTCAATTGATAGATTTAGGGAAGATATTATGTAATTAGGATTTTTTCTAAATTAGGAGAATTCGATCCTCAAAAAGAGGTCGAATGTTATGTAAAAAAACTATAAATGTAACCTTTGAGAAGGAGGAAATCTAATTGGGTCGTAGAAGAACTGATTGAGAGGGTTTTGCCTCTAATTTAATAAAATTGCAGAATTTAAATATCTATTGTATGCTTGGAAAATTCTCGGAGGGTTTCATCTCTTCGAATCCATTTGATTTATGTTTTCTGTGTAGAAATTGAGAGTGATTAGCTTCTATGTGAAGGAGAATTTACATGTAATTAACTTCTGTGTAAAATATTCAGAGGAAATTGAAGGAATTCCAGTTTTTTTCTTGAGATCAGAAAGTGATAATCGATTTAAATTTGTTGAATTATAGAGCGGGAAAGGAGGATTCAAGAGGAACTGAAGTGAAAACTGTAAACCTGCAGAAAATCCGTGTTTAAGTGCGATTGAAAACAAAAGTTTGTAGACTAAGTGGTTTTTTAAAAACCAGTTATTGTTGTCGCACTGCTTTTGGGAGTGCAAGTGGTTTTATTAAATTGAACACGATCAAATAATATTGTGACACGTCATAGTGGAAATACCGCCAGTTTCGCGTGACTTTGGGTTGATAAGTCGCGTGACTATTCTTACGCGATAGTCGTTCGATCATAAATAATTGAGATCTGTCGGTGTTCGCGTCGGGAGTTACACGTAGTTTAAAAAAAGGTAAGGACCTGATGGATGATTGCAATAGAATTTTATTAAAGTGTTTGAAGTCTGGAACCCACTTCCGAAGGTTTTTAAACATTGTTTAAAAGTGAGTTATAATATTTCCGAAGGGTAAAGGAAAATTTTTCTTCTGCATGTCATTTTATTAAATAAATCAAGTAGATTTAATAAATTTTGATGAACGAGAGTGGAAATAAGGATCAGGAAAAAATTCCTCTTGAACTAGAAAACATTGTAACAAAATTTTAACAGCTCTCCTTAACACCTGCACCCACACTGCCATCACCATCAAGCATAACTGAGTATCACTGATCATTGAGTACTACCAATTTATATACCACCATTTGCTACTAAGTACCACATAATCCGAGATATCACCAACTCTATAGACTACCAATTATTACCCTGCAACAATGTACACCAGAATATAGAGGGTTTGCATTTGAGTAAGACAAGCATGCAATTAGGACTAAGGAGCCAAAACCAACCCCATAGCAACCAACTACAATTGTTTCATTTTGAAAACTAATGTCTCCTTGGAGCCCCTTCTATCCAAGAGAAAGACTATAAAGTGGTAGTGACCCACTTCCTAAGAAAAGCACTTGAACGAATACTTTTGATTCTCTGAAATTACTACTCTCGGTCTTGTGGTGGAATATTAAATCAAACGAGAGATATTTTGGAATGTTTTACATCTATTTTGGCTCGTTAATCTTTCTTCTGTCCAAAACAATCCTTAACCTCTTTGGTGAATGATATTCCTTTATTCAAAAAATATGTGGCAAGGTATGCCACCTTCTTTGGCATGCTTGCAAGCTCTCATCTCCCAACAATCTAAAGGTATCTTCAAAATGAAGTTTTTCCTACTATTTTTTTTTGTAGACAGTTGTCATTGTTCGATCTTATACCATAATCATTTGGTTAATAGTGATAATGTGAGGACCTTATAGTTATTCCATGATAAAAAAAAGGTTATTATATCTCTTTTTCCATGATTCTTTTGATTTATTCTGCCATGGTCTCTTCAGGTGTCATCGAGGAGGCTAAAGAGATTATGTGCAATATCTTGACACAAGTTTGGGTTGTGAAGCATGAGTGCAATGAATTAATTGCAGGGCTAACAGTATTGATATATTGACTTTGAGCATAATGAGATGTTGGAGTGGCTTGACATGAGCTAATTTCATGAAGTTACCTTGTCTCCAATAAAATAGAAGTTTGGCTCTTTTGGATCGGGTATATAACATGCATCTAAATTTTGGCACAGAATTCTAGTTACTGAAGAATTGTCTCTTCTATATTCTGTGGCCTTAACCACCAAAATTAAGGTCTCTTTGGAGCATTGATAAATTCATCAGATGAAGAAAACAACAATTTCCCATGATCTTCCATCAACACTGACTTCAAAAGGCAGAAGTCTTAGTCGATGTGTGCCCATCTCTGTAATTTCTTAGACTTGTTTCAAGCCATAATCCTTGTGGACTAAGAAATGGTTAGTTATAAAATAATTGGAGCAATCTTACTACTACATGATGGCATTCAAAGTTTGAGGTTGACAGAACCAATAAAAACTGTAGTCTATGTCATAAGTATGAACTGAAGCATTTGATCTATGGCCAAGTTTATACAATAAAGTGCTACAAGAACACTTAGTATTTGACTCTTAGTACTGTTAATCTCAGATTGTCATAAGATTAAGATCAAAGGTTTTCAGGATTAGTGTCTTCTCAATAATTTAACATTCATGCAAAGGACCCTTTGAATCTCAAATGATGCTTACAATAGATTATTGATAGGCTACTATAGATCTTTTATACATGAAATATGGATAGGCTGGACAATCACATTAAATGGCCATGCAATTTGAACAACGACTGAAAGAATATTTTCATAAAGCACTTCAATGATGAAAAAAAACTGAGGAAACATGGTAGAATAAAAATGGGGTAAAATAATAAAACTTAAAAGGACATGCCAATGAAAACTAGAGATGTAGTTACATCAAAAGAGTAAAGACTAGGAAATATTGTATTAAGGGTCGATCAATTTTTCTACAAAGTTCTGACTGACAAGTAAGCTTAAAAAGTGTAAAATAATGTTTGTCATCAACCCATCCAAAATATTTTTGAACTTCAATGCCCCTACATTTAAATTGTTCTCTTCACAGGATAAGGATACAGTTGGACTAGAATAGGTCCAACGGAAAACCATAAGACAGGTTTCTCAATGTTTGAAGATGAAAGTCTGAACCCAAAGAATGTAGGTGCCTTTGCATGACAATTGCACACGTGACCTATTTCATATGGAATTTCTCTTGATATTGTTAGAAATGAGAACCAACATGATATAATATCTAGTTTTTGAGAATGCACATACTTAAGTTCAGACATAAACCATTATACCATCTTCAGATACTTTGTCTCCCTAATGATAAAAAATGGGAAAAACTCATAAAACTAAAGAGGAACATAGGAAAAACCTCACATAACCAAAATGCACATAAGCCAATGTCATATGGAAAGATTCAAATACTACCAGCATGACATATTAGGCATGACTATATTATCCAACCTGAATTAGAAAATTAAAAAACTATCATACTCTCTTTTGATATAAGCAACATTTAATATGATATATATTTGTATATACATGCATGTAGAGATGCACCAATTTCAAATAGAAATCAAGTTAAATCATTTTACAGTGGAAGGATTCAGAAAGAAACCACTGTATATTTTGTGAAGCATTATTTACAAGAATAATAAATAATTTCATCCAATAGGAAAATGAATCTGCATTACAAATTCATCATTAATTTCATCGTTGTTCAAACATATTTACAAATGAAGCTAGTAATAAGCATACATACAATCATTTATTTTCAGAGAGATCTACTTACAAGGAATTGGAATACATGTTTGGTATGGGAGCCAATGTAGACTTAATAATATTTCTAATCAAACCTTTCATATCATGTGTATCGACAAAAAACTGAAAATCTTGTGGAAGGAAAAGAACACTGATCTATTGTGAAAATAAAATTTTATGGTAAGATGCCATATGCACCCAAATCAAACAGGTACTGTTTATTAATTACAGGGCTAACAATATTGATATATTGACTTTGAGCATAATGATTTATTGGAGTGGCTTGATGTACTGTTGAGTCAACATAGGGTTCTGAGAAGAAAGGCTTATATATTGAGACATGTTTTAGTCGGGTTAAAGTATTTGTTGAGATATGGTTTTTTGTTGAATTATTTATGCAGGGTTGCAAGAGAGAGTATGTTGTTGAGCTAGGGTTTGATCCCCTAAGCAAGATAAGGTTGATATTGTTTTTGAAGTCCATGTTTTGCAGATTTTATATTTTTTTGGAATGGCTGATCAATGCTAGGGTTGCAAAATGAGAAGTATGTATTATAGTAATTAGATTCGTTATGGAATGTTGGGCAGAAGTAGAGGAAGTTCTTACTGTTGATGACCTTATGCCAGTATTATGAATTAACAATGTTAGTAGATTATTTTGACATTATCTATTTGGTATTGAGCATAGGTGGATCCAGTTTGAACATTGTGAAACATTGTCCGCCGAGGTGAATTGAAGGTTGGAGCCTTCAGGGTAAGTCGTATTTTGTTGTGGAGGGTGGCAGGGTGGTGCTAGGGCATGTTGGTTAGATTTCTAAACTAGAAGCACAAATAGGGCTTAGTTTGCTGAAATGACATGGAAAAACCTAGGAGTTTTTAGGCATATATGGTTTTACTCCAATATTACAAAAATCAACAAGTTAGACCCAGAATTGCAGGTTAAACCTAAATTGGCCTGTAAAAAAGAGGCAAGTTAATCTGGCAGAGAGTCAAACTCACTACCCACAAGTGTGACTCAACAGTTATGAGTTTGACTTGGGAGTAATCATAGGTCAAACTCTGGCCCACATGTACTTGCTGAGTTTTTGATAGGTCAATGAATCTGACTTGCAATCCCATTAGAAAACTCAGTGTGCCCTATTTATATTATCCCAAACAGTAAAAATAAATGCAGTGGTCCCTACTTGTATTAGCCAAATTTCAATTTTTTGCAGAGTCGAAGTCAAACTCTTAACCTCTAGCCTCATCAAGTGTTTCACTGAGCCGAGTGTTTACACTGGTTTGATCTTCAACATGGTTCCAATAAAAGTAAAATAATATTAGCTTCAAGGCCCAATCACTCACCTTCAAGGCCTTCAAACAACCTCTCTACATCCATTCTACTCAATCCTTCACATTTTCCAAGCTTCTTCTATCCTTTCCAATTCCCTCTCATTCACTTTTATCAGTGTCCTAAAATGATATAGAAAATTTATTATTTTTCTACAAGAAGTTTCCGAGCATATAAAGGATGGTAAGTATTAAATTTTTTCACCCGTACGCAAGAGAGGAATTCCATGAAATACCCTAGCACTTATCCACTCCATCAACATTTACTTTCACAAAACTCAAAACTATCCCACTAACCAACCACAAAAAACCAACCCTCCACCTCTTTTTCACCCATCACGATCAAAGAAAGACTCCCCAGCCACCACCAGAAATCTCACCATGAATTATCATAATTTTTGAAGGTCACACTTAGAGAAAATTATGAACTTGAGGAGCTTATGTGGTTGCTATAGAAAAAACATAGTCATGTATCATCCCACATAAGTCCTACAAGATCGAATTTGCAACACCGGTCCAAGAAGATTGAAAACCACAACACTTCAAGAGGCTCAGAAAATAGGCCTGAGAAGTTATATGATTTCTCGTATGCTACTACAATATTTCCTATAGGATGCTATAGGATCCTTAATCATAAATAATTAACAACACTAGGTCATCTATAACAATAATTCTCTTACAACCTGAACCAGAAAAATTTCCATCAACAATAAAATCTACAAAACACCTCCAATAGAAATGAAGGGGATACCGAAGCTTCCAGATTACATCCAACCAACTCAAAAATGAAAATCGCTCAATCAACTATAACTGTGAAAAGTTCCTAAAAAATCCACAGATCCAACACTTTCTTTCAAACTGCTACTATAAAACAGAAATAAACCCACACCTTGATAAACAACAACAATATGGAGAAATCTATGTTAGATGAGAACTCACTTGCAGATTTGAGAATGTTACTACTATAAAACATGATACCATTAATTCCACTTAATTGTTGCAAAAGCAGCAGTCCAATGCCAATCTGTGATATCCCATTTAGATGCACTAATGTCAGTGTAGAAAATTATAGTTCATTCTCATTTCAGAATAACAAAGATGCCTCCACCGATCAAAGCAGATTTACAAATCTGCCAAATCAAATGACATTCAAAATGTGACTCATGGTCAAAGGCAGCGCATATTTTCGCTCAAAAAGCTCTAATATCTTGATTCTACTTTGTTGAGTGCCCATATCCATGATATTATAAAACAAAACGAAATTTTGATTAGTTATAAGATAATTGTCCCAGTATAAGAAAAGGATTAATTCCTATGATATGTATTGTGCAATAAATATACCATTTGCAAAGCCCAAAAAACTGAAAGAAACAAGAAAAACACACAGATTTTTGAAAATGGAAATGGAAAGGAAAATAAATGATGGATGAGAAATGAATTAAATATTGGGAAACCATCCAGACATAAGAAAAAGTGAAAACAACTAAATGAGCACATTTGCTGCAGAAAAATACCCTGATTTCAACTACTTCTAGAGAGACATAAGAATTAGAGCCTCGAAGAGCCTGTAATGAATCTTCAAAATTTTTATTACCAATCTTTGCCTGCATGTACATGGCCATAAAGAATGAGACCTTACCAATAATGGATGATAGTAAATAAGTAACAGGGACACCTAAAAAAAATTTCATATCACTTCAGTGTATATGCTTGAATGTGCTACTAAGTCACCAACCATCTTGGTGATTCCAGGATAAAGAAGAGTCCAAGCACCAAAAGGGCACAAGGAATTATGCCTACCCAGTTAAAAATGTCATTATATGCCTGTTATTTGGAAAATGGTAAAGTATATCCATAAGCTATCCCCAACAAAAATGAATTCAAGGTACCTATAATTGCAAGAGGCCTCCAGGAAACGAATAGTCCAAACAAGTATGCCAACATAATACCAACTGTCACTGAGAGTTGTTAAAAAAAATAATAGTTATGCTTAATATTGATATTGTAATCAAACATATTATTCTTATGGATTTTCAGCAAATCACTATCATTGATTCTGAACATTGAAATTTATGCACAATCATATTTTCTCTGGCACTTCAGAAGATAATAGCAAGACTAAATGTTCCTAAAATTCCTAATACAAAAAAAGCTCACCTGATTTACAGCCCTGAGACCTCCTCGAAGGTGCCTTCGTGCTATCTCATATATGTATACAGGTACCTAAAAGAACCATATCAAATATTGTATGTTAGAATCATACTTGTCCGTTTGTATACATAACCTTCATTCACATATTTGCACCTAAATATAGAAAAAATTTAAAATACTACTATCCATTTCTCGACCTTGAGAGAAAGGTATTACTTATAGAAAATGAGATGACCCCAACTCCGAACCCCATGAAAAATGTTCCCTGGTATAAAAATAAAGAATCCTGCAACCATAGCAAGATAAAATAAAAATTTGGCTTCCACTTTAGAATCCAAACGAACCAGAAACTATTTAATTTCTAGACAAGACCCTTATCTAAGGTAGTTTAACTTTCCTTTGCAAAAAAAATGGCAAGCCACCCAATAATATTTGGAATGGCAGCCACTAATAATGCCTCCATACAAACATAGAAGAGATTAATCCTACCAAATTGAATCAAAAGGATGAAATATGTAGGAAAATAAAATTTAAATCTTATTCAGACCACATAAATGAGGGGACTACATGGATTGTCCCTATAACAAGCTGATGTCTATTTGAAATAATATCAAAAGCAAAAAATAGTAATTAAGCTAAATCGAAGTCTTCTTAAGCAATGATAGGGTTGGAACTTGATATATATGTAGTATTAAGGGCACTTAATCATTTCCATCCAATATAATCAGCTACCTGTCCAGTGACTATTGCACCCACCATGGCTCCCATGTTTGATAAGGATCCAAATAAAGAGAACTGACACAAAATTCAACATGTTTTAGGTCACAATGGGCCTTTCTGTAGTCCTGTTGGGAAAGATTAATCACTTTAACCCAGTAGACAACAATTGAAATTTTTTATGGTAGCATTTAGAACTTATGGACTGATTGTGTTGGAAAATAGTAAATGCACCAAAATAGATATCAAATAGGTCCATGAATTTCTTAAGATATGAATGATCGTCTGTGTATTTATCCTAAAATTCTGACTGAAATATATGCCCTTAAAAATTTTCTGACAGTGAAAAAATATACCTAAGACAAGGTTAAACCAAGATCATCAATGATCCCATTTTGAGTAAGCGATGAATATCAAACTTGTTACAAAATTACGTTGTCAGAATCGTGAGAATTTTAATCAACCCTTCCCTGTTTTGAAGACTGAAAGGTATTCAAGATAAAGGTTGCGAAGCAAACTAAGAAATAAGAAAAATAACTTACACAGAATCTAAACTCTATAGGCCTCAAGGCAACAATATATGTACAAAGTATTGCAAGGAGAGAACTCCCTTGGAAGGAGTGAACATCTACATTTTTAGCCCCTTTACCACTAGGACGACTAGATTTTGATTTGCTACGCTGGCTACTTCTTTTTTCTAAAAGAGGCTTCTTCACATCTCTACTGTCAGCCATGTTTCCTGTCTCCAAATCATCTTTGTATGCCATCTAACTCTCAAGGGTAAAAGTCCCAGAGACAAATTTCTTGCAAATTTAATGCCAATTTACTAAACTCCTGCACAAACCAGCCCATGAAAACCTTTAACAGTAGCACATGATGATGATAGACATCAATGCTATTAGAGAAATCTCATAGCTGGGCAAACAGACAATGATAATTCAAAAATATTGTGATGTACATGAGTATGGTTTTGAACAATATCATGGCAAGCAAGCAACAAATAATCATTCAAACTAGTTCATCAGTACATGAAAAAAATGCATTTACAATTTTGTCCAGTAGATGGAAATAGATCTTTTCTAGAATGATGTGAGAGGAGCCTAGAATAGAAAGAACACCAACAATGATATCACTGAAACCTATATGGAGAATATTGGAGAACTCGATACGCTAGCACCCAATAAATTATTTGTCTTTTTAGATGATGCAGGAAAACCCTGCAAAACCTAGAATCTCTCCAATACTATGCATATAAAAATGCATCTCAACAACTGCCCAAATAAAACTCCAAATTAGGGCAATTTCACACACTATCATTTGCCGAAGCTTGTAACATATGTTCACAACTTTTTATGATTTATGAAAATCATACTTCAAATCAACTCATTCATTCAATCAAACCCAAACTTCAATACAATCCCACCTTAAAACTTCATATAGAAGCTCATCAAAACATATGATTTCGACACCACTCAACCCATAACCAAGGATTTCTATAAAACCCAACACATCTCATTTCTCGATTTCCATTTAAATCCCAACAAGGTTATTTCACAAACACCACTTTAAAACCCCAATGGTTTTATTTAAATTCTCAACTTTTAACTAAGCCCCAAGCTTAATCCTTCTCACTCAAAATTTCGGATTAATTAAACCTCAAGACATATGAACATTATTCAAATTCAACAACCGCCATGCCTTACTAAAATTTGACCAACGATCCCACACCTCAACTTTTGCTATGGCAATTATATAAACGCACAGATTTTGATTAAAGTCAAGTGTCAACATAAACAGAATTCGACCACACTCACTATTGATTCAGACCACATCACATAAAACCATATCATAATGTATTGGCCTTATCTTCTACCATGGATGTATCAGTGTTCATTGTCGACTTAATGCCTCTGTCTCTGCGCATGGACTTGGCATTGCATCACATTTCTGTTCTCGATTTCTTTGTGTGGGGATTTTAACAAAATTTAACATCGATTTATGTAAATCGATATCTCTTCCTCCTTCAACTGATCACCATCCGTCAAATCCACTACTCCATACAACGCCTCTGCAATTAATAGATTTAAAACATTTTTCCAGCAAACAGATAGTTCAACCTCTGTATTAATTATCATGTATGGCAATTAAAAAACTTCCTTTGTGTTAAAACTTGACCCATCGAATGGGTTGAATCCCTCGCACCGTTTCAAGGCCCGAGCACCCATCTGCAATTAAAATCGACTTCAAATTATGTCAATCGAACCTGTCCAACCCTTGCATAAACAGATTCGATCTCAATTAAATTCAAATTTGCTCCATTCTCCATATGCTTCTGCGCATGTTCATGGTTACGGTCTTTTGGATCGATTTTCCATGACATGCTGGGTCTCTAACTTCTCACATTAATTCTGTGGCTGCATGTAATTCATGTCAAACAGGTTTCAATAACAAATATATTAACATGATGTAAACAAATATCAAATAAGCCCTCAATCCATTTGAAATGAATCAGCGCTCCACTTCTTCGACTTAACCTTTCACCATCCAGGCTTTAATCTTGTGAATTCGTTCATGGAGTGGAGAAACCTGTCTTTATCCATTCTTGGCTTTACATAAACTCAACGAATCTTTGTATTAAGTTCTTAACACAAATCGATATCACTTTACTGCAATTTCAACTGAATTTTAAGTTCCACGTTTCCATATCTGCTGACAAATAACACTACGCTGCTTCCATGTACTTTGCAACGCGATCACTGACTTGGTTACTGGTTTATCACCACAACTCATACCTTAACAACATATTTCATTCAGATTCTGATTAGAGAAATTTCTCCATCCATGAAATCGACTTTCCAAAGCCGACATATCAATCCCAACTTAATTGATATTCGATCTTGTCCTCCTCCAGGACGATTGATCCCTTTTCCTGCGTCTTATTCACAAATGCAGATTTAATTTAATTCAAGCATGAATTGATTTTAATTTAAAATAGACTCTCTCCTCATGTGCTTATTCACAAAAATTCAAACATTATTCAACCAAAATTTAACCAAGAACATATATAATTCACACAGAAATTCCAAAAAAAATTCCTTAAAATCAAATGTAGTTAATTACAAAAATCCTCTTCATCCATGGCCAGATTTTCAAATCAATGGCCCTTTTACAAAATCTCGTAGGCTTACAAACTTTGCTGTCCAAACCACACCTCTCTCTCTATCTTTCCTGATCTGCTTTTATTTTGAAGCTTATTAATTTATACAAATTGAATTGAACCAATTTAGGTTCAAATCCCTTCAATAGCTCAATAAAGTTCTCAAATATCTCAACACCCCTACAATCTAGATTTATCGCTAAAATTTTGAAACTAAATCTAACTTAGGACTCATAATTAATTCTCAAATATCTCAAGTCTAATTTCTCTCATGTTTTCCAATCATTTGGAAACATTAACAAATCCTCACATATAATTAATTAAAAATATAATTTAATCACTCAAAAATTAATATTTCTTCACAAACATGAGACCCCTAGGTTTAATAAAAATACAAAATATTTTTCCGGGTCTAATGCTCCTGCATGAGACTCCCAAGGTTGAAAATGATCATGATCTCCTGATCATGCGTTTTAAATCTTTGTCCGCCTGGATCCCACACTTTGTTCTGTAACTCATCATCTATATTTGCTATTTGCTGATTTTCTCGAGGTCTCCATATCTTATGCTGTCTTTCTCCACTCGCTGCACTTTCATAATCTATCTTTGTCTTCACTTTGTTGCTGTTGCTACTTCTCTTCCTTACTGATGTCTTCCTCTGAGACACTTTCAACATGATTCTTCTGATTAATTCAATTTCTCTGTCCAATAAATCTTCAGATTGTTTATTTCTTGCTACCTGCTGAGCTCTATCTTGCTCAGTTCTTGCTTCTATACTTGCTTCTGTTCCTACTCGCTCAGTGCTTACTACCACCAAATCATCCATGCCCTCTGGTTTTATGCTTTCTCCTATCAGCGACTTACTGGACAGGTACATTGTGTACTCTCTTCTTCTATCTTCATCACTCTGCATCTGCAATTCCCAATTCTGAAATTAAGATTCTTCCTGCACTGAATCTTGACTATTCAGCATCATTTCCAGCAACATAACGTCCTCATCCCATGGATTTGAAATTTCCACAGAATTTTCTTCTTCTTCTTTCATTTGACTGCTCAACTGAGTCAAATGTTCTTCAGCACCTGCAACAATACCTGCATTCACAAAATACTTGTTAAAACAAAAATCATAAGGTATCAGTGCCTTTTCCTCCTTTGCCAGCACTTCAGTATGCTATCCTGCAATTTCCTCCTCTATCAACACATCAGTATGTTGATCCAAACTTTCCAAAGAATTCTCTGTAGAATTCCCAAGACTATCAACTAGTCTTCCTTTCACACCATCTACCTCCATGATATCTTTCTGTTCTCGTTCACTGTCCTGAACTCTTTCTTCTGCAATCTCCCTGTCATACTCTGAATTCTCCAACCAATATTCCAACAATGCAATTTCTCTGTGGCATTGCTGAAGCACTTCATCATTACTTACAGTCCCTGCCTTCATACACAAACTTTCAATTTTAAAATCACAAAGTTCAACAGTCTCAACTATTGGTTCATATACCAGCTCTTCAAGCTGATCCTCTTCTTCATTCACAAGAACTTCCTCTTGTACTGTAACAGCTTCAAGTACAAAAGCATCACTTCTTTCTTCCTCAGAGTACTTATCTCCTGAAATATTCTTTTCCATACTTGTCACAGCTTCACAAGATTGTGCATCCTCTTCAGTAAAACCTGTAATCACATCACAATTGTTAGCTAAAAAATACACGGTTTTACATTATCCAGCTTATCTGGATCTGCCCAATAGTTCAAGAAATCATCAATGATCTCCTCTTCTCTTTCACCAATGGAAACCTCCACTTTCAACTCACCTACTTTGAGTTGTGTACACCCCAACTATACATCCATCATCTCCTTGAGCTCCCTCAGCTCTTCTATTAACTACATGTTTATCTATTGATCTCTTTTCTGTTGTAGCCTCTGCCACTTCACTTTCTTCCTCATGAGCCAACCCACTCTCTGGCTTTCCTCTATCCTGATCTTCAGTTTATCAAACTTTTTCCTGATCTCAGCTAACTCTTTGTCATATTCTACATCAGCTAACTCCTGTCTTATGCCATTTGTCTTAGCATCTTCTTTCTCCCTCTTTTTACTGTGGCCTCTCTCTGAACCTCTGCTCTCTCCTTTATGACTTTCAGTAGTCATCTCCTTCGCCATGAGTTTCTCACCCATGAGTTGCACCAAGCCTTTGCAACAGTAAGCTCTCCTATTGCCACTTACCTCACCAATCCTTTCCTCCAGATCTGGTCTTTTGGTAATCACCGATCCTCTGCTAGAACCTTTTGAGCATTTCTCGACTGCTCCTTCATGCTTCACTCATCTTCAACTTTATTCAACCTCTGTTGAATCTCCAGGTTCTGCCACTCTCTCTTAGAATCCTTTTCTGGACTCCTTCATCACTACTGTCCAGCTGTGATCTGCTTCATTCTCGCTGAGACATCCTCAATATTCCTGCAACCAATTTCTTCAAGAATAAATTTCAAACCAGAGTTAAATAATACTTTGTCAACTCACCTTCAATATCCTGTTGATCTTGTTTCACTTCTTCAACTGCACTGCATCTCTGTGCTGCAATCTTCATTAGTTTCAAAATCTGACATTTATTCATCACATGCAATTAATTCAATTTAAAAACTTGAATCTTCACACAGAGTTGTTCCCTGCTCTGATACCACTTGATGCAGGAAAACCCTGCAAAACCCAGAATCTCTCCAATACTATGCATATAAAAATGCATCTCAACAACTGCCCAAATAAAACTCCAAATTAGGGCAATTTCACACACTATCGTTTGCGGAAGCTTGTAACATATGTTCACAAATTTTTATTGTTTATGAAAATCATACCTCAAATCAACTCGTTCATTCAATCAAACCCAAAATTCAATACAATCCCACTTTAAAACATCATACAGAAGCTCATCAAAACATATGATTTCGACACCACTCAACCCATAACCAAGGATATCTATAAAACCCAACAAATATCATTTCTCGATTTCCATTTAAATCCCAACAAGGTTATTTCACAAACACCACTTTAAAACCCCAATGGTTTTATTTAAATTCTCAACTTTTAACTAAGCCCAAAGCTTAATCCTTCTCTCTCAAAATTTCAGATTAATTAAACCTTAAGACATATGAACATTATTCAAATTCAACAACCGCCATGCCTTACTCAAATTTGACCAACGCTCCCACACCTCAACTTTTGCTATGGAAATTATATAAATGCACAGATTTTGATTAAAGTCAAGTGTCAACATAAACAACATTCGACCACACTCACTATTGATTCGGCCCACATCACATAAAACCATATCATAATGTATTGGCCTTACCTTCTGCCATGGATGTATCAGTGTTCATTGTCGACTTAATGCCTCTGTATTTGCGCATGGACTTGGCATTGCATCACATTTCCGTTCTTGATTTCTTTGTGTGGGGATTTTAACACAATTTAACATCGATTTATGTTAATCGATCTCTCTTCCTCCTTCAACTGATCACCATCTGTCAAATCCGCTACTCCATACAACGCCTTTGCAATTAATAGATTTAAAACATTGTTCCAGGAAACAGATAGTTAGAAATCTGTATTAATTATCATGTCTGGCAATTAAAACACTTCCTTTGTGTTAAAACTTGACCTATCGAATGGGTTGAATCCCTCGCACCATTTCAAGGCCTGAGCACCCATCTGCAATTAAAATCGACTTCAAATTATGTCAATCGAACCTGTCCAACCCTTGCATAAACAGATTCGATCTCAATTAAATTCAAATTTGCTCCATTCTCCATATGCTTCTGCACACGTTCATGGTTACAGTTTTTTGGATCGATTTTCCATGACATGCTGGGTCTCTAACTTCTCGCATTAATTCTGTGGCTGCATGTAATTCATGTCAAACACGGTTCAATAAAAAATATATTAACATGATGTAAACAAACATCAAAGAAGACCTCAATCCATTTGAAATGAATCAACGCTCCACTTCTTCGACTTAACCTTTCACCGGCCAGGCTTTAATCTTGTGAATTCGTTCATGGAGTTGAGAAACCTGTCTTTCTCCATTCTTGGCTTTACATAAACTCAACGACTCTTTGTATTAAGGTCTTAACACAAATCGATATCACTTTACTGCAAGTTCAACCGAATTTTCAGTTCCACGTTACCATATCTGCTGACAAATAACACTACGCTGCTTCCATGTACTTTGCAACGCGATCACTGACTTGGTTACTGGTTTATCACCACAACTCATACCTTAACAACAGATTTAATTCAAATTCTGATTAAAGCAATTTCGCCATCCATTAAATCGACTTTCCAAAGCCGACATATCAATCCCAACTTAATTGATATTCGATCTAGTCCTCCTCCAGGACGATCGATCCCTTTTCCTGCGTCTTCTTCACAAATACAGATTTAATTCAATTCAAGAATAAATCGATATTAATTTAAAATCGACTCTCTCCTCATGTGCTTATTCACAAAAATTCAAACATTCTTCAACTAGAATTTAACCAAGAACATATAATTCACATAGAAATTCCAAAACAAATTCCTTAAAATCAAATGTATCTAATTACAAAAATCCTCTTCATCCATAGCCAGATTTTCAAATCAATGGCCCTTTTACAAAATCCCGTAGGCTTACAAACTTTGCTGTCCAAACCACACCTCTCTCTCTATCTTTCCTAATCTATTTTGCTTTTGAAGCTTATTAATTTACACAAATTGAATTGAACCAATTTAGGTTCCAATCCCTTCAATAGCTCAACAAAGCCCTCAAAAATCTCAACACCCCTACAATCTAGATTTATCCCTAAAATTTTGAAACTAAATCTAACTTAGGCCTCATAATTAATTCTCAAATATCTCCAGTCTAATTTCTCTCATGTTTTCCAATCATTTGGAAACATTAACAAATCCTCACATATAATTAATTAAAAATATAATTTAATCACTCAAAAATTAATATTTCTTCACAAACATGAGACCCCTAGGTTTAATAAAAATACAAAATATTTTTTAAGGTCTAATGCTCCTACATCAGACTCCCAAGGTTGAAAATGATCATGATCTCTTGATCATGCATTTTAAATCTTTGTCCGCCTGGATCCCACACTTTGTTCTATAACTCATCATCTATATCTGTTGTTTTCTAATTTTCTCCAGGTCTCCATATCTTATGCTGTCTTTCTCCACTCGCTGCACTTTCACAATCTGTCTCTGTCTTCATTTTTCTGCTACTTCTACTTCTCTTCCTTACTGATGTCTTCCTCTGAGACACTTTCAACATGATTCTTCTAATTAATTCAATTTCTTTTTCCAATAAATATTCAGATTGCTGATTTATTGTTGCCTGCTGAGCTCTGGCTTGCTCAGTTCTTGCTTCTATAGTTGCTTCTGCTCTTACTCGCTCAGTGCATACTACCACCCAATCATCCATGCCCTCTGGTTTTATGCTTTCTCCTATTAGCGACTTATTGGATTGGTACATTGTGTACTCTCTTCTTCTATCTTCGTCACTCTACATCTACAATTCCCAATTCTGAAATTGAGATTCTTCCTGCACTGAATCTTTACTATTCAGCATCATTTCCAGCAACATAACGTCCTCATCCCATGGATTTGAAATTTCCACAGAATTTTCTTCTTCTTCATTCATTTGACTGCTCAATCGAGTCAAATGTTCCTCAGCACCTGCAACAATACCTGCATTCACAAAATACTTGTTAAAACAAAAATCATAAGGTATCAATGCCTTTTCCTCCTTTGCCAGCACTTTAGTATGTTGTCCTACAATTTCCTCCTCTATCAGCACATTAGTATGCTGATCCAAACTTTCCAAAGAATTCTCTGTAGAATTCCCAATACTATCAACTAGTATTCCTTTCACACCATCTGCCTCCATGATATCTTTCTGTTCTCGTTCACTGTACTGAACTCTTTCTTCTGCAATCTCCCTGTCATATTCTTAATTCTCCAACCAATATTCCAACAATGCAATTTCTCTGTGGCATTGGTGAAGCATTTCATCATTACTTACAGTCCTTGCATTCATACACAAACCTTCAGCTTGAAAATCACAAAGTTCAACAGTCTCAATTGTTGGTTCATATATCAGCCCTTCAAGCTGATCCTCTTCTTCATTCACAAGAACTTCCTCTTGTACTGTAACAGCTTCAAGTACAAAAGAATCACTGCTTTCTTCCTCAGAGTACTTATCTCCTAAAAGATTATTTTCCATACTTGTGACAACTTCACATGATTTTGCATCCTCCTTAGTAAAACCTGTAATCACATCACAATTGTCAGCTAAAAAAATACACGGTTTTAAATTATCCAGTTGATCTGGATCTGCCCAATAGTTCAAGAAATCATCAATGATCTCCTCTTCTCTTTCACCAATGGAAACCTCCACTTTCAACTCACCTGCTTTGAGTTGTGTGCACCCCAACTGTACATCCATCATCTCCTCGAGCTCCCTCAGCTCTTCTATTAACTACATGTTTATTTGTTGATCTCTTTTCTGTTGTAGCCTCTGCCACTTCACTTTATTCCTCATGAGCCAACCCACTCTCTGGCTTTCCTCTATCCTCATCTTCAGTTTATCAAACTATTTCCTGATCTCAGCTAACTCTTTGTCATATTCTAACTCAGCTAACTTGTGTCTTATTCCATTTGTCTTGGCATCTTCTTTCTCCCTCTTTTTACTGTGGCATCTCTCTGAACCTCTGCTCTCTCCTTTATGACTTTCAGTAGTCATATCCTTTGCCATGAGTTTCTCACCCATGAGTTGCACCAAGCCTCTGCAACAGCAAGCTCTCCTGCTGCAACTTACCTCACCAATCATTTCCTCCGGATCTGGTCTTTTGGTAATCACCGGTCCTTTGCTAGAACCTTTTGAGCATTTCTCCACTGCTCCTTCAGGCTTCACTCATCTTCAACTTTATTCAACCTCTATTGAATCTCCAGGTTCTGCCACTCTCTCTTAGAATCCTTTTCTGGATTCCTTCATCACTGCTCTCCAACTGTGATCTACTTCATTCTCGCTGAGACATCCTCAATATGCCTGCAACCAATTTCTTCAAGCATAACCTTCAAACCAGAGTTAAATAATACTTTGTCAACTCACCTTTAATATCCTGTTGATCTTGCTTCACTTCTTCAACTGCACTGCATCTCTGTGTTGCAATCTTCATTAGTTTCAAAATCTGACATTTATTCATCACATGCAATTAATTCAATTTAAAAACTTGAATATTCACACAGAGTTTTTCCCTGCTCTAATACCACTTGATGCAAGCAAACACTACAAAACCCAGAATCTCTCCAATACTATGCATATAAAAATGCATCTCAACAACTGCCCAAATAAAACTCCAAATTAGGGCAATTTCACACACTATCATTTGCGGAAGCTTGTAACATATGTTCACAAATTTTTATTGTTTATGAAAATCATACTTCAAATCAACTCGTGCATTCAATCAAACCAAAAATTCAATAAAATCCCACTTTAAAAATTCATACAGAAGCTCATCAAAACATATGATTTCGACACCACTGAACCTATAACCAAGGATTTATATAAAACCCAACAAATCTCATTTCTCGATTTCCATTTAAATCCCAACAAGGTTATTTCACAAACACCACTTTAAAACCCCAATGGTTTTATTTAAATTCTCAACTTTTAACTAAGCCCTAAGCTTAATCCTTCTCGCTCAAAATTTCGGATTAATTAAACCTCAAGACGTATGAACATTATTCAAATTCAACAACCGCCATGCCTTACTCAAATTTGACCAACGCTCCCACACCTCAACTTTTTCTATGGAAATTATATAAACACACAGATTTTGATTAAAGCCAAGTGTCAACATAAAAAGCATTCGACGACACTCACTATTGATTAGGCCCACATCACATAAAACCATATCATAATGTATTGGCCTTACCTTCTGCCATGGATGTATCAGTGTTCATTGTCGACTTAATGCCTCTGTCTCTGCGCATGGACTTGGCATTGCATCACATTTCCGTTCTTGATTTCTTTGTGTGGGGATTTTAACACAATTTAACATCGATTTATGTAAATTGATCTCTCTTCCTCCTTCAACTGATCACCATCCATCAAATCTGCTACTCCATTCAACGCCTATGCAATTAATAGATTTAAAACATTTTTCCAACAAACAGATAGTTCGACCTCTGTATTAATTATCATGTTTGGCAATTAAAACACTTCCTCTGCGTTAAAACTTGACCCATCGAATGGGTTGAATCCCTCACACCGTTTCGAGGCCCAAGCACCTATGTGAAATTAAAATCGACTTCAACTTGTGTCAATCGAACCTGTCCAACCCTTGCATAAACAGATTCGATCTCAATTAAATTCAAATTCACTCCATTCTCCATATGCTTCTGCGCACGTTCATGGTTACGGTCTTTTGGATCGATTTTCCATGACATGATGGGTCTCTAAATTCTCGCATTAATTTTGTGGCTGCATGTAGTTCATGTCAGACAGGGTTCAATAACAAATATATTAACATGATGTAAACAAATAGCAAAGAAACCCTTAATCCATTTGAAATGAATCAGCGCTCCACTTCTTCGACTTAACCTTTCACCGGCCAGGCTTTAATCTTGTGAATTCGTTCATGGAGTTGAGAAACTTGTCTTTCTCCATTATTGGATTTACATAAACTCAATGACTCTTTGTGTTAATGTCTTAACACAAATCGATATCACTTTACTACAATTTCAACCAAATTTTAAATTCCACGTTTCCATATCTGCTGACAAATAACACTACGCTGCTTCCATGTACTTTGCAACGCGATCACTGACTTGGTTAATAGTTTATCACCACAAATCATACCTTAACAATATATTTCATTCAGATTCTGATTAGAGCAATTTCGCCATCCATGAAATCGACTTTCCAAAGCCGACATATCAATCCCAACTTAATTGATATTCGATCCAGTCCTCCTCCAGGACGATCGATCCCTTTTCCTGCGTCTTCTTCACAAATGAAAATTTAATTCAATTCAAGCATGAATCGATATTAATTTAAAATCAACTCTGTCCTCATGTGCTTATTCACAAAAATTCAAAGATTCTTCAACCAGAATTTAACCAAGAACATATATAATTCACACAGAAATTCCAAAACAAATTCCTTAAAATCAAATGTAGTTAATTACAAAAATCCTCTTCATCCATGGCCAGATTTTCAAATCAATGGCCCTTTTACAAAAGCCTGTAGGCTTACAAACTTTGTTTTCCAAACCACACCTCTCTCTCTATCTTTCCTAATCTATTTTTCTTTTGAAGCTTATTAATTTATACAAATTGAATTGAACCAATTTAGGTTCAAATCCCTTCAAAAGCTCAACAAAGTCCTCAAATATCGCAACACCCCTACAATCTAGATTTATCCCTAAAGTTTTGAAACTAAATCTAACTTAGGCCTCATAATTAATTCTCAAATATCTCAAGTCTAATTTCTCTCATGTTTTCCAATCATTTGGAAACATTAACAAATCCTCACATATAATCAGTTAAAAATATAATTTAATCACTCAAAAATTAATATTTCTTCACAAACATGAGACCCCTAGGTTTAATAAAAATACAAAATATTTTTCTGGGTCTAATGCTCCTGCATCATTAGAGAACAAAATTTATTCAGATGCCCATTGTACAATGTCTAGTTGCTGCAAATGATATTTTTCTGGAACAATTTGAGAGAAGCCTAGAAGAACAAGGATACCAACAACAGTATAATTCTAGAAATGCAGCATATTGCAGAACTGATTCGGTTAGTGCCCAATAAAAATATACTCAGATGAACACCCTACATAACAATGTAGATCCAATTGCAAATTCATGACCAATGGTACATATGAAACATGCCAATGAAACCAAACCCCCGATCTTACAATTTGAAACATGACAATAAAATTAAACACCCAACATAATACGACTATTAGGCAACCACCATTCTCATGGAAGGGAGGAATAGTCAGTATCCAGTGGGTTCAAAGTCGATTCAAAATAAGATCCTTATGCACAGGCTGAGGAACCATATCCATATGTGCTAACAATGACTTATTCCAATGCTAATGCCATCCATATGCAGAAATAATGACTTGTCTCAACATTGAATTTAGTTACAACTAAAATCAACTTAGTTTTGAAGATCCATTAGATTCCAATTGAAATAATTCAAAAAATCTTTCAAATAAGATTCAGAGCATAGCTTACAAAGGGCAGATTCAAAGGCAATATAAATCATCATATTTTGATGACCATCATATAGTAACAAAATGGAAACAAAACATGGGTTTACTAATTGCCATTGTCTGTTACATGTTGTGTGCAGGCTACACAAGAACAGAGGCCTTGCATCCAAGATAAGAACAAACAAGAGCCGAGATCCTTGTGCAAGGTAGATGGAAACGACCTAGTAGCCTCTCTGAAGGCAGACCTCTCTGCACAAGACCAAGAGTGAGATCATAAATATACTTCAGCACAATATCCATGTTGGTGAAGTAAGTGAACTGTAAGACCCTCATTTACTGTAAGAACCTCATTTAGTGATCACCCTAACCAATCCTCTTGAAACATGGCTAATTAAGTCGACATTGATCACCCAATTCAGTTCTAAACGAGTGGAAAAACCCATGAAATTAGACCCTTAATGAATTGATCAGTTAGTTGACAGACCCCCACAACATCCAATTTATTGTCCAATTAGTTATTGAACCAACAAAAATACACCTTATTCAATCAAAATTGAGTCTAATCAAAGATTCCAACAGTTTTTCTAAAGGTGCAATCAATATATTCTTTTAATAGATGCTAACAATAGGATTCAACCTTTGATTAATTTAGTTGATGTTTGGAAATAGATAACATTTTATTGATTATATATATATATATATATATATATATATATGGTAGATGCTTTGTCCCGAGGATTTTTGTAAAATGATGTTCATGCTCTCAAAAACACTCCCACTCCATGCAACCTTGATCCCACCATTTTATTAGTGCCTCGAACATACTATAACAGGTTCCCAGCATTTTGTTAGAGCCTCAAACTTAATATAACAGGTTCCCAACATTTTTTTAGTGCTGGTTTACGCAATCCTTTGGGCATCACGGAAGTAAAAAATCCCGAGAAAAACATAATAAATTCCAGAAGTTGGATTTACTTCCATTCAATACAAAAATCAAGATGCAAATGATAACAACCAAATGCAAAAATCATGCCAATCGTTGTTTCTCCTCTAATTGAGATCTACTCATACCTCATTGGTATTTCGAAAGACTAATTGGGAATTTTCAAGCGAAGCATCTCTTTAATATAGCAATATTCACATAAAATACAAGGTGGCTAACTAGAAATTTATATTCAACGATTACTTGCGAGTGATAATTGTATTCAATTAACGGATCTTATGGACTAATGCACGTCTCTAGAAAGCTAAAAATTGCAAAGATAAATAATATTGATGAGAGTACCTGCAGAAGATCCAACCAAAAGTATTCTTTCAATGGGTATTGTAGAAATTTGAATAACTGATATGTTATCCACCAAGATTCTCCTGATCACACACTATTTTATCTTAATGCACAATACAAAATCTCTTCTACCATTGATCATCACATGCGGAAATAAAATCAATTGCATGCACACATTAAAACCATAAAAATTCACACATATGAACACAGTATGTAATGGGAAAGCTTAAAGCTGAAAACCCCCAAATATTTGTATATTATATATGTCATAGAGATCATGTAACAATCATCATACAAAGTTCCTCACAAGCTCTCAGTATAATCTCCACTTATAATAAGACTAATTAAATCTCATCTAAAAATCACATGCACCATCTTTTCTTCTGTGCCTCTAGTTCGCCTCTACTGCGCACCCGTTGAAGAGTGCCTCTTGATGAGAATGAATTACCCTAGTTCTATTACCAGTGATTTATAGGTATCTCTATCGAGTGTTGACAAAACTATGCATCACTTATACTATAACTGAGAACATACCTTCTCACTCTCCCATTCTTTAAAATTGGTTCTAATTAAACTGTCCATGCACTGAAGTTAACTAATGTATTCTTTAGTTGATTAATGAGTTATTAATTAGTGAATTAATTAATAATTAATTCACACCACTCTCACTACTGTATCAATCAGTTAGACTAGATACAACTAGCTCAACTATGTTGATCTCAGTTAAATTGAATACAACTCCACTAACTTCCTCAATCAACTCCACCAAACTCTCTCATATGAGTTCTAACTGAAGTCTTCATGCAATAGCTTGTACCCTAGAATGCATGCACCTTCCGTCACCATGTGCCACATCCGTGCACTTAACTAAAGTGCCCCAAGAGAATAGTGATATTGTTTAGTCCAAATATTATTAAGAGCTATTAATATTTGACATATCTATTTTTAATCTAGAAATCTAAAATAGATTCTCCAATATGTTCAAAATAAACCATCTATTTTTCCAACTTGACCAACCATCCACAACAGTGACCTAATCAGGACCTTATAGGAGGTACCTATGTATAAAATAGGAGCAGGCTCCAAAAATAGACTTCTAAAATCACCTGTGTGGCCCCCACCTAGTTTTGGTGATCACTTTCCAACTAGGATCAGGAAAGATGTTTCAAGATGCCTCCTTCACTGTTTCTTGTTGCAATCTTCAACAGGTATGTAATGAGAAGCCCATCTGTTGATAGCGACAACATCATGTACACCTGCTTAATCCTGGTTAGATCACCTGCATGGATAACTCTAGTCCATCAATTGTGATTCATAACAGAAGGTACACCGAACTCTGTCCCTAACCTGGCAAGGAGAATAGTGGGGGGGAAATAAATTTGAATAGGTCTATTTAGATTTTAGAGTAGCCGCCAAATTATATTTTATATTTTCTTCAGAATTCTAATGGTTTATTTCATACCTTTGATGGTGGGTCGGGATCTCTCCGCAAACCATCGCAATACCGATGGTTTTCCCCAATAACGTCGCACTACTGACACGTGTCTCTACACGTTGGAATAGCAACGCTTGTCTCCAAATGACACAATATCGACCCTTGTTTTCGAAACATCGCAGTTCTGATGTTGAGTCGCGAAACGTTGGTATGCTGATGATGTTCCTAAATGTCGCAATACCGATGATGTCCCTACACGTCGCTATAGCGACGCTTGCTGGCGGGATTCTAAAAATTGACAAAAATTGGGGAAATTTATGACAATACGTGAAAAGTGTCAGAACTAAAGTGTCAGAATTTTGACCAAACGTAATAGTGCAATGAAGAACCAGAAAACTATCCATAGGAAAAACACCCCACTCCAACTCCCAGAAGCCCAAGCATTGCCAGAACCACCAAACTACCTCAATAGTAATTTTTCAATCAACAACTAGAAAAAGGCAATGAAAAAGAGCTCAATTATTTCCAACTCTGAATACTCGAGCAGAACACATTTACTGCCTACAGGACACCAAGTTTTGTTGGCCACAAGAAGAACTAGAAAAAGTCAATGAAAAAGAGCTAAATTATGGCCAACTCTGAATACTCGTCGAGCGCATTTACCACCTACAAGACACCAAGTTTTTTTGGCCACAATGCCATGCAAAAAACATAAAGGGCCACCAAAACACCACCTAAAATTCCAATATAGAGAACTACCCAGGCCCAAAACAAAAATTCCCAAAATGAACCAATTCTCCACTCGATGAACCAGCTAATCAAACCATCAAAATGAAAAATTCACCCAAAGCAGAAAGGTTTCAATTGTTACCTTAAAGGACCTGCAGAAGGAGGAGAAATGGAGGGATTCACACCACCATACCAGCACGACCTAGATAATCAGAGCCACACACCAATTCCAAACCTGTTGAAAGTTGAACAAAAATATTAATGTTGCATAACCCACAGTAAATAACCACCTGAAGACGGTTTTCATGGATCCACATGATCCTTCTTGTGCATGGAAAGAATGATAGTTCACACGAGTATATGTATAAGCATTAACCATTGCATTATGGGAAATCAGTATGCCTACTGTCCACCACCTTTCCCTTATGCCAAGAGTCATGTGACGACCGCCACTGGGTTGACAATTTTTCACCACCCCCATCGGGGATTGTTTACTAGATATTAGTTTTTTAAAATAATATAAATTATAATATATTAATATTAATTTATATTGAAATTGTTGGGAAAGAAATAGTAAATGTTTAATTCTTATTTTTTAAATTACTAATTATTACTTATTGAAATTTAAACTCTTAAATTAATAAAAATTAATTATTATCTTAATATTAATTCAGCATAGCCTAAATAATAAATGAAATAATTTGATGGTTCGAATTTGGTGATACAATTTCGAGCAAGATTGTGATTTCTTGTTGTTTCAAATACTATTTTGAATGCATGAATGGATTTTTCATCCTAAAAACTCTTAATACAATTGATCTTTCCAAATCAAAGAACTTAAACATATGATTTTTTAAAATTTGTATTGGATTTTGAATAAAATTGACCAAAAAATATACTCCAAAAAATCTCATTTTGACTATTAATTAGAATGTGCATAATCAATTTGTACTATTCATAAAAGATGGCATAACCTTTAATCATTAATCCATTTATAAATTATATTATTTAATTCTTGATTTATCTATTTATAATTTTCCAATTTCACTTATAAATTGAGATGCATATTTTCATATATATTATTGTGTTAAGAGGTGGTCTCCATCCTAGTATGGAAGAGCTGTTGTGACTGGATCAAATTACACAAAACTAAAAATATTATTAGAATGAAATAAAATAAAAACTAATATTAATAACTAAAATAAAATTGAAGTAAAATAGTGAATTTAAATTTCTTGGTTTCTTGGCTCTAGATTTTGATAGCCCATAGTTTTTCCCATGGTATTCTTATCTAAGAATACATACATACATACATATGTTCTACCTGCCTAGATTCAACTTAATTTTAGATCTACCAAGCCCCAAGAGGGATCAAATCTATTGAGTTGAAAATTTCTTTTAGAGTGAAAAGGGATTTGATCCCCTCAACATTCCTCTCCACCCTTAGTAGATCCCGAATATAGATAGATCTAGGCTGGTTTATTAAAATTATTATTCAAGTGTTTAATGTGTCTCTTATTGTTTTCTATTTGTATTTATTAAATCATTAATATATATAGTTATATTTAATATTAATTAATTTAATGGACCACACACTTAAATAAATTTATTACTATGTTAAATTATCATGCTCAAATTTAACTACCCTAAATTAATATTAGTTATTATTTATCAATCTTAATTGATTTTTAAAACATTATTAAATTGTGAATATTTTAATTTCTATCAAATTAAATGTTATATATAATTCCCAAGTATGAATAATTCACCACATCTACCAAACATTGTCAAAGGTAGACCTAGCACAGTTACCCTACATGGCCTTTATGAGTATATAGAGTCTTGAGAGAAACGTAGAGAAGAAATATAAATCAAGCTACAAACTAAGTTAGAAGCCATGCTGGAAAATAAATTTACATATCTTGAAGACAATATCCAAAAACAATTAGAAAATAAAATAAAACTATTGGAGAATAAAATGGAGACAATGGAAATTATATTATAGGTAATAGAAAAACAAGCCAAGATACAAACCAACATCCCAATAAGGAGATGCTGATACTTTAGAATGTCTTAAAATGAAGGACATGATTAAAGAACTAGAAGAAAAAATTAATAACAATCTCACCCTAAATAGTGAGGCAGGTAAATTAGATATCAAAGCCATTAAAGAAGAAATCAGAAAATTGATAGAATTATACCATGAGCGTAACAAAAGGGCCTTGAACCTTATAATATTCATTTTGAAAGAGGAGGTAGATGAGGATACTTTAGCAATAGCCCAGATATAATTAAATAATCGATTACAAATTGAAACAACGAGTCTCACCGAAGCAACAAGGTTGGGGAATTTTGTTAATCAAGGTTGTCATTAATGTCAATAATGAATTTTTCGTGATGGAAAATTCTTATGATGTGTGATGTTTCCTAAACATCCATTGATCATAATACCCTAATGATGATGTCCTTGAACTAACCATGAAGATGCCCTAGATCCTGGATGATGTACTTACCCTTAATAAGGAAGTCTAAAGATGTCATGTCAATCATGTGCCTATGATTGATGCTCATAGTGATCTAGCCTTTAAGTGCCAATGATGTATCTAATATACAAGCCCTTTATGACATATGGAGGACTATACATGAATGACCTTACATTGATGAAATATAAATCTCATGATGGGCTATGTGGATGGAAATTAATGGATGTTGCACTATGACATGGTTGGTAACATGATTGATGATACACTATCACACATAAGGACATACATAATGATGGCATGGAAAATGATGGGAGATATGACATGAAAGACCTCACCATAATTGATGACATATAATGACATTGTTGGATACATGAAAATGAAGAAGCCATTAATGACCTCTTGTTGTCCTAATCACCTTCTGCACTAAAAATTCCAAACACTCATAAAGAAAAATAATTTTTTACATCTTGAAGACATCATTTCAAAATTTCTCCTTCACCATCTTAAAGAGGACTCCTTCCTCTTTCCAGCGAGCCCTAATATGTCCCAAAACTACCCGTGGTTAGAAAGATATGATTTTTGAAGTTGTGCAATAATTTTTTTTAGCCGACCTATGTAGCTCCCAATGTTGGCATGCCTTAGTGTTGTGTCTCCTCTCGCAAAACCAATATAAATACATGTCATATACTCTATTTTTAGTCATCCAATTCGGTGAAAATCACATAAATTCAGAGAGAAAAGCTACAGAACAACAAGGAGGACAAGATCACATAAAAGAAGATTGTTTGAGCAATATTTTGTTATGGTTTTTGGGTCTTGAACACAGGTTTCTAGCCACTAATTTAGTCAAGAACTCATATAAGATAATTGAAGATACAAAGTAGAAAAATGAAAGAGAAAAGTATTTTCTAGTGCATGTTTGAAGAATTTAACTCAAATTGTCTATGGTTTGGACCATACTAAATTCTGTGGATCGGTATCATCTATGGAAGCTCGGACCTCTAGTAAACTTGGCACTTGTTAAACTCGATTTTTGGGTGTGAAGACCTTGAAAAAAACCTGTGACAAGTCTCTTTCTGAAGGACAACCACCAGTGATGAATAAAAGTCTCATTTTTGGAATAAACTCGGGCCCGTAGATTATCTCTTGGACCAGCATTCGACTTTAGTCTCAATCCTATAGCAGGTAGTGGAGGAATAACAATTACAGTCACCTGTGGTCATAGAATTGTTGGGGAAGCTCATTAAAATCTCGATTCTGTGTCATTCTTGTACATACATCACAATTTGGAAACCTTGAGAACAACTGCCTAAGATACATTAGACCTATAGCTTACGTTTGTCGTGGACAGTCTTGTGGCTTCACCAATTGGATTGGATTTGTGGGCATTGCCAAAGGACACTCACAAAATTTTCGACAATTTGTGTTGAGACGCCTTTGTGACACTTTGGAGAATCTTTAAAAGTATTGTTGAAGCAACATTAACATCACATATTGAAGAATATTTTGACATTAAGAGCATATTATTGGGCATAGTTTGGTGTAGAATTCTTGGTAGAATTGATATACATCTTGAATCATATTTGGAGTTGTCTTGAGATATTCTTCAAACATCTTGAAGAACCTATTGAAGAACTTGTGAAGCAATACCTTGTTGGGAAAGTAAAGTGAACACTCCCTTGAGAAGTTCTTAAATAATTCCTTGAAGTAGTTTAGAGCAGGTGCAAAACTTGGGCTACCTATTTAAGACATCTTGAAGGCACCCCTGGAGATCCTGATACATTGTTGATGTCATCATGAAGTAACCTTGGATATTTGTGTTTGGGTATGATGAAGAGTAGTGGTGACGCCTTATAAAAATAAAAGGTTGTCATTGATGATGTGATGTGGAGACTAAGTGTGATTGGGCTCATTGAAGAAGACATTAGGAGTCGTGACGAATAACCCAACACATCTTGATGAAGTGAAGCCAAGGGTTGGAGCCTCGTAGAGACAAGGTTGGTGCCTTGGAAGATGGGGTTGGAGTTTGTACCAGAGATAGGGTTGGAGCCCTAAAGGTTGGAGCCTCAAAGTGATAAGGTTGGTGCCTTGGGAAGATAGGGTTGGAGTCCTAGAGGTCAAAGCCTAGTGAAGTCCAAGTTGGTGCTTGGCATAGTACAGGTTGGTTCCTAGAAGGATTGAAGATTGGTGTTTTCATCTAGGGTTGGAGCTCTATACTATTGTATTGGATTTATTGTAAGGAAGAGATTAATAAAATTTCTTAGGATATTCCGACACATAGGAAATAGTTAAGAAAAACTTAGTCTAGTGTAGAGTTAGGTAAAGTGTGTTTCTTTACCATATACATTTGTAACTTATAATCTGACGGTCACGATTTGTAGTGATCCGATGATTATCTCTCACCTCGGTATTAATGACACTTGATCCATGGATTAACACCCGATTGGTCTATGATCTCTATTTAAAGAGCATGGAGGGTCTTTTGTCCGGTAACCATTTATGAGAGAAACATATGTAAATTTTCTTTTATATTAATAAATTGTCTAAAGTGGCCGTGTTGGCTCAGGCTGTGGACTATTTCCCTCTTCGAGGGTTTTAACCACGTGATTATACTGGTGTACTAATTTGTGATCTTTTTGTGATTAGTGACCTTTGTTTCTTGATCTACGAAACTTACCCTGTAAATTTCTACATGGTATTGGAGCTATTTTTAGGGCCACATCCATTGTTGATTAAAATCCGAAGCCGGTTTGACTACATGTGAATGCTGTTTTGTAGATCTACTATTTCTTAACATTTTTGGGCTTGAAGAACTGCTCTATTGTGTCTGGAGCGTCTGTTACAATGAGGAACGCCTTTTGTTTCATGCGAAAAGGTTTCCAGCTGCCCAAGTTATGAAAGTTTAGATCTGGAGGTATAAAGCATCTATTTTGCAGTTATATTTGTTAATAGTTCTGCTTATTTCGGTTTTTTATTTTTATTTTCAGTATTAAGGTTTTATTTATTTTCCGGCTGTATACCCCCTTCTCTATGTATTCTCTTTTCTATGGGCTGCGTGTGAACTCGGCAAATCAGAAACAGGAAAAAGGGATTTTTTTTTCTACGTATGCTCTTTCCCCGCGTCTTTGTGCGATCTCGACAAATCAGAAATAGTGAAAAAAGTGATAGTTGCTGGTAAGGCTAATAAAAAATCTAACATTATACCGTAAGGCTTTTCATTTTGTTTTTTTTTGGTCAGTTTTTTGTGCAGGAAAAGGCACACACACCGAAGAGTAAAAAAAAACCCTTCCTCCTTTCAAGCAGTAACGTGATCCTTTTAATATCTCACTTGGTGAGGGGTTAGTTTATGAGAATAGAGGTCTTGGGTTCAAGTCTCCTTCTCAAGCTTATTTTGTAAAAAAAATTTGTTAAAAGGGGATTTTTTTTTTAAAAAGCCGCACTTCATCTTGTTCCCATAACTATTCGGCATCTACAACTCAGATTTTTCAAAAGGCATAACTTCTTCATCTGGAAGCCGTTTTTCGAGATTTTTTTTTTTAAACATCCTAATTTTTTGAGATCTTTCCATTGGAGAAGTTAGTTTCAGCTTTTATCCACTTCATTTTTTTTTTTTTAAATGGAAAGTGCATGCCTAGTTATTCTTAACAGCACCAATTATTTCCAATGGCTACCTCACATGGTAGATATACTTAGAAGTAAAGGGCTTTATAGAATAGCCACAGGACAAGAAACTAAACCTTTTGATGATGATAAAGCTACTAAATGGGAAACATACAAGATCAAGCACGAGGGTTGATAGGAATGTCCATTACTAAATATCTTCGATTTCATATCCTTGACATTGACACCCCTGATGAAGTCCTAGAAAATCTAAAAACTGTTTTTGGCATTCAAAATCAAATCAGGGCCCACCAGTTTGAAAATGAGTTCCTTACTTTGGACCCCCATAATTTCTCCTCCATTGAATATTTTTTTTCCAAATTTAAGACCATCAGAATTCTTTTAGAAGGTTGTAAGATCAAAAAGGACAATCATAGCCTCATCTATTGCATTCCTGCTAAGCTTGGCCCTAAATACTCTGTATTTGTTTCCGCCTTCCATTCCACTAGAGAAGCCATCATTTCTTCAGGAACCACCTACAAGAATCCCTCTTTTGATTCCTTTTGCGATTCTTTGATAAGAGAAAAAGAAAAACTTTTACACCTTGGTATTATCACCGTTGGAAACACTTCTAAGAAAGCCTTAGCAGCCCAACAACAACAATATCAAAAGAATATTAAGAAGAAGTACCCTAAAAAATATAGTCCTAAACCAAACAAGGGCCCTAAGCAATTTTAGCCGCAAATTGAAAAATCAAGTCACCAAAATAATAAGGAAAATCAAAAGAAAGGGAAGAAGACAGATAGAAATTGCAACTTTTGCAATTGGGATGGCCATATAGAGTCCAATGTTTTTAAGAAGATGGAAGCCTTAGAAGCAGCAATGAAGAAGCACAACATCAATTTGGAGCACTCTTCACCTTCATCTTCAGGCATGGCACTTTCTTCTTATGGTTGTCAAGCATCAAGATCTAGTTATGCATTAAATGTATCTTCTTCTTCTCCTTCTCATGAGTGGCTCATTGATTCTAGAGCTTCTTACCACATGGCTAAAAATAAATCCATGTTTTCTTCTTTAAATGATTGTAACACCAAACATATTTATGTTGGTGATGATAGATCTCTTAGTGTTGTAAGATCTGGAACCATTCATCTAGATAATGGTCAATTTAATGATGTACTATGTGTTCCTACCTTGTCATGCAACCTTCTATCTGTTTATTAGATAACTCATTCAGGTGAAGGGAAAATAGTAGAATTCTCACCTCATGATGTTGTAATCAAGGACCTCAAAGATCCTAAACATATTTTAGCTACTGGCATTGGTGATGATTCCACAAGATTGTATAAGTTTGACAACTTTGGGTCATCATGTCTTCCCTCTATTTTTGATGCTCATAACGATGATGTGAGAAAACTTTGGCATGAGCGATTTTGTCACTTAAAATATCGCTCTCTTCAAAATCTATGTAAGGAAAATATGGTGAAGGGCCTTCCTATGGTATCTTGCAGAGATGGTGTTTGCTCCGGATGTGTACTCAGAAAACATCATCGGGATAGTTTTGACAAACGCGCCTCTTGGCACACTTCAGCCCCTTTGCAGCTTGTGCAAAGTGATTTATGTGGTCCACTTCCTGTTGTTTCTTTCTTTGGTTGCAAGTACTTCTCAAATTTCATTGATGATTTTTCTAGACGCATTTGGGTATACTTCTTAAAACTCAAGAGTGAAGTTTTTTAACATGTTCTTGGCCTTTAAGGCCTTTTTTGAGAAACAATCTAGACATCAAATTCAAAAGTTAAGATCAAACATTGGCAGAGAATATGTTAACAACAAATTTATCAACTTCTGCACTAAGCATGGCATTCAATTGCAACATACCGTTCCATATACTCCACAACAAAATGGTGTAGCTGAAAGGAAGAATAGCACCTTAAAAGAAATGGCTAATTGTATGCTTCAATCTAAAGGACTTGGTCTCAATTTTTGGGCAGAAGAAATTAACTGTGAAAATTACATAGTAAATCGCACTCCTACTAAGGTTTTAAATAATATAACTCCAGAGGAAGCTTGGAGCTCAATCAAACCAGATATAAGTCACTTTCGTGTTTTTGGAAGTGATGCTTGGGCCCATATTCCAGATGCGAAACATAAAGCCTTAGAACCTAAGAGTGAAAAATGTATTTTTGTTGGATATTATGAAGATGCCAAAGGATATAGACTTCTTTAACCAAAATCCAAAAATATAATCATTAGAAGAGATGTAAAATTTGATGAAAATATATTGGCCTGCGAGCCTAGTTCGGCGAGTGTGCCACCTTTGGCCTGCGATCCTGATTCAGCATTTGTGCCACCTCTCTCTCTCTCTTCTATTTTTAACAGCATTCCTTCTAGTTCAGATGATGATAGTGAGGATGAAAATCCTCCTCCACCTCTTGCAATTGTTCCTTTTACTCCACTGCTTCCAAGATGGGTCCGCTCTACTCGGGATGCAACAGGTTCTCTTGTAGGTGACCCTGCCGATCGACGACGAACACATTCTTAGTTTGAAAGAGCTTCTTCCTTATTGGCTCAAGTTCCAAAAAATCCTAATCCAGAAACCTTTGAAGAAGCCTCCGGTCATCTAGCTTGGGTTGAATCTATGAATGAAGAATATTGTTCCCTATTGGTGAATGATACTTGGGATCTTGTTCCTCTTCCAAAAGGAAGAAAACTTGTCAAATGCAGATGGGTTTACAAAATAAAGTTTGGACCAGATGGAAAAGTGGATAGACATAAAGCTCGTCTTGTCACTAAAATATTTTCACAAGTTGAAGGCATTGACTACACTGAAACCTTCTCCCCAGTTGCCAAAATTAATTCTATCCATCTTGTTCTTTCCCTTCCTACCTCCTTTTAATGGGAAGTCCATCAAATGGATGTTAAATCCACCTTCTTACATGGAGATTTACATGAAGAAATCTACATGGAACAACCCCCTGGATTTATCCAAAATGACTCTAGCCTTGTTTTTCGCCTTAGGAAGTCTCTCTATGGTCTCAAACAAGCTCCTAGGGCTTGGTATGCCAAAATGGATATATTTCTATTAGATAATGGCTTTTCTAGGTGTCATTCTGACAACATTGTCTACACCAAGAAAGTGGGTAAGTCCTTCACCATCCTTGTTATTCATGTTGATGATCTTATCCTTACTGGTAGTGATCCAAAGCATATAAAGCATGTGAAGTCTAGCCTCAACAAGAATTTTGAAATGACAAACTTAGGACACTTGCATTATTTCCTTGGTCTTCAAGTCTTGCAATCCAAGGAAGGCATTACCCTCTCTCAGTCTAAGTATGCATGTGATCTTCTACACCACTTTCACATGGAAGACTGTAAGCCAGCCCCTTCTCCCTTTTAGTCTGGAGTCAATATTTTAGTCACTTGTACTACTCCTGAAGTTGATGCTACCTTATACCGTCAACTTGTTGGTAAACTTCTGTATATAACCCATACCCATCCTGACCTTTCCTTTACTGTTGGTCTTGTCACTCGGTTTATGCACCAACCCCATGAAAGTCACTAGAAAGCAGCTAAAAAAATACTTCGATATATTTGAGGTACAGTTCAGTTCAGGATTCATTACAGTGCAGGAGCATCTCCATTGTTGATTGGTTTCACTGATTCTAATTGGGTTGGTGACCCTGATTATCGAAAGTCTACTATAGGATATGTATTCACTCTTGGTTCAAGACCTATTACTTGGTATTGTAAGAAATAAAGTGCCATCTCTCTTTCTTCAGTAGAAGCAGAGTATCGTGGTGCAGTTGAAGCCATCAAGGAAGCCATGTGGCTTCATCAGATCTTGTCTAAATTTGGTCTCCATCAGCAGCATCCAACTACACTTTGGTGTGATAATTAGAGTTCCATTCAGCTATGTAAAGATCCAGTTCAGCATCAGCGTATGAAACACATTGAAATCCACATACACTTCATAAAAAATCTCATTCATGATCGTTTTCTTGAAGTGCAGTACTGTCCAACCAATGATCAAGTAGCCGATATCTTTACAAAGGCTCTCACAGAAGCGAATTTTACCAAACTTTGATCCATGCTTGGAGTTCATGAAAGTTTTCATTAAGGGGGGATAGGCTCTAATGCCTCCTTCCTTCTCCTATTGTGTTAGTTTTGTAAATCCTTCAATACTATCCCATTTTTTTCTTAAGGGGGGATGTTAGGATATTTCAACACACAGGAAATAGGATCCTTTTGTGGCACCTTTGTAAATCCTTCAATCCTATCCCAAGTTGTTCTTAAGGGGGGATGTTAGGATATTCCGACACATAGGAAATAGTTAAGAATAACTTAGTCTAGTGTAGAGTTAGGTAAAGTGTGTTTCTTTACCATATACATTTGTAACTTATAATTTGACGGTCATGATTTGTAGTGATCCGACGGTTATCTTTCACCTCGGTATTAACGACACTTGATCTGTGGCTTAACACCCGATTGGTCCATGGTCTCTATTTAAAGAGCATGGAGGGTCATTTTTCCAGTAACCGTTTATGAGATAAACATATGTAACTTTTCCTTTAAATTAGTAAATTGCCTGAAGTGGCCGTGTTGGCTCAGGTCGTGGACTGTTTCCCTCTTCGAGGGTTTTAACCAGATGATTATACTGGTGTACTGATTTGTAATCTGTTTTTGAGCGGTGACCTTTAGTTCTTGATCTACGGAACTTACCCTTTAAATTCCTACAAAATTATTTATTCTTATTGTTCATTTTGTGTTCTAATTATAAGAGATCTAAACTGGTAAAAGTAACAACTGAAAACAAGTATTGATTTACCCCCCTCTTAGTATTTCCAACAATTGGTATCAGAGCCAGTACCTTCATTCAAAGCCTAGCAACTTTAAGGTTGATCATTAGAACACAAATGGAAAAGCCAAGGAATAAAGGCTCCAAAGTGTGTGAAAATGTCCCTTCTTTAGTTAAGAATTCAGATGTAAACTAGGTCAACAAAGCTCCATTTTTCAATGGAAATTTTGATAAATGGGAGGCAAGAATGAGGAATTTCTTGAAGACTCAAGGAATTGAAGTTTAGAAATCAGTGATTATTGCTCACATCATGGACGAAGAATCCAAGGAGTACAATAAAAGAGCAATGAAGGCAATTTTGAATGGGTTACCAAATTCTGTGAAGGCCAATTTTGAAAAATGTTCAGCAGCAAAAGTCATATGGGACAAACTTCATGATCTTCACTCAAAAGGAGCATTGAAAATGATATCTAGTCAAGAATATTATGGAAAACAAGAAAGAAGTCCAGAATCCATCAAAGAAGCTGAAGATAAGACAGATGGCAACAAGGTTAAAGAAGACCTAGAAAATAAAGAGAACAAAGAAGCCTTTGAAGAAGATATCATGAATAAACTTATGGCTTCCATGGAATATATTAACAAGTTGAAAAAGGAAAATAAGGAACTTAATAAGAAATCGCAAGTTGGTGAACAAAACAAGACAAGGAAGGAAGTTGACCTTGTCAAGCTTCAAGTTCAAGAAAGAGATGAAGAGCTCGCAAAACTTAAGGAGGAATTTCACCAAAACAAAAGAAAGCATCATGAATAAGTCATATCTTTGACAAATCAATTGGATAATGTAATGAAAAGGGAAGAAACTTTGTCAAGCCACCTTGAACAAAGACTTAAGAGCTTGAACAAATTTGAAGCAGAGATTGGTCAATACAAGGAACAGGTCTCCTTTCTTAGATTTCAACTAGAAGAAGCAAGGAAACAAGTGCAAGGAGCCGAGAAAGTGATGGAAAATTTGGAATCCATAGAAGGAAAATTTGATGAAGCATAAAAGAAGAGAAAAACCATGATATGCCAACTAGAAGAAAAGGATGAAGAAATCTTCAAAATAAAACCAGACATCAATCTTCTCAAGGCTGAAACATGTGAAGCTACAAGAATAAAAGAAGAAATGGAGAGAATTATAGGAAAGGAGAATGAAAAAATCTTCATAATGAAATCAAATATCATCTCCGTTAAAATCGAATAGTCATGAAATATGAAGATTGTGAAAAATTGGAAGGAGAAATTGTCACTCTTAAAAAGGAAGTTATCTCGCTCAATAAGAACTTGAAAATATCTCAAACCCTAGATGACATCCTAAGAAATAGAAGACCTCCTCTTCATAAATCAGGTCTTGGATATGCAGGTGAACCCTCAAGAAAGAATGATAATGCTTCAAATAAGAATGTGAGGAAGCCAGGAAGAAATGATACTCCCAGTTCCAACAAAGGCAAGAGTCAAGATGACATTAGAAGAAACCCTACTCCAAGGAGACTTACAAATGGTGTCAATAATGCAAAAGGAAATGAATATCATCAAAGAATCCCAAGGCCAAAATAATTTAGAAGTACTTCAAGGAAATCTTCATCTCCTTGGTACAAAAGTATATTTAATGGATATTGTTATTCTTCTACAAAATTTGGGCACATGGAAAAATATTGTAGGGCATATCACAAAGACAAATATAATGGTCCCCGTCAATCTCCTAGAAGCAATTTCGCAAGAAGAATTCATGATTTATTATTCATGAACAAATTGAGTGCTTCAATTGCCATAACATTGGACATATGGCACATGATTGTAATTTTAATTAGGTTCCTAAACAAGCTAAAACCATGACAACCAATCCAACGAAGAAAGTTACACAAGTATGGAAAAGGAAGAAAGTTGAATCTAAAAGTCTCTTGAACACTCCATCCAACAACACATGTTTTTAACTTGATGAAGTCATCCTTGATGTTCCAAGTATTTGATGGTGAGACTCTGCCAAAAAGAGACAATACAGTTAGGGGGAGTTGGTTCATCAGATGAAGAAATACAAACACATCTATCATGGACCATATTGCCAAGAGAAAGAGCATCATGATAGGGGGAGTAACATACATATGAACGACTACTATTCATGAAGAAAAGAAGCAGCTTGACATGGGGATTACTTGGGCAACCAATTTTCCATTGATGTTAAAGTGGGAGAGAATTTTGTAAGGGCAATAATATTGCCATCAAAGACAAAGGGGGAGATTGTTAATCAAGGTTTTCATTGATGTCAATAATGCATTGTTCATGATATAAAATTCTTATGATGTGTGATCTTGCCTAAATTTCCATTGATTGTAATACCCTAATGATGATGTCCTTGAACTAACCATGAAGATTCCCTAGATCCCGGATGATGTCCTTACCCTTAATAAGGAAGTATAAAGATATTATGTCAATCATGTGCCTATGTTTGATTCTCGTGGTGATCTAGCATACATGAATGACCTTACATTGATGAAATATAAATCTCACGATGGGCTCTTTGGATGTAAAATAATGGATGTTGCACTATGACATGGTTGGTAATATGATTTATGCTACACTATCACACATAAGGACATACATAATGATGACATGGAAAATGATGGGAGAAATGACATGAATGACCTCACCACACTTGATGACATATAATGACATTTTTGGATACATGACAATGGAGAAGCCCTTAATGACCTCTTGCTGTCATAATCACCTTCTGCACTAAAAATTCCAAACTGTCAAAAATAAAATTATTGTTTGACATCTTGAAGACACCATTTCAAAATATCTCCTTCACCATCTTAAAGAGGTCTCCTTCCTCTTTCCAACGAGCCCTCATATGCCCCAAAAATCCCTGTGGTTAGAAATATATTGATTTTTGAAGTTGTTCAATAATTTTGTTTTTTTGAGCCGACCTGTATAGCTCCCAATGTCGGCATGACTTAGTGACGTGTCTCCTCACACAAAACCAATATAAATACATGTTTTATCTTCTGATTTTAGTCATCCAATTTAGTGAAAATCACATAAATTCAGAGAGAAAAGCTACAGAACAACAAGGAGGCCAAGATGACATAAAAGAAGATTGTTTGGGCAATATTTTTTATGGTTTTTGGGTCTTGAACACATGTTTATAGCCACTAATTTAGTCAAGAATTCATCTGAGATAATTAAAGATCCAAAGTAGAACAACGAAAGAGAAAAGGAGTTTTTGGTGGACGTCTAAAGAATTTAACTCAAACTGTCTATGGTTTGGACCATACTAAAATCTGTGGATAGGTATCATCTATGGAAGCTCAGACCTCCAGTAAAATTGGCACTTTTTAAACTCATTTTGTGGGTGTGTAGACCTTGAAAAAAACCTGTGACAAGTCTCTTCAAGAAGGACATCCACTAGTGATGAAGAAAAGTCTCATATTTGGAAGAAACTCGGACCCGTAGATTATCTCTTGGACTAGCATTTGACTTTAGTCTCGGTCCTATAGCAGCTTGTGGAGGAATAAAAATTACAGTCACCTGTGGTCACAAAATTGTTGGGGAATCTCATTAAAAGCTCGATTTTGTGTCATTCTTGGACATACATCACAATTTGGAAACCTTAAGAACAACTGCCTAAGATACAATAGACCTTTATCTTACTTTTGTTGTGGACAATCATGTGGCTTCACCAATTATATTGGATTTGTGGGTGTTTCCAAAGGACAATGACAGAATTTTAGATAATTTGTGTTGAGCTGCCTTTGTGACACTTTAGAAAATCTTCATAAGTATTGTTCAAGCAACATTAACATCACATCTTGAAGAATATTTTGAAATTGAGAGGAGTATATTGGGCATAGTATTGGGCATAGTTTGGTGCAGACTTATTGGTACGATTGATATACATCTTGAAGCAGATTTGGAGTTGTCTTGAGATATTCTTGAAGACATCTTGAAGCACTTACTGAAGAACTTGCGAAGAAATACCTTGTTGGGAAAGTAAAGTGAAGAATCCCTTCATAATTTCTTGAAGAATTCATTGAAGAAGTTTAGAGCAGGTGCATAACTTGGACTACTTATTGAAGACATATTGAAGGCACCCCTGGAGATCATGATACATCACTGATGTCATCATGAAGTAGCCTTGGAGATTTTTATTTGGGTACGATGAAGAGTAGTGGTGACACCTTCTAAAAATAAAAGGTTGTCATTGATGATGTGATTTGGAGACTAAGTGTGATTGGGCTCGTTGAAGAAGACATTGGGAGCCGTGAAGAATAAACAAACACTTATTGACAAAGTGAAGCTAAGGATTGTAGCATAAGAGTTTGGAGCCTCGTAGATACAAGTTTGGTGCCTTGGAAGATAGGGTTGGAGCCCTATAGGATAGGAGTCCTTAAGAGACTAGGTTGGAGCCTGTACCAGAGATAGGGTTGGAGCCCTAAAGGTTGGAGCCTATACCAAAGATAGGATTGGAGCCCTAGAGGTTGGATCCTCAAAATGACAAGGTTGATGCTTGGAAGGATTGAAGATTGGTGTCTTCATCTAGGGTTGGAGCTCTATACTATTGTATTGGATTTATTGTAAAGAAGATATTAATAAAATTATTTATTGCTATTGTTCATTTTGTGTTATAATTATAAGAGATCTAAACTGGTAAAAGTAAAAATTGAAAATAAATATTGATTCACCCCCCTCTCAGTATTTCCAACAAAATTCACTGAGAATAAGGGAAGGTTGATCTGGATAAAGGTGAGATCTACTGACCATAGGTATGACATACTTGGTAAAACCTCAAGTCTAAAAGAAACAGGAATATTTATAAATGAAGATCTCATTCCAGAAGATCAAGTAAAATTAAGGAAGGAGGTTAAAAAGGTAAAAGAAGCTAGGAAAGAAGGAAAATGGGAAATAATGAGAAATAGAAAAGTCGTTATTCGAGATAGAAACAAAAAAGGTAGCAATAAATAAAAATTGAACATGCTCTAGATTCTTTCTTGGAACTGTCAGGGCTTTCCATGGAACAAAGGCCCCAAGCTAAGTTGGATATCAAATGAAGTTGATATTATATTGCTTGTTGAAACTTGGGAGCATGAAGAATCTAAGGTCCCTAACATAGATGGCTTTGCACTATGGTCTATCTGGAACAAGCGATCCTCCTGTAGAGGCTTTGGGGGTATAGCTTGTTACATTAGGAAGAACATCTCCCCCTGTGCTAAGCTTTATAAAAATGACCCTTACAACCAATATAGTATGATAGAGATTACTGACATTAGTGATAAAAATACCTACATAGCAATCTGCTATTTTTCCCCCATCAATTCTAACTTCTATAAGAATAAAAATTTGGATAAAAATGGTCCTTACAATGGTTTAGAGAATGATATTTCTAGCCTAAGGAATGAATGTAATATCCTCTTAATGGGGGAATTTAATGCTCAAAATTCAAGCAACCAAGCTATTCTTCTAAGCAATTATTCCAACCCTAATCCTCTTTGGTTAGATGAAGACCTTACTTTGGTTCGCCGGTACAAAAGGAGCTCTAAAGATCCAGGGGATAATCTGTTTGGGTCAGAGCTAGTCAAGATCTGTAGTGCTCAAGATAAATTAATTTTCAACGATCTAAAGAAGTGGCCAAATTCTAGCCAGATGACCTGCATCCATGGGCTTGGTAGAAGCGTGGTAGACTATGTTATTTCTGATATCCCTTTATACAGTGAAATAATAAATTTTTACATCTTAAACGACCACGATCCTGACTCTAATCATATACCATTAATTATAAATCACAATTTTTTAATGCATAGAGATCCCATAGAAGATAATCCTTATATCCAAAAGAACTTAATCTTTGATAGAACTAAAAATGATTTCTTTATAAATGAATTAAAAATTATTTTTCTTCCTTTATCTAGTATAGACAACATAGAAGACCTCTATCATAATTTTACTACAACCCTCTCATATTATATTAACAAGTTCTCAATTGAAGTTTATAGTAATAAAAGAAATAGCAAAACCAACCCTTGGTATGACAAATATTTTAAAAGTGCGAAGAGAGAAATTAAAATTGGCAAGATAAAAATATATGAAGCCCTAACTAAAAGGAAAAAAAGGCAGTATATTCATAAAAGACAAGATAATATCTTACACCTCTCTAACGTAACTCCTAATAAATTATGGAGGTATATTCTAACTAGAAAAACTAAAGATAATAACATAATTACTTTACATGACTAGAATTCCTACCTTAGAAATATTTATGAATCTCCAAATGTCGTGGATAACTTTGAAACCCTTCTCACAACAAAAGAAGTTTTATCATTAGAAGACATATTTTGGTGTTAAGTGCCTAGAAAATGGAAAAGCTAAGGACATTGAAGGTTACCAAGCAGAAATCTTAAAAATTGGAAGTTTGGTCCTCATCCCTCACATCCACAAGTTTTTCAATCAAGCGATCAAGCAAGGGTTCCATAAACCGTGGACTCAGAGCCAAACTATCCCTATTTTTAAAAGTGGGGATACAAACAACCCCTCTTATTATTGGATAATTATGATCAGACCTCTCTTAGCCAAGTTATATGGTATTATTTTGGAAAAGAAGATGAGAATATGGCTTGAAAGTGAAGGTAAGCGGGCTAAAGGCCAAGTGGGTTTTAGAAGGTAGCACTCAATAACAGACCACCTCGTTATGCTTAGGATCATTTTGGAGTAATGTCGTAATGATAAATCCAATATCTTTTGCTGCTTTCTGGACTTTAGAAAGGATTTCGATACGGTACCTAGAAACAACCTATCGAATAGATTAGGATAGCTAAAGGTTCCTTTTGATTTGAGAGTTTCTGCTATAAGGTTATACGAGAATGTAATTGTCAAGTTAAAGAGAAATGAGGGGTGGTCGAAAGATATTAAGTGTAATATCGGAGTTAAACAAGGTTTGCCCCTCTCCCCTACCCTATTTGGTATTTACATCGACAAGCTAGAAGGTTGTTTAGAGGAAGTAGGCTGTGCTAGCATGATCTTAGCTGGAATAGTCATCATCCTTCCTCTCTATGCTGACGTTATTATTCTTCTGGAAAGGTGACCATATGATCTTCATAAGAAACTTTGAATTCTTAGGGATTTTTGCTCTACCATGGGTATGGTTTTTAACACTAACAAAACAAAAGTTACGATTATCAAATCCAAGAAGGACACTTACGGTTATTTTGTGTATGAAAATAGAAAAATGGAGGAAGTGTCTTCTTACTACAAGTACCTTAGAATTGATATTCATCACAAGCTCAAATGGAACTATAGCATTGAGAAAAGGATTAATGGAGGGTGAAAAGCTTATTTTGGTCTTGAAAATAATTTTAAAACATCAAACCTTATGATGTGGGATAGAAAGAAGATCCTTTTTGAAATTTTAGTAACTCCTATCATCTTGTATGGATGTGACGTTTGGGGTTGCAACATCTCTAGATAATCTTGGAGAAATATTGAGCAAATCTAGAAGCGTTTTATAACGTATAACCTAAAAATTAAAAGAAATACACCCTATTCTATTCTCCTTATAGAAGTGGGTCTTTTCCCCTATCGAGAGCCTAGCCATGACTAGGCTTCTGTTGTACAAGCACAAAATCAATAACATGGGAGACCGTAGACTTCCTAAGCTATCTTTAAATTATAGCCAAAAACACCTAAGGCTCAAACGAGGTTGGTATAAATATACCAGAACCCCATTAAACCATTGGGAGATCAACGAAAATGTTTCATTCCAAAATATTAATAACATTAAAAATATTGATACTTCTAAGTTTAAAGAGAAAATGTGGTGTGAGAAAGATTTAGAGACTAAAAGAAAAGTAAGATATTATAAGGAGGTCATCAACCCTACTCTATAAGATCAAAAGCATCTCTCTCTTTTAAATAGCTCAAAGAAAAAAAAATATAGTCAATATTAGAACGAACTCTCAGGAGCTCCATAGTGAAACAGGTCATTGGGCAGTTCCTAAAACACCATGGGTGGAAATGATCTGCCATATTTGTGAGAATATGAGCATTGATGATGGATATCACTTTCTCTTAGAGTTCCCTACGTACAACCACATTAGATCTCAGTTTCATAATATTTGTTGCAATACTGACCTTCCTAGCCTTTTAACATGTCAAAATTATAGTGAGCTCAGGATGATTCTCTCTAAGCTCTTTGAGCATAAAAATACAATTTTGAAACAAACTAAATAATTCGTTTCTTTAGGTCCAATAGACCAAAGTTTGGTCTTAGTAGATGTTAACCACCACCACCATCATCATCATCATAAATATCACTTAGCATATAAATTACTAAACCATTTATTTTTAATTGATGAATTGATTGTGTTAAAGGAGTTTATGAGAAAAACGTTATCCCAAATATTTGGTTATAGTTGAATGGTTTTGTAATTTATATTTATTAATAGCCCATATTTTTGTATTTTATATTTATCCAATTTATTAATTATATATTCTTTTATAAATTAAGATCACTCAAATAATTTTAAATTAAAATAATTTAATATTCATTTTCATTTTACATTTTAATATTAATTAATACATATAAAACGGACATTTTTTTTTCATATATTTATACCCTATTTAAAAAATGTTAACCTAAAATCTTATACACCTACACATCCCCTCAATAAAGAGAAAAAACTACTTGCTTATGTTAGTAATAGTTGGAAATCTAAATAGTATTATTATTCTATATACTAATTTTATATATTGATGAAACATAACTTGAACCTATCATATATGTGATTGTGAGAATTATTTGAATATACGTAAGTTAATATAATAAATTTTATTTTTTCAGAATTAAATTGTAAAATTAATTAATTACATTTTATGCCATATACAAATGTAATTAAAGAGCCATGTGAATAAGCTTAATGTCAACGAAGTGAAGTGTCTTAATCGAAAAGATAAATACAATAGGTTAGTTTATTTATAGACAAACATTATTTTAGGACATTAGTTTATATATATATATATATATATATATATATATATATATATATATATATATATATATATAACCTCAAAACAACATGTTACACCATTCTAACTATCATAAATAATTGAAGTGCAAATTAATATATTTACTACTTTTCTCGTCTTGATGGTTTATGGATTTTTATTTTTTTCTTTTTCTCTTATGGAAATTAATCGAGTCTAATGAGTTATGAGGAACATATGTAGATGAGACAATGTTGGTCTTTCTTTTAGATAGTTTTTTTGGCATAGGTTTTGTCATATTTTTTGTTTCCTTGTCACTATTTGAGTGATCTTATTTATGGATATGTTTGTGACCACTCATTGATAGAGCCAAAATTATGGTTGATCCTCTTGTAATTTCATTTGAAGGATATCCTTCCTCTATTGACGGAGGAGATGAATCTACATGTGGCTAAGCTTAGTTTAAATGAGTTAATTTGGTAGTATATGTCTTATGTTATCTTCTGTTGTCCTCCGTGGGGGCCAAATTAGCTTTGGATCCTTTTTTTCCCTTTGGATCTCTGTTATAGCATCATTTCTCACCTTGACATGATTCATGATTGCTTTGATGGTTTTGGGCACCCATTCCTATAGACTTGGACAAATTCACTTAAAAACAGTGTAAAAATCCCCATACGTGACTATGCCCGTGATTTTCTGCGTGTATACGCGAGTCCAGCTAGACTTTTCCGCGTATGCCATTAAAATGATTAAAAAATATATAAAAAATCCCTATTTTTGGTGGAGTTGATAGTTCTTTCGGGTAAGTTCAACGCCACCCCGACACGTAATGGCCCTGTTTCCAACTGTTGAAACTACTTGGAGGGAGTATAAAAACCCCCCATGTGTATGGCCTAAGGGAGAGAGAGAATTATTGATATTATACTCTGTTGGTATTCCCTATCCAAGTCTGATTCCCCGTGCCTCCTGCACTTTCCTAGTTCATTATAGGAAACCCTTGTTTCCTTGAGATTCTCATCTTCTTATATGTCATCTCGTATGCACCAGTTTGGAAGGAGTCTTAGCGAGGCAAGGGCTGGATGGATCCGGACGACGGTCTGCGAAGGCCGTGGAAGGATCAGGTGATCTCTCCACTCGTTACTTTTGTACATGCTATTTATAATACAGAAGTACCATGCTGTTCCCGAAATAAACGTGTTAGTGTACGCTTTTATGTATGAAAATATTTGTTATACAAGCATTCATTATGATTTATTTAATGTTTTATATGAATCTCACTAACATTTAGAGTAGATATATGCTGTACAACCTGTCCTTTGTGCTGGTTTCTTCTTGTCTTTCAGGTTAAGAAGGAAGGACGGTTGCTGGGGGTTTGGACCCCACGTGGATCTACTTCAACCGTAGGACCTACGGGTAACTTTCTCATTCTACTCTATTTAGTTTTTCTGAACGTGCATGGTTGTGTGAGTCTCTGTTAAGTAGCATGCCCTTGCTCTGTGGAGGTTGTAACCCAACGAACCTCTAGGGTGATATTCCCCGAAACAAAGAGTCAATAGATACCAGATGAGAGCAACACTGATCGAGGATACATAGCCAAATATTCCTCTCTGTTGAGATCCCGGAATGAGGAATTGATGTGACGAACTCTTGGGGTTGAGTTAAATCTGTACAATAGGGCATATTCCCTATTTATCACTCGTGGGAATGTGTGTGATCCTTGCCTGTTTTTACAAGTCGAGTATCTCCTCCACCATTGGGTCATTGTAGATTATACCCCAGTTGACATCATACCCATAGGGTTTGTTGGGATTGGACCTCCCCATTTGGATAATGGTTTGAGGAGGCTTGGAGGTGTGTGATCCTTATCTCTTGTTAAGTTGGGTATCTTATCCAAGCCGGATTATGATGCAGGTGTTGTACCACATGACTATTCAGGGTCATTTATGGGAATATCGGTAGGCAATAGGATGGGTTGGGATAACCCTATATGATTCCGGGTTGAGATTGAGTTCCCCTATGTGAAATAACCCTGTGCTATCCTAGGTTGAGAGTGAGCTTCCCAATGTAACACTAGGTTCGAGATGATCTCCCCTGCGTGGATGGGTATCCTATTTGCTAGATATGGGGTTGTAGAGGTATAGATACCCCATGATATTATTGGAGATGCACTCCCTATTGATATGCTCTCCGTTGATGATATTTAGGGTAGTATCCTGATGGTAGATATAACATGATGACAGCCTGATGAATGAAGGGTGGTAGCCCAAGATCCCCTCATATGAGAAATTCTTCTTCTAGATCCCATAATTTCGAGCATACAAGAAAAAACAATTAAGAGATTATTAGAACTAAGCATGAAGAGAAATTTGATTATTAATAATGAGAAAAATTCACAACAAGATGTCTACATGGTAGAGATGTTCAATGAGGACATTTGATGATACATGAATAATAGAATGGCATATTGGTCGATGAACATATATCAGCAAATTGTGTTGAGTCGTGATGAATCCAGGTAGAAATTACAAAATGGAATTCTTCCTAGTTGAGAGGGAGTGTTAATTTTTGAAAATAGGGTCAAATTATATAGTGGACAACTCATATGTTTAAGATAATAATTTAATTAGATTCCTCTTTTTGAGAGGATCAAAATATACCTATAGATCTCCCCTATCGGTTAAGAAGAATTTAAGCTATGAATTAATTTAAAATTTAATGAGTTGGTTAACTACATGTTCATTTGGTCAAAGCCACAAGCGGTCACTTAAAAAGTTATAAATAGAGGCAACGTCAAGCTCATTTATACAATTTCTCAAGAAATCTATGATTTGCGCCCATCATTTTATTTCATCCATGTTTATGTTTTTGCTCACACAAGTATGTTAGAAGGCTCTGGCGTAGTGGCATGCAGTGGATCGAGGTCATAGTATGGTGCACATTCCAAATCTAGGCCTATTGGAGCAGAGCCGCAGACAGGTAAGGCCCTACTCATAGCCCTGATAAAGCTCAGACATAGGCAGGGTGTGTTGTGCATGCGGCCAAGGGGCCAAAACCACTGGCACAACTTGCTAAGGGTGCGACCAAATTCCTGAGGTGAGATGGGCTGATCTGAAGCTCAGTCGGGGGCACAAAATGTTGTGGTAGCGGCTCAGAGGCCTTTAGCCATGGGCTAAGAAATTTGATTCCATATACAAGAGAGTTTCTAATAAAATTAGATTTCTTTCATCTTCAGTTGATTTCACAGTGCCTTCCAAACTTCAGTCGTTCAGCCACAGTTGCATAAGAGGAGTCGATAACAGTCTCTTGGATTCAAATATAGGGCATTTGATATGAGATCACTTGGTGATCTATCAGATCTAAGTTTTAGCATTATAAATTTGTTGGTTTTCAAATTAGATCTATTTTTTTTAGTTGAAGAAGTATCTTCAGTCTTCATTCAGTATCAGTTGTGTTCATCAGTTTCCTACAGCTAGTGTCAATGCATTTTAGTTCTCAGATTTAGTTTCCTTTATGCAGAAGTATGGTTATGGATTTAGTGCTTGTATTCTATTTGTTTTATACATTGTATATATATGTAATCATGGATCATTGTACCCTTTTTTCCGAATCATTCAATGAAGATCTAATAAGAATAATTTATAAGGGTTTTCCCCATAGTGGGTTTTTCCCTAGACTCAGACCAATATTGGTGTATCTATGTGTTCATGCTTTTCTTCCTTTGATATTTTACTTTCCATTGTTTAGATGATGATGATGATGGTGTTGTTCTTTCTGCATAGTTTCATTTTTGTATGTTTAATGATATAGATATGTCCAATGGAAAATTTATTTTGCATGAATGCAACATGTTAATGATGAAATGTAACTATCAAAGTAAAGAACAATGTTTCTTTATGGAAAAATAACAAATTTGACACTAGGGCTAGACTTGAATACACGCACACACACCCACACCCACACATATACTCATTGTAACCACCATTCACAAGTGGAAATTAATAGATTCCATACAACCATTAAAATAGGCTTTCAAGGACTTGTGGCAATTTATTTCTAGATGAAATATATATTCCCATAAACCAAAGAAAATCATTTGTGTGTATTTCACACAATATCATGATTTTATATTGATTTATTCATTAATTATAACATGCATTATAATATTGCAGTTAATCAGATTTTTTTTCCTAAACCAAATTACTTGTGATCCTAAACCAACATAAGCATAGAAAACATTTGCATAATAATTCCATTGTTCCAAAAGCTATAGGAAACATGCATTCATTAATATCATAGGTATAATAATATCACTTCTCTTAAAATTATGCAAAACCGAGTCAGGGACAAGGACATTCCACCCAACTATTAGACAACAAAAGCTAGTCCTCACTTGTAGTTGTCACCACCAATCGATATTCCAAAGACTGAGGGGTCTTGTTCAAGGGAATAAAGCATTAACTTATAGCTGAAACAGGGACTCCATAGGCCTCCTTGCTCCATCCACGAGCTACTTAGTATTTACCAAATGTACAAGGAATCCAAAGTCTAGCAACCTCCACCCTCCAGTTACCCAATGGTAGCTAATAAAAACATAAAGGGGATCTCGAGGATTGCTTCCTCTACACAAGAATGTCAAGGGAGTCTAGAGAAACAAGTCTTCGCCCTTCAAGAAAAACATAGTGGTTCCACCAACCTTAGGGAATCTAGAATCCATTGTAAAACCAGACAACAAGAAAGGCTCCAGAGATCCTCTTTTCAAGAATCCAAGGAATAAACCTCCTCCCCATACATTAAGAAAATATAGAGAAATACCATCTCCACCCTCTGGCTATACAAGGAATCGAGAGGCTATTGCTCCTCACCTAGGAGGGATCTTCTTCGTGCCAAAATTTCTAGGCAAACTGATATCATTGTCTTTCTTTTCTTCCTATGAGTCTCATTTGTTGTTCCTCCTACTTTGTTTTTTAATGTTGAATTATGATAAAAATGAGAGAGAGTCCCCCCTCTCCTTTCCTCCACCTTGTGTTCTCTAGTCTTTCGCCTATTATCATCATAGTCCATTTCCCATTAATTTCATTGTCCTCTCTACCTTGTAATGTTTTCCATGGAAGTATGGGCCTACATACTTCTCTTGCATACAAATTTAATTCATGACCAAATCATTGAAGACACACAAACCAACCTTTCGTATCTATCAAAACAATTAAACCTTGAATATCCCAAGCAAGAAACCTCATCAACTCTAGAATACGTGTCCTGTGACTCCACCCATTGTTTGTTTCTCTCTCTCTCTCTCTCTCTCTCTCTCTCTCTCTCTCTATATATATATATATATATATATATATATATATATATATATATATATATATATATGTATTGCATTTCATAAGAAAAAACATGGTTGGGGTTGTCACAAAATGAGTGTTATAAAGATTACGAAATTACGACATCAACAAAAGAAGTTGAAATGGGCAAGATATCAAAGGATACAAACTCACCTTCTTCTGTTGGGGATGGTTCAAATGTTGGGGACTTTCATATCACCCCAGACATAGAGAATTTTACTATGTTTATGAGAAAAGTCTCAGGCAGTTCCTTCTGTCTACATGTCAAAGCTAGAAATCTTGCTCCTTACTCATAACCAAGATATATGGTTGCATGGGAATCCCATCGGATAGTATTTGACTCTGACATGGAGGTAGGAAGCTGAAGGATCTAAAATTCCTCAACGAGTATTAGATAGAAAAGGATGCCTTCATCTATATAATATCAACATTAAGAGTTTGAGTCAAAGGTTTAGGTGCATACTCCTCCTATCTAAAATTATTTCAGTATTTCCTAAAACTAGGAATTTCACCTCCAAACCCAAGATATCTCTTAGGGCTAGTATTTATTGTGGATCAAGAATTGGAAACCCGTCTCTTGAAGTAGATAACCTTATATCCAGTTTTTTGGCTGCATATATATTATGAATGGAAGGTTATTATTTGTCATTTTAATGGTTTCGGGCCATCAACATTTTCTTATAGGAATGACTACACTAAAACTAGTCTCATAATAAAAAGTTGTGTTTGTTCAAAAGGAATATTTATTATGCTCTTCAGGAATATAGAAGACTAGAAAAATGTTTTTTAATAGGGACCCTGCTTTTGGGCCAAATATGGTCTCTCATTTCAACCATGGTTCCTTGATTTTAATATTCCTTTTATGACAACTCTAGAAACCGCAGTCTTAGTAACGCTTATAAACCTACCCATTCATTTGACACAACTTGATATCTTAGTCAATGTGGGAAAAATTATTAGGTCGTTTAATCAAAATAAAAACTTAAAGGATTTTGAAAGTAATTGTCACATTTTT
>CM076577.1:613096858-613447531 GCA_034641835.2 Pinus albicaulis | reverse complement strand
ATCAGAAATGTACAAAGCAAAAACTACAAATATATACAAAAGCAATATGCCAGGCCGAAGCCTAGGCATAATACTTCTTCAAATAGAGCCCATTTCGGGGCTCCGGCAACTCGTTCCCTTCGAAATCAACCAAGGTATACGCTCCTTTCTTAAGGACTTTTTAACGATATAGGGGCCATACCACATAGACTTAAACTTTCCTGCCCCCAGGGCATCCTTTTCTTGGGCATAGACCAAAACAAGGTCACCTTCCGAAAAGACCCTAGGCTTGACCGCCTTATCGTACTGAACTTTTACTCGGTTTTTATGTGCTTCATTCATCGTGGCGGCATCTCGACGCTGCTCATCGAGATGTTCCAGATGAAGAAGCCGTTCTGCCAGACTAGAAGTGTCAGGAAGAAGTTCAACAGCTAATTTAAGAGAAGGAATCTCGCATTCAATCGAAAATATGGATTCCACCCCGTGCACTAACTGAAACGGAGTAAAACCAGTTGCAGTTTTCACTGACGTCCTGTATGCCCAAAGTGCAGGATATAGCATAATATGCCAGTTGGATCTATGTTTATCAATTGTCCTTTGAAGAATTGTCTTCAAGGATTTATTCACGGCTTCCACTTGCCCATTGGCCTGAGGATAATATGGAGATGAATGCTCCTGCCGGAAACCTAATTTGAGAGCCAACTCAGCCATCATACTATTCTGAAAATGACTGCCATGGTCAGTGACAATCTCTCTAGGTATACCAAAACGAGCAATAACTTGGTTGAAAAGGAACAAAGCTGCAGTCTCACCATCGTTCCCAAAAGTAGGCATAGCCTCGACCCACTTCGTAAAGTAGTCTACTGCTACGATAATGTACTTCTGACCTTTTTCCGAAGGCGGGTTACAAGTAGTATAATCCATACCCCACTTTGTAAAGGGTCCGACAGTAACGACTGGAAAAAGCGGAGCTGGATGAGCGCGCATTTTTCGAGTATACACCTGACAAGGATGACACTTTTTGACCGATTCAATACAATATTTGAAAATCGAGGGCCAAAAGTATCCAGCACGCAAAATCTTTTGAGCTGTAGCAAGCCCAGATAAATGACCCCCACAAGCTCCACTGTGAGAATCATTCAGCACAGCCTCAGCTTCTTCGAGAGTTAAGCAGCGTCTCAGGATTGAATCAACCCCTCGACGGTATAAAGCATCACCAATAATCAAATAATTCTTGGCCAAGTGACGCAGCTTACGACGCTCATCTTTTGAAAAAGTAGAGGGAAACTTCGCAGTCTGGAGATACACAATGATATCTCTGTACCAAGGATCCTGTGAAGAGATAAGAAACAAATGTTCATCCGGAAAGGATTCATCATAAATCATCTCTTCCCCACAGGGAAACTCGGAGATCAATTCCGCAAAAACCAATGATTTCTTGGACTTGGCAGACATGAACTCAAGATCAAATTCCTGTAAAATCACAATCCATCTATTATATTTTCCCCCAATCACTCACCTACTGAGGACAAACTGAAATGGATTGGCAGCTGCCAAAACATAAGTTTTGCGAAGAATAATGTAATGTCGGAGTCGCTGCACAACATGAACTGCTGCTAAGGCTAATTTTTCTATCGGAGTGTATCGAAGTTCAGGTCCTACCAGTCCTCGACTAAGGTAGTAAATAACATGCTCAGCAAGAGCATCATCCTCCTGAACCAGAACCATACCAATGGTAGATTCTGCTGTAGCCAGATACAAAAGAAAATCTCTGCTATAATCGGGTGGACTCAGTAAAGGAGCAGAGGTCAATGCCTTTTTCAAAGCATCAAACGAGCATTGAGCATAGTCGTCCCAAAGAAAAGGAACTCCTTTCTTCAACAGTCTCATATATCCCTTTGTAATCTCAGCATAATTGACGATAAACCTCCGAAGAAAATTAGACTTTCCTTGGAGACTTTGAAGCTGACGGATGGAAGACGGGGGAGGCAACCGAAGTATTGCCCCAAACTTGAAGGGATCTACCCTTATCCCTTCCCTAGACACAATAAATCCCAACAACCGATCGGATGTAACGGCGAAAACGCACTTGTTCGGATTCAATCGAATTTTATAAAAATGACATCTTTCAAATATTTGCCGGAGGTGACCAGGATGATCCATCCTCTTTCGAGAATGAGCAGCTAAATCATCTAAGTATGCCTCAATCATCTTTTTGATGTCGTGGAAGGCGTAAGACATGGCCCGCTGAAAGGTAGCTCCAGCATTTTTAAGACTAAAAGGCATTTTCTTATATGCAAACGTACCCCAGGGACAAATAAATGCGGTCTTATGTTGATCTTCTGGACGGATAGTAATTTGATTATAACCAGAGAAACTGTCCATGAAGGAGAAAATCTCGTTACCGGCACACTCGTCAATAATATGATCGATGAAAGGTGTGGGGTAATTATCTTTAGGACACGCCTTATTCAGGTCTCTGAAATCGATGCACACTCGAATCATTCCTTGCTTTTTATCTACTGGAACGGGGTTTGAAACCCATTCAGTCAGAGGAACTGGGAAAATGAATCCCGCCTTAAGCAGCTTTTCAACTTCAGCTTTGATAGCTGCTGCCTTCCTAGGATTAACCGGACGAAGTTTTTGCCTGACCGGCTTAGCTTTTTCATACGTCTTGATCTCATGCTGGACGATAGATGGGTCTATGCCAGGCATTTCCTCATAAGACCAAGAAAAAACATCCCTATACTCTTTGAAGAGCTCGGTATAGATTTGAATCTCTTCACGGGAACATTCAGCTCCAATGAAGACATTCTCGACAATATTGGGATCCCTGGAAATGTTCACCGGGATAGTAGGAGAGATCACAACCATGTTCCCTTCAGCATAAACCTGTGTTGGTGCCAAAGGGTTCAAGACTGGGTGAACAGGACCAGGAGACTGAGGACTTGGAAAACTAGTTTCAACTTCGCTCAAGTCAGGTAAGAAGTAAGACCGATGATGCAAATCATCCCACGGTCTATCTATACCAGTCATGGCTTCCAGGATGGCCTCTTCAGATGGAAGAGTGGTATCAAGACAATCCTGGGCAGAAGAAGAACTAAGTGTCCAAGCCGGAGCCACATCGCCATCCAACTCTTCCGGTGAAAGAGGAGCTGGGATGGTTTCTGCAGAGTCAACAATAGACTGATACGCAATCTAAGCTGCAGAAATAGGAAACGCCATTCCGCCCACTTGTCCTTCCGCTAATGTGGCAGTAGGGGAAGGCAAGGTCCAAGGGTCCGAAAAATAATGAGTTCTGAAGAACTCTCTTCGAAGAGGAGCCTTGGAGGATGAAATAGCATTTATATGCACCGTAGGAGGAGGAAGATCGAAAGTACCCATCAAGGAAGAATACATTCCAACTCCTAAATTCTCAACAGGTGCCTTAGTATCAAACTTAGGGAAATGTATGAGGTAGAAGGGGCGCATTCCTAAAAGGTTCACTCGAGGACACCAGCTTGATCCACTCGTAACGATCCTCCTTCGTGGGGAAATACACACCCGAATAATGAGGATGCAGTCATCCATCTCATGGTATCCAGCTCCCCTCCAACAAGAAGGTTATCCATATCGTGAGATCCACTACCTCAACCTCTATGTTGACATTTTTTCCCCCAACACAGATGGGCAAAGCCGGGACAATACCATGGGGTCTGTGAGAATGACCATCGAACGCAGTAAGAACAGTGCTAGATGGAACAGCTTTGGGAGATCCAAGTGTCTTCCAGCATGCGAGAGACATCACGCATGTGGAAGCACCCTCATCAACAACCGTTCAAAAGATATTGCACTTCCGATACGACGATTTAATATGAAAAGCCATGTGATGAGGAAGTCTCTTCTTAAAATTAGTCATATCAAAAGTAATCAGAAGAGAATTTTTCGGATCAATAGCCCCAATGGCAATGAGCAAAGCACTGCGCTGAGCCGGACAAGACTGGAGTACCTCTAAAGCTGACATAGCACAAGGACTCTGCGCCAGATCTTCTACAATCGAGTAGTTCTGGGCAGCCCTCATGTTCGGATTAATCGTTGACCGCTTAGAAGATTCTTTTGGCATCCGAGGCATAGACTCGACAGTTGGCTTCGTGATATGAAGCGGCTCAGTAGCATCAGGAACTTCCTTAGCTTTCGAAGATTCCTCTCCGCCATAATCACGGGATCTCGTAGCGACATCCACATGAGCACTCATCATAAAGATATTCGATGGAATTTCCCCTTCCTGAGCACCTCCAGAGGAAGCCCCAGGATTTTGGTTTGCGCCAGCAATTAATTGCTGCCCTTGGGGAAAAGGGTTTGTTAGCACAGCCTGGGAACTAGAAGAACCCTGCTGAGATAACAGGCGCTGAGCATCCTGAATTTTAGGGCAAAGGTGTGTGAGATGGTCTCCAGCACAAAGCTTGCACGGAAACTTCACTTTCTTTTTCTCCTTTTGACCCTCACCAACACGCTCGTTGGTTTTATTTGCATTGCCCTTCCCGTTCTTGCCCTTCTTCTTGTTATTTCGTCCCTTCTTCTTCCCATCGGATTGTTGATTTCCTTTGGGATCAGAAGCTTGGAAAGCATTTATGGACAAAGACTGGGAAGGTGATGAATCAGCAGGCACAGCCTGACCAGAAGGAGTAGATTGTAAAGACAACTACTGCAGTTGAGAAAGCAGGCTGGCTGCACTACTACTGACCGATCCGACAAGCCCTTCACCATGCGGACCAGGTTTAGTTTTCAATAAATCCAATTTGGAGCGAGGAGCATTGGGAAAATACTTATAAAGTACCCCAGACTGAGAATAGATCAGTTCTAACTGCTGGGCCCTAAAAATGGCCTGCTCCTCAGAAAATACCCCAGATAGGGATACATCCTTTGAAATATCTAACTACAGAGATTTCAAAAACCACTCGAGAAGGAATTCACCTGGAATATGAGCTTTGATAAGCCTCTTCCTTCTCCTCCATTCCTGAATGTGATCAGAAATGTGAGTTGCCTCATCCTGCTTAAAATTAGCCAGGAGTTCCGTCCCAGCCTCATATCGGACAGGCAACTGAAAATGGTTTAGAAATGTGACAGCCAGTTCTCCAAATGTAGCAAAACTGCCCCCAGTTAGCTCGATATACCATTTGGCAGCGTTTCCAGTTAGGGTGCGTTGAAATAATCTCAACCTAATCGAATCATCGATCAGAGAGTTCGAAGAACACCATAAGTGGAAAGTGGTGATGTGGTCAGCCGGATCCTCTCCATTCTTACCTTCAAACTTTGGAATGTCTGAAGGAAGTTTGGTCGGGACCGGAGGCCACCCCGGACTATAACGAATCGGGTCATTAGTCAACTTCGACAAATCTGGCAAGTTTAACGTTGCCAGAAACGGTAAGCAAGGCGGAGCCTGAGGATTCCACCCTTGATGGGATGGATTCCTAACATTCTGAAAAGAATAGCCTAGATTTGATGAGGCACCAGGTTGCCAAAAGGGACTCGTAGAAAACGGAGAAGAACCTCCTCCCCACGCCGAGTTACCAAAACCCAGACCAGTTCCCCCCGCTGAAGTATTGAATGAAGAGGAGAGCCCCTGATAGGGGTTCCAGGCATTAGACAGAGGAGAAAAGGTCTGATAAGCACTCGATGAAGGGAAAGAAGCATTCCCTTGATGACCTGCATAAAACTGATTCCCTGGCCCCGCTGTAGTAAAGACAAGATTCCATCCCGTAAAAGTAGTCGAACTTTGCCCCCCAGACCAAGGGTTGAAACTCTGGGTCTTGGACGTAAACGGAAATGACCCTAAAGAAGGATTGGAACTACGAATGTGTCCAGTCCCAAAGGGGAAACCCTGAAACGAAGCTGATCCACTAGCCATGTTAGACGTGGGTGTAGATCCAAACGTGGGGCTAAATGAAAAGGAAAAGAGGGTTCCCCAGAGGGGAACCCAACGTAAGGACCAGAATGAGAAGCATGTGCTTGGGTGAACTAAGTCAAACACAAAGAAGACTAGAAGCAATCGAAGATGAAGCAATAGTGCCCCCGCTTCAACAAGGAGTCCGAATGCTCGCAACATCAATGCATTGCCGTTCCGTCAGGCCATCGAAAGATAAGAATGATACGAAGATCCGGCGGTATCTTCGACTCCGGTCCAATGTACCGAAGAACGGTGCCATTGGATAATCGGGGAGGAAGAGGAGATGGACCTGTAGCAGGAGGCTCAGGTATGTCCTCAATCTGAAAAACTTCTTCCTGAGGAAATAAAACTCGCGAGGTGAGCGGAGCGCTCCTCTCGGGACCGACACCAGAATCAACTACGAAACCTTCAGACCTTGGTGGAGGATCTCTCTCTAGAGCATCAGACGCCACAGGGTGGTAACCACCTGCTAAATCGCTCCTACGCCTTCTCGAAGAAGGCTCTGGACTCTCGACAGATAACCCCCGGATTCTCCTCGAACGTCGAGGCGCTTGATCAGCCACTTTTATAGATTTTTTAAATTAGACTCAAAAGTGAAAAGCTGTGGCAAGCTAGGAGCAAAGAGGCATCACTAAATTAAAAACTCGAGATACAATATGAAACAGTTCCAGCATTCTCCGGGCCCTCGGTGATGAGGACCAGACACAAAAATACAGGAAAGCGAAGTATAGGACCTCCCGAAAGTAGTTTGGGATGATTAGGGCCCATAACAACTAGCGAAGGTATCAGAAATAATTATGCCGACCTCCAAACGACAGCCTTTGCCAGCTCAAGCACCCAAGCTTCGCAAGGGCACCCCCCAGAAGTACTGCTGAAAGTGATGCGACATCTGCCTCAGGTACCACGGGTATTCCCCCCCGCAGTCACCTATGTGGAACCTAGGAGTGGAAACTATGGGCACCAATCCGTATCAGAAGCCGGGTGGAACGGTCTTGAGGTCAGATTCAGCAAATCAGAGAGGGGGTATCTCTCTTCTCAGCCTTCACTTCCCCTCGCGAATTTCTGATGAGAGTTTCCTAAATTCACCACCTGAAGTTGGATTTCGCTCAATTAATCAACTTCTATGTTTGTTTGAGTGGCCTTGGAGAGTTAACTCTCCACTCACCTATTCCAAGGCCCTACAACCTAGCTAGTTGGTGATTGACACTTAGAAAAACTTGCTAGTTGATTTTAGATTAAATCGCTTATTTTAATGGTTGTTATGTTAAGTCACAAGGATATGGAGATGAAACGTATGGTGTTTTTGACGCAAAAGAAATTAATAAAAACTTAACTACATGCAAATGCAGTTCTTTGTCTTTCGATGAAGAGCAATCTCTATACAGGTTCTACGAGACTAAAAATTGTATTTTTTCTTTTCGAATAGCAAACTCACACTCACAAAAACTAAGAAATTGACTAAATGATTTAAATGCACCTAATGAAAATCACTACAAGCATGTAAATCCTAAGATGCAAATCTCTTAAAGCAGAGTGAAATTCCCATAAAGTCCTTCAGTTTTAACTCTTCTTTTGTTGTCCAAAAATCTAATTCTCGAAATCAAGAACTCTTAAAATGAGGACACCAAGAACACTCAAAAACAAGAAGAAGAAATCAAATGACAACTCCTCCTCAAAATCAAGCCAAAAACTAAAAGCAAGAAACCTCACAAGCTTCAAAAGTTGTAGCAAACGAAAATGAAAATGCAACAACAAAAGCAAATAACAAGTGAAAATGTTTTTTAAGCCTTTGAAATGCAAAAACAAAAAGCAAAGCAAATGTTTTTTGAGCTTTTTAGTTTTATAGAGAAAGAGCTCGAAAAGACCAAGCACAACTATCAAAATCCAAACCAAAACGGGACCGAATTTCAAGCACAAACTTCAACAATGCTCCCAAACCTTATAAGGCTAACTCGTAGCAAGATCAATAAGAGAAAAATAAGACCAAAAACTCAGCCACTCAGCCTAGACAAATAGTGCAAAATCGTTGCAAACAAAGACTCCAAAGAAGCAGGAAAAGCTCTTCAAAAGTTGCAACAAAACCTAGCCTATGTAACTCATGAAAACCAATCAAAAACGAAGAAAAAATCGCAATGCAAAGAACAACACAAAGATAGGAGCGAGTCAGTGAGTAGAAGCTCTCTGTTCTGATAAAGCAGAATAGCCAAGAATGCTCAGAAAGCGATCTTGGAACTCAATCCAGAAGTGCCAGCACCAGAAACAACACTTTGCCAAAAGACTAGTTTTCAATCAAACGAAAGAGAGAAAAGACATGAAACCACTTCCTTCACAATCCAGTAAGTACAGAGACACTGTAGAAACAGGCCTCCACAGCCAGAAAGGACCAAAAAGTCAAGAATCCCAAAAATTCAAAATCTGCCTAGGTATATGCTACTTCACAGCTATGCAACCAGCGTGCATACGCGTCTGTGCTAAGGGAAACTCGCGTATACACGGGTTCCTTTAGACAAAATTGCGTGTATACGCGTCTGTGTACAGAAAAAAGCGTGTATTCCAAGGTAAATAATGAAAAAACAAAAAGGACAAGCCTGGAAAAGACACCAGGACTTTAGACTGACTGCAAGAAAGTAAACTGGACTGCAAATGAAAGTTAAAACTGTCAGAAACCTACCAAACAGCTGAAACAACCCAATAGGAGAATCACAAGAATGTGATCCCCAGCGGAGTCGCTAGTTCTGTTTCGGGGAATATCACCCTAGAGGTTCGTTGGGTTACAACCTCCACAGAGCAGGGGCATGCTACTTAACATAGACTCACACAACCATGCATGTTCAGAAAAACTAAATAGAGTAGAATGAGAAAGTTACCCGTAGGTCCTACGGTTGAAGAAGATCCTACAGGGTTCAAACCCCCAGCAACCGTCCTTCCTTCTTAACCTGAAAGACAAGAAGAAACAAGCACAAAGGACTAGTTGTACAGCATATATCTACTCTAAATGTTAGTGAGATTCATATAAAACATTAAATAAATCATAATGAATGCTTGTATAACAAATATTTTCATACATATAAGCATACACTAACACGTTTATTTCGGGAACAACATGATACTTCTGTATTATAAATAGCATGTACAAAGGTAACGAGTGGAGAGATCACCTGATCCTTCCAAGGCCTTCGCAGACCGTCGTCCGGATCCGTCCAGCCCTTGCCTCGCTAAGACTCCTTCCAAACTGGTGCATACGAGATAACATATAAAGGGATGTGTATCTCAAGGAAACAAGGGTTTCTTATAATGAACTGGGAAAGTGCAGGAGGCACGGGGAATCAGACTTGGATAGGGAATACCAACAGAGTATAATATCAATAATTCTCTCTCTCCCTTAGGCCATACACATGAGGGGTTTTTATACTCCCTCCAATTAGTTTCAACAGTTGGAAACAGTTGCCCACGTGCTGGGGTGGTTGAACTACTTGAGTAACCATCAACCCAGCCCGAAAATAGGGATTTTTTATATATTTTTTAATCATTTTAATGGCATACGCGGAAAATTCTAGCTGGACTTGCGTATACATGCGGAAAATCATGGGCATAGTCGCGTATGGGGATTTTTACACTGTTTTTAAGTGAATTTGTCCAAGTCTGTAGGAATGGGTGCCCAAAACCATCAAAGCAATCATGAATCATGTCAAGGTGAGAAATGATGCTATAACACTCTTGTACCTATAGGACATCAAATAAAGTGTTATGTTAGAACATACATAATCATGTAAATCATAGAAATATACCAATAACAAAAAGATATCATGACCATCCTCCCTCTCATAGAGGTGTCAAACATGCATGGATACTATAGTCATCCTCCCTCTCATGGAGATTACATGGATATTATAACAATCCCCCTTTTCATAGAGGAGTCAATCAAAAGCTTCAGCTTGTCTCAAATAGTTGTAGTCTCAATAAATGGAGAGATAATGATCCCAACTATGCACATTTGGGATTATCTATCATCATAGTGTATCCATGTCTAATCTAGATCATACTCGATCAACTCTCTAAGGAGCTTCTACATCATGCCTCAAATATAGCCATTCTAGCAACATTATATCTGACCTTGGTCATGCTATGGACCCCTCGTCCAAAGTGCCATGGAAGATCTCATACTATGGCAACATCCAAATGTGCTCATCAATAATAATCCAAAACATCATTATTTGATTCATGCAGCTACACATCTTGGGAGAAATATCTCAACCAAATAAAAAAATGTTTGGTGGAAATCCTGAATGAAGCAACTCAATCATGAATTCGATCATGTTCTATACACATCATATACAGATGTATGTTCAAAATGGAGCATTAATTCTTCAATCAACTAACTTATTCCATATCACATTCAATCAACATTTGAACTTTAAATCAGAGCATCCAAGGATTTACATTGCATTAAGACATTTCAACATTATTGTACTATGCAATTTCTTTCCCAAATTCTAGAAGTCAATTTATCATGCCATGATACATCTTTATGATATTCAAAAGCCATCTCTTACTTAGATTTTCAGAGGGTTACAATTTTTTAAGGATAGACTTATCAAAATGTATAATCAAATCCATAATCAATATCAAGGCCATACCTTGGAACTCATTATCCTGACTTCACCAGATATCAATAAAATATAGAAAAATATGAATCAAGGAGTTGCATCATGCAACACTCTATATGAACATAAAACCTTACCCTGCCAACATGACTAGCCATACACAAATCAATGTTAAGTTAACACAATCAGCTAATCCAAGCTTAGAAGTCAGTCAAACTATTATCAAAGTCATCAATTCTTTCAACCAAAGTTAGGTAGCACACATATCATGTATTGAATACATACACCGTCAAGTCAATAGTCCAATCATACCATTACATTTTTTTCATTTAACATGTTATTACAAGCCATTTTTGTCATTAGATGTCAATGCATTCACATCACGGTTAAGTCATGCATGTTCATACTAAGTCATAACAACCAGTGTGCTAGGAACAAAAAGGCCAATACAAAACCATATGTATGTATACTCACATATGAAATCAAAGGTCACTATGTTCACATAACATAGTCATCTGGGAAAATCAACTATCACCAGATCAAATCATGTCAAATCCAAATGTGCAATCATGGTAAGATCTAGAACTTTATACATGTCTCAATCATTAAGCATCATGTGAAAAGTACCAAACATAGTTTATCAATATCAATAAGCCAAAATATGATGTATAGTCCTTAAACATAATGACATACCATATGAATGTCTCAGTCACCAGCGTGACACAAGTTCGATTCAAACATACAAAATTTCCTAGCTAACAAATCTTACTAGGATCTGTAATACATCTACAAAACTTATATTTTCCAAGTGACCATCTAATTTCATGCTCAATTCTAAAAATTCCAAAAATCAGTTCACAATGACAAGAAAAATCAGATATCCATGGATTTGGAGTACAAACCAAATTCATTATACATAAATCCAATTATGTTTCTCTTAGACATAGTCACATTTATGAGCCTTCCTTTGCATAAATGAAGCTCGACCCTGTGTTGTGGATTAACCAATGTCAAACACTCATAAATAATATTTAAATAGATCATAAACTAACAATATGACTAAGAGTCTATTAGGAGAGATATTCTCCCTCTGAATGACAATCCACTTCATTCAGGTCATCAACCTATCTCTATAGGGGTTATGCAACAACAGATCTGTTAGATCATAGACACATATCTATCATGTCATAATCATTCATCAAAGGTTGGAATTCAATGATCAGGATAATAGGTTGATGTGACAACACAATATTATGATCCCAATATCAAATAAAAGCATTTAATTTCACCGTATGATAAAAATGCAGATAGTCACAAATATAAACATTAATATCATAGACACGCCTTTAACATCATAGTTTCCAATACCATGCATAGTTTCTAGTGTCATGCATATCATAACCATTGAGATCAAGTTTGGTTAATTGATAAAACAACAAAGTGAAAACACTCTTTTCCATGAGTTTTCTTCATGTGCATCACACGCATTATCAATATTACATGAAAAAGGTAACCTTGTATAATAGACCAAACATATCTTATGCATATCAAGAGTCAATAGTACCATCCACTAAAATCAGAATCAAGATTTAAAAAAAATAGATGTTATCCATACATTAGTTTATGCCACTATGTCCATGATCAACAATCACATCAGGTACTCTCGGAGAATCGAGCAGAACATCATGATCAAACCATTAATACTAGGTTCACTATTTCATCAACATAAATTCCAATCAATCTTATATGAACATGCATGAGCCATCCGAGAAGTAGACATTCTCAATATACCTAAGGGCTTACATAACTATCCAATGCTGTAGATAAATCATTACACTAAAACAATATATCATGCATGCTTGTTGGGTATGTGTTATATTCTTTCAACGATTAGTCGCAAGTGCGGGGCCGGGGGGGGGTTGGTCACAGTGGGGGTGGCATCCCCCCCTGTACATTGCGTTGGGTGCAGCAGGGGGGACATAGGGGGGGTGGAAGCCCCGCCTGTTCGGGGTTCGGGGTAGCGCCCCGAGAAAAAAAAAATTGGACCCTATTTTTCGGTGGGTGGACACACCCATGGTTTTATGCATGAGTTTGCACATGGTTTTCGTCCCCTGGTATTTTGTAGATCCGGTCAAGGGAACTACGGCTATGTTCTAATCCAAGGTTAATGGATTAGGGCTTATGAATGCTTCGACATGTATATATATGTGTGTTGTAAAACTAAAAGAAATATAGTGAAAAATGAAGCTGGTAGTCCCGACTTGGGATCTAAGGGAAAATCTCTGTGTATATTTGTTTTATGTTTTATGCTCTCACTGTTGTTTATTTTTTTGTTTTTAAGATTCTTTTGCAGATAATTTATTTACAGGGTTAAAACCTACATTTGGTATCAAAGTTGTTTGGCTTCAAGGGGACTCCTTTTCTACTGAGGGGTTTTTTTCTCTGACCTGTGGTAGACCCTGTTCAGTTGGAGATCTGCGAGATCAATTGTTGCGGTGAAATAATATCGCGAGTAGTGGAAAGATAGAGATCAAGAAATTTAATGGTCACTGTTTTGAGTTGTGGAAGCTCAAGATGAAGGATCTGCTGGTGGATAAATATTAGTGGATCATGGTATATCCGACTACTAAACCAATGGAAATGTCATATGAAGACTAGAAGAAATTGGATCGGAAGGCAAAGAGCACAATATGGTTGTGTATCTTAGATTCAATATTGTTTAATTTATCTGGGGAAGCTACGACGAAGACTTTGTGGGATAAGATAGGGAATTTGTACCAATCTAAGTCTGTGGTGAATAAATTGTTCTTGTAGAAAATTTTGTATACTATGAGGATGAAGGATGGAGACTTGGCGACAGAGCATATAAATGCTTTCAATATTGTGGTAAGTCATTTTTCATCTATTGATATTAAAATCTTATATGAAGATGACTACATTAGTTTATTGTATTATCTACCAGACTCATGGGATAATCTGGTTAATGTAATAGGTAGCAATAAAACTGCCTTGACTTTTGATGACATTGTCTCAGCCTTGTTGTCGGAGGAAATTAGACAGAGAAATATGGAGGGATAGAATGGAGATGCCTTATCTGTAAGAGGAAGGTCCCAAAATAGAATAAAAAATAAGGTTTCAAGTGGGAGATCTAAATCTCAAGGAAATTTTGTAAAGGTGTGATGGAAATGCAGAAAGGAAGGGCACTACAAAAAGTACTGCAAATCTAAAGCTCATGAGAAAGGAAAGGGATCTGATGATGCTGCTTCTACAGAGGCAAAAAACACCTCAAATGAAGGTGGGGATGTGTATTTGGATTATTTTTCAAATGCACATGTAGATCATGAGGCATGGTTGATTGACTCAGGTGCATCATTTCACTTCACTCCCCATAGGGAGTCGTTCTGTGAGTATGAGAAGTATGATGGTGGTGATGTCTTATTAGGGGATGATAGGAAGGCCATAATCGTCAGACATCGAAAATTCAAGCTAAAGCTACAAGGTGGAAGAATTGGAACACTTCCTGGTGTTCTACATATTCTCGCATTGGCCAGAATCTTTATTCTGTAAGAAAGATGGATGATATAGATGAAAAAATAGTGTTCAAGAAAGATACCTGCAAGATGGTTTAGGGATCGCTTGTATTAATGTGGGAAGTTTGGATTGGAACTCTATACAAGCTTTAGGGTAGCACTGTTATTGATGGGTGAAACAGTTATGTGGCTCCTAAAAGTGGAGTGGAAAGCCTAGCGGTCTCTGGAGAAAATACCATGCTATGGCATCAAAGGCTTGGACATATTAGAGAGAATGACCTTCTAATTTCTCTCTAGATTTCGATTTCTATGAACATTGTGTATATGGGAAGCAGAATTTGGTGATTTTTCCTTCTGGTGCTAAGAGGGCAAATGAGATATTAGAGCTTGTGAATGATGATGTGTTTGGAACTGTGTCGGTTCCATCACTGGGAAATTATGTGTACTATATTTTATTCATAGATGACTTCTCAAGGAATACATGGATATATTTCTTGAGGAAATAAAAAAATTCTTTGAAAGATTTAAATAATTTAAGGCTCTAGTGGAAAACTAGATAGAGAAGAAGATAAAGGTGTTGAGGACAGATAATTGTGAAGAGTTTTTCAAGAATCCACATGAGGTATGGACTTGTAAGAAACCCTCTCTTTCACATCTGAGGGTATTTGGATGTGATGCATATGTACATGTTACAAAGGAGAAAAGGACCAAGTTGGATAATAAATCTGAAAGGTGCATCTTTATTGGGTATAAGGATGGTTTAAAAGGTTACAAGATTTGGAACCAAGAAAAAAGGAAGGTTGTGTACAACGGAGACGTGGTGTTTAGAGAGGTGAAAGATGTTGTTAAACATGAAGTCCTACCAAAGGAACTTGAGAAGATAAATTTTGAGCTAAAGAAGGATGAATTAGAATCTACGACAGAAAAAGATTCAAAAGAGGAAGAGTCACAAACTACAGCTGTGAGAATATCAGTTCGGGAAAGAAGGCAACTAGAAAGGTATAGTCCATCTGCTTTCTGTTCAAATTTTGCTTTAACTATAATTGATGATGGTTTTGGGGCATGATGGTTTTTGGCCCTTGGTATTTTGTAAATCCAATCAAGGGAACTACAATTATGTTCTAATCTAGGGTTAATGGATTGGGGTTTATGAATGCTTCAGCATCTATATATATGTGTTGTAATAGTAAAATAAATATAATGAAAAATCAAGCTAGTAGTCACGATTTGCGATCCAGGGGAAAATCTCTGTGTATATTTGTTTTATGTTTTATGCTCTGGCTATTGTTTATTTTTATCTTTTTAAGATTCATTTGCAGATAATTTTTGTACATGGTTAAAACCTACAATGCCTTACAATATTACTTGTGCACCTTCACATAGGCAAATTGTAGTGCGCAAGTAGCTCTTTACCTTTTCTGGATCTAGCCATCTTTCCTTTTCTAGATCTGGCTGCATTTCCAGATCTACCCAAATTTCCATCATTTCTTGATCTAGCTATCTTTTATGCATTTCCAAATATCCTTAAGAGGGATCCTCTCATCACATGATCTCATCGCAGACATTATATATACTATACATGCAGGAAGTAACGAATAGAAACAACAATAATAGAAATCTAATCCATTAGCATAAATAAGAATGAAGGATTATAAGTCAAGGAATAATTACCTTTAATGAGAGATGATCTTCTCCCTAATGAACCACCCTTCAAGAGTTATCCATAGATCGTAAAATATTTTTGCCTTCAATCAACAACTTTAACAATAACTAGGTCATTTCTATCAAACTGATCTAAGTGCTTGAGTATCTTCACAAAGGCCATGCAAGGGTTTGATAAACCAAATCTCAATACTTTACCATAAACCAGAGTTTCTCTCAAACCCTTATTCACTAACTTTCTAGGGTTTTATTCATACCCTAGAATTATTTTAGTTCTATACCATCCTCTGGTTGCTTCTATAGAAGTGTCTCCTTGGGGTAATCCTCATGGCCTTTCTTCAACTAGCTTTGATACCATGTTAATTTTTAATAATGCAGCATTGCTATTTACTTTGATAGTTACATTTCATCATTAACATGTTTCATTCACCCCCAAAAAAAATTCTATTGTATAGATATATATCATTAACCATCAGAAAATGAAACCATGTAGAAAGAATAAAACCATCACCATTATCATCATCTAAACAACGGAATGTAAAATATCAAAGGAATAGAATCATGAACACATAGAGAAACCAGGATTGCTCCGAAACCATGGAAAAAACCACTACGGGGAAAACCCTTGGAAATTATTCTTCTTAGATATTCATTGAATGATTCAACAACAAGAGTACAATGATCCATGAGTTATATCTTTAAAATGCAGAAAAAAATAGAATACAAGCACTAAAACCATAACCATACTTCTGCATGAAGGATTCTGAATCTGAGAACTGAAATGTACTGACACTAGTTGTAGAAAAGTTATGAACACGACTGATACTGAAGGAAGACTAAAGATACTTATGCAGATAAAACAAACAGATCTAATCTGCAAACCAGCAAATCTATAATACTAAAACTCAGATCTGATAGACCACCAGGTGATCTCATATCAAATGTCGTAGATCTGAATCCAGGAGACTTTTATCGACTTCTCTAACGCAAATGTGACTGGATGACTGAAGTCTGGAAGGCACTGTGCAATCAACTGAAGATGAACCAAATCTAATTTTCTCAGAAAATATCTTGGTCGTGGCCTTAACATGTTCATCCCATGGCTGAAAGAATCTCAATTTCTACCAAAACGTTCAGTGCATACAGATGAGCTTTAGATCAACCCATTCAGACCTCAAGATTTATTGTTCCCTTAGCGAGTTGTGCCAACGGATTTTTCACCTTGGCCGTGCACACAACACACCTTCCCATGACTGAGCTTCCATGGGGCTGCTACCAGGGCCTTATCTACCCACGACTAAGCTTCATTAGACTGAGATCTAGAACGTGCACCAGAATCTGACCCATATCCACTACGTGCCACTGTGCGAGCTCCTTCCGACGTAACTGTGAGAGCCAGAACATAAACATAGATGAAATAAAACGATCGGCACAAATCATAGATTGCTTGAGCAAGTGTACAAATGAGCTTGAGGTTTCCTCTATTTATAACTTTGTAAGTGATCGCTTGGGGCTTTGACCATATAAACATGTAGTTAACCAACTCATTAAAATATTAAATTAATTCATAACTTAACTTCTTCTTAACAAATTGGGGCGATCATTAGGTCAATTTTTATCCTCTTTAAAAGAGGAACCTAATTAAATTATGATCTTAATCATCTAAGTTTCCCACTGTTCAATTTGACTCGAGTTACACAAATTAACAGAATTCATGGCACTGTGGGTGATAATGTCAAAACCCAGGCATGGTATGCTTTCTCATTCACCCTGTTAGTGTCATAAAATACATTCTTCCATCAGTGATCAATATCATTCCTTTCATTTTAATTTTAGGTGTCTCATTCCAAAAATTTTATATCATTCCATCAGGTCATGCTAAAAATTGTTTCACTGATGGTAGCCCTAGTCATAAAACCTCACTCTCCCTCAAAATTTCACATTTGTTGGCCTAACTTCATGTCTAGTTGAGCATAATAACACTTTTCAAAAATCTCATTTCACTAGGTCTTATCTCAGCCAAAGTCAATCATGGAAGTCAAGTCCTTCAAGATCTCATCAGGTTTTTTAGGGTTTTTCAAGGTTTCACTAGGTCATTAGGGTTTCCATGATTCAATAAAAATCCATTCCATTGCATAAGACTAGCAAATAGAGGGTGATCCAATAAACTTCTCTTCGCCATGTGAATATGACTTGTAAAGAAAAACTCTCATTTCAGCATGTAATTTGGATTTCACAATGTAATAATTTTTATTTTCATTATGTAATTTTATGTCTTTCAAATGTAATAAGTACAAGGTTCCCAAGCTGCCAAACCAGAGTTGCACATGCCAACACATAAAATGTCAAAGTGAAATATTTTTTATTTCATCAATTGATCACATGTCAAAGGGAGTTGTCTTTTCCCAAAGGTGCCCAAGTCGTCATTATTCACAAGCACTAAACCCTAATTTCCTCTCCCACTGAGCTAGGGTTTGCTATGGAAATGAGACATTTGAGTGGAGGAGGAATAATGTAGGTCATATCAGTAATTATGATGTCATTTCAGCTCATAAACATCATGTCTCCATCATTTTTTGAGAATTCATTCCAAGAGTCAAGTCATTTGCCACTCATAGGGTCAATTTTTCTTCAAAATGTTTTTCTGACCAAAAAAAGATGAATTTGACAAAAGTGAGAGTGGTTTGTATCCATAATAGATCAAGAAAGAAAAACCTCCTTCAATGTTTACACAAGTGTAATTTTTTTATGTAAATGTCAAAAATGCAAGTGCTACAGGAGAGTTGCTGCACTTCTGGAGCGACCTTGGGAAAATAAAGTTTTCTCCTAGCGAGAGTGTCCAAATCACTTTCTTAATGAGTCAAATGATAACTAGATAGAGAAATATTTCGAATTAGCTATCATGAGCTCAATGTGGAGTTGAGGAAGGCCTTCAAAAGTTGTCTGCAACATCACTCAACATTTATGCACCCTCATTCTGGACTTTTTGACCAGTATTAGGAAAATCAACTTTTGACATGAAAAAAAAATGCAATAATAAAAAAAATATAGATTTGGAGATTAGATAGGATATGATTTCCAACGAGCTATCCTTGGCCCAATTTGGACACCGAGAAGGCCTCTAAATGTGGTCTGCAAAAATGTGTTGCGCACAGAGGGTACGTTTCATTTTTTGCACAGTAAAATTGCTAAACACGCTGCAGGGAAAATTTTAGGGGCTAATATTCGTAGGTGGGCTAATTTTCCATGTTTTAAAAAAAAAATGATTCGCCAATTTCCATTTTTTTGAAAATTGATTCTCCCAAATTTTATAGTATAAAATTATTTTACCCTAAAAATCGCAAAAAATTTATATATACTAATATAAAATAATTAGAAACCTTAATATTTTTACAAAAATATCATAATTTTTTTTACAATTTACATATTTGGGACCAGTAACATTCGTCAGGTTTCGAAGCTTTAAGATAAACTTCCATCCTTAAAATTTTCCCTGACACGCGGCACCTTGGATGCTACGCTCTTTTTTGAGGCATCTAATGGACAAATGGCCACCACCAGCAAATTCATAATGATGATTAAATCATCCCTGTACATTTTATAAGCTTTTGCAGGAGAATTGGTCACCGAAAAAGTAAAAAAAACCATGTTTCTGCCTCAATTTTTGCCTGGTCAATGCACGTTTACCAGTCTTCGTAGAAGTGTTTTTTGACAGGACAAATGGGCTTCATTTTTCAAACTAAAGGTAGTTCTAGAAAGTAGACTTGACAGGATTTCCAACAAGCCATCTTGGAGCAAATGTGGACATGGGGAAGGCACTCAAATTCAGCCTTGAACAGAGAGAATATTTTTTTCTAGTCGCTACGCGTTTAACAAAAAAATGGTGCATTTGGTAGTCTTCAGAAATTTTTTGAGTTTCACTCCAGTTTTGATTTTTATCTTGGGAAATGTTGAATTTACCTATGTAAATGATGAATATGAATGTAATTATCATGTTTTTACTATTTAATAGGGTAAATACATTTGGTAAATCAAGCAAATGAGGTGTAATGAATCAGTTTTCAAAAAAGTTAGGGTTGAGTCACTTTGACCACCCTACACTCTAGGTTTCAGTTTAGAATTTAGTGGATCAACTCCTCCTCTTAGGGATTCGACCGCTAAGCTTGGAAGAGGTTTTTTGAGGCCTATATCATGTCATTTTTGACTCATTTTCAAGGGTTGTAAGTTGGAATCAGTTTGATTTTTTTAGTTGATCAAGGGAACTTGTACTCAGTTTTGGCCAAGCTAATAAAGAGGAGTTGCAACTACACTTATGTGATAGCTGTGGTATTGAATGTCTTTCATATTTTATTCTTCAGTATCATGTGTTTGAATTTATTTTTCATATTCACTTCCATTTACTATGTTATGATCTTTTACATGTTAGAAATTTAGAATACATGTTTGTCATGCTCTGTTTTGGGTAACTAGTTATATTTTGTTCATTATCTTTTGTCTGAGAGAAATACATCCCTTATGATTTTATCAGTCTTATTACAGTTTCAAAATAATTCCACAGCCATTCTCTTTAATTTATTGGCATTATACCTACCTTGCTCCATCGAAACCTGCAACCCTAACTCCATTTTACCTGACCTAGCTTTCCTTGACCTAATTCTTTTATCCATTGATTTCCCAAAAAAAAAAAATTCAAACAACCCACTTCACTCTATACCTATCCTAAAACCCTAATTGATCCATCCCTTCTAGATGTGACCCTTTTGGAGAGAGCCCTCTCCATCTTGATAGGGCTAGCTATCAAGTCAAAAGCATGGTTTGTGGTTACCTTTGTTGGGATCTCTTCTTCAGCCTTAGAGATCTGGTTGAGTGATAACTTACTAGCGTCATTTCCGGGGAACAAAATGAAAAATATTCCATGGGAAAGAATGAAAAATATTAAGATCTGATTGTTGATGGTGAACAATGATCAGGCATAAGAAGTTTGTGCATCATTCACCTGGTGACTCTGGTGTCGAAGAATCCCATGGTTCAAAATTCTCATGGAGACTCCACTCTTCAAGAACTGGTAGTCTAAATATATTATTAGTGAACTCACTATTTTCAAAATGGATTTGATTGCTCAAAGGTATGCTCCTATGAATCAAGCTCCTATTCCTAGTTTTCCGAACCGTATTCCTCATATAGATTGGCAATCAGGACTATCAAAATTTAAGGGTCAGGACAGTGAAGATGCTAGTTTGCATTTGGTCAAATTTCATTTGCATATTCATAGACTAAATATTGAGTTTCCTGAATATTTTCTGATGAAGATTTTTATGGATAACTTGGAGGAAAAATCAAGATCATGGTATGAGAGTCTACCATTTGCTAGTTTATATTCTCTAAAGGAATTTCATTCAGTTTTCTTTGAAAACTATCAAAGCTATAATTCTTCATGTCAATGATTAATATTTGTTGTGAGATATCTGATAATTTCATTGAGTTTCTTGAAAATTTGTATGGGAATTAAGAGTGTCTAGATGATGAGCTCATAGAATCCCTTAATGATTTTTCCTCACAACAAGAAATAGTAGCTTCCTCCTTGGATGAAGTGATCCTTGAGCCTTTGCATGATAACCCTTTTCATCACCAACAAGAATCAATATCTCCCTCCTTAGATGAGACAGACTAGGACCAAGAGAGAAGTGCCAATTATTGATCCTATAAATGAAAATCACCAAATCAATGTAAATTTCTTTAAAACTCAATTTTCTCCTTTTTCTCAAGATGAGATAGATCAACTCTTGAACAATCATATTACAACCCAAGTGAATGTATATTTGTAGCTCTTACAGTGTTCACAGAGTCAAGAATGTCTGAGTGAAGCATCTTCCATTATTGAAAATGAAAGTCTGGGTTTGAATGATGATAGTCATGAGACTGATGAATCCAAACCAGAAGATATTGTCAGTAAACTGATTTTTGATGATGATTTCCTACAAGGAGATCAGCTAACAGAGACCATTTTATTTCATGAAGAAGATAGGGTTGTCATGTTTAACAATATTGAAGAATGTTTTATGTTCAAAGATGATTTAGAATATGAATTTGAGGAGTATGAGACTAAGACAGACAATGTGTCAGAGAAAGAATTAGAGTTTCCAGTGCTTCAATAATTTGTAGCCAACACCTATACAACAGAAATTCACACTTCCCTATGCTATCCTATGGATCAACAACGAAGTGTTATTTCATATCATAATGAAGAGTGCGATTATGTTTTTGCTGGATCTCGAGACAAGGTAACATTTCATATTTTTGAAGATCCTTTTATTGATTTTCTACAGTTATCAGGGAGATGTATTTTCTTATTTCATGGACCAGAAGCACATGTTCAGTAGAAACTTGAAGTCGCCTAGATTTTGTTTTTTCTGCCTGCTCAAGGAAAGTGAGAGAAGAATTCAAGCGAATAACCATTTTTTGGTTTGGTTACACTTGAAGGATCACTTCACATGATTGTACATATGTCTTCAGCAGGAAGGTGGTTGTCATCAATATTTGAAGCCCTTAATTCTTGGTGATGTACTGGCATTAATAAGTTTAGTAAGTTCTTTATTTGAGTTAGTTTCATTCATTTTGTGTCATTGAGTTATCAAATAGTCAGTCATGCTATTCAGTTTGAGTTTTTTTACTAGATTGGCTCAATGGAAGAAAGCATTGATCTGCACAACTCAGAGATTTGCAGTTCTTGACACCTCCGTTAGAGTTGTCATCCCCAATAAGGCCAATGTTAGTGTTAGAATATACATTCTTTCATCAATGATCAATATCATTCCTTTCATTTTCATTTTCATTTTTGGTGTCTCATTCCGAAATTTTTATATTATTCCATTTATTCATGCTAAGAATTAATTCATTTATGGTAGCCCTAGTAATAAAACCTCTCTCACTCAAAATTTCACATTTTCTGGCCTAACTTCATGTCTAGATGAGCATAATAACACTTTTGAAAAATCTCAGTTCACTAGGTCTTATCTCAGTCAAAGTCAATCATGGAAGTCAAGTCCTTCAAGGTCTCATTAGGTTTTTTAGGGTTTTTCAAGGTTTCACTAGGTCATTAGGGTTTCCATGATTCAATAAAACTCCATTCCATTACATAAGACCATCAAGTAGAGGGTGATCCAATAAGCTTCTCTTCGCCATGTGAAATTGACTTGTAAAGAAAAATTCTTATTTCAGCATGTAATTTGGATTTAACAAAGTAATAATTTTTATTTTCATTATGTAATTTTATGTCTTTCAAATGTAATAAGTACAAGGTTCCCAAGCTGCCAACTCAGAGTTCCACATGCCAACACATAAAATTTCAATGTGAAAGAGTTTTTAGTTCATGAATTCATCAAATTTCAAAGGGAGTTGTCTTTTCCCGGTGCCTCGATTTGCACACAGAGGGCATGTTTAATTTTTGCACAGTAAAATTGCTAAAGGCACAACACCTTGGATGCTACTCTCTTTTTTTAGGCATATAATGGAAAAATGGCCACCACCAGCAGATTCATAATGATTAGGACATCAAACTTGTGCATTTTCTAATATTTTGGAGGAGAACTGATCACTGAAAAAGTAAAAAAACCATCAAAAAACCATGTTTTTGCCTCAATTGTTGCCTGGTCGTTGTGCGTTTACAAATCTTGGGAGAAGTGATTTTTGACAGAGAAAATGGGCTTCATTTTGCAAACTAAAGGTAGTTCTAGAAATTAGACTTGAAGGGATTTCCCACGAGCCATCATGGAGAAAATTTGGACACTGGGAAGGCACTCAAATTTATCCTTGAACATAGAGGTTATTTTTTCATGGTCGCTGCGTGTTTAACAAAAAAATGGTGCATTTGGCAGTCTTCAGAAATTTTTTGAGTTTCACTCCAGTTTTGATTTTTATCTTGGGAAATGTTGAATTTACCTATGTAAAGGATGAACATGAATGTAATTATCATGGTTTTACTAATTACTAGGATAAATACGTTATGTAAATCAAGCAAATGAGGTGTAATGAATCAGTTTGCAAAAATTTAGGGTTGAGTCACTTTGAGCACCCTACACTCTAGGTTTTAGTTCAGAATTTAGTGGATCAGCTCCTCCTCTTAGGGATTCGACCCCTGAGCTTGGGAGAGGTTATTTGAGGCCTATATCATGTAATTTTTTACTCATTTTCAGGGGTTGGAAGTTGGAATAATTTTGATTTTTCTAGTTGATCAAGGGAACTTGTACTCAGTTTTGGCCAAGCTAATAAATAGGAGTTGCAACTAAATTTATGTGATACCTATGGTATTGAATGTCTTTGATAGTTTCTTCTTCAGTATCATTTGTTTGAATGTATTGTTCATATTCACTTCCATTTTCTATGTAATGATATTTTACAAGTTTGAAATTCAGAATACATGTTTGCCATGCTCTATTTTGGGTAACTGATCATATTTTGTTGATTATCTTCGGTCTGAGAGAAATACATCCCTTGTTATTTTCTCAGCCTTATTACAGTTTCAAAACCATTCCACAACCATTATCTTCAAGTGATTGGAATTGTACCTACCTTGCCCCATTGATCCCTGCAACCCTAACTCCATTTTCCCTGAACTAGCTTTCCTTGACCTAATTCCTTTATCCATTGATTTACCCAACAAAATCAATTCAAACAACCCCCTACACTCTATACCTAGCCTAAAACCCTAATTTCTCCAGCCCTTTTGGCTGTGAACCTTTTGGGGAAAGCCCTCTCTAGCTTGATAGGGCTAGCTATCAAGTTAAAATATTGGTTTGTTGTTACCTATGTTGGGATCTCTTCTTCAGCCTTAGAGATCTGGTGGAGTGATAACACACCCTATGGATGAAAATGAATATCGTACAGAATTTCAGGTGGTCTAGTTGACAAATTAATGAAACTATACACATATTATAAGTCAAAGGAGTTGCTGGGGTGATAAGATCGGTGTGAGTGTCCCGAAATTCCCACCCCAGATGGTTTAAAAGGAGAAGTCGCAGGGAGTTGTTGGGGTGATAAAACTTAGATGACGTGTCCCAGTGGTCCCATCCTAGAATCATGAGTGTAGCTAACAAGGAGAATTACTAGGGTGGTGTGTCCTGGAGGTCCCACCTCAGAGGTGCACAGGTGGACATTGGAGCAGAGTGTCAAGATGACATGGTGGGCCAGTACCAGGGAGGATGATGGAAGAATTAGCCCTAGTTGTCATCATGTGCTCGTCATAAAATACTACAAACAGTTTTGGAAAACATGAAACTGCCTTCTTCAACACTCCCTACAGTGGTTTCATAAAAGGTGATGAAGGTTGTTGGAGTGAATATGATTCATTAGTCTAGAAATCAATGGTTTATTCTTTCTGCCAATTTTTAGGGGTGACCTCCTCATAAACGCCATGCACTTTACCCTGTCATAGTTTCTTATGAAAACTTCACATTTAAAACATGTGGGATCCACCTGGAAACAACACGTATTTTATGTGATAGTGGGGACCACCAGGTTATAGTAGGAAAACGTGGAAAATTAATATAGGTGCTAGGTAGGTAGACGAAGGGGACTGTTAGGGCTTCACAGCAAGGTGTAGAGCATCTAGATGATGTGGTGGGCCAATACTAAGGATGATGATGGAAGAATGGGCCCTAGTTGTCATCATGTGCTTGTTAGCAAAGCCTTCAAGAATTTTTAGAAAACCTGAAATCGCCTACTTCGACACTCCCTACAATGGTTTCAGAAAAGGTGATGGAGGGTGTTGGAGTGAATATGAGTTATTAATATGGAAATCGTCGTTCACCTTACCCTGTCATAGTTACTTATGGAAAATTCACATTTAAAATGTGCAGGATCCACCTGGAAACTACACATATTTTATGTGATGGTGGGGACCACCGAGTTACAACAGGGCAACGCGGAAAATTAATATAAGTGCCAGGTAGGTAGGCAGTGGGGATTTATAGGGCTTAATAGCTGGGTGTAGAGTGTCAAGATGACATGGTGGGCTAGTACCTAGTAGGAGGATGGAAGAATGGGCCCTAGTCATCATCATGTGCTCATCAACAAAACAAAAATAAAAAATTATTGGAACCATATGCATATTCTAAGTCAAAGGAGTCATTGAGGTGATATGATCAGGGTGACATGATGTCTCGAAAGTCCCACCCGATATGGTTGAAAAGGAGAAGTCACAGGGAGTCTTTGGGGTGACATGACTGGGATGATGTGTCCCAGTGGTCCCATCCTGGAGGCATGAGTGCAGCTAGTAAGGAGAATTACATGGGTGGTGTATCTTGGGGCTCCCACACTAGAGGTGCACAAGAGGACATTGGAGGAGAGCATCAAGATGACATGGTGGGCCAGTACCAGGAAGAAGGATGGAATAATGGGCCCTATTTTTCGTCATGTTATCATCGGCTAAACTCGCAAGAAGTTTTGGAAAACATGAAACTACCTTCTTTGACACTCGCTGCAGTGGTTACAGAAACGGTGATGGATGGTGTCAGAGTGAATATGAATCGTTAATCTGGAAATCAATGGTTTCTTGTTTCTGCCCATTTTGAGGGGTGACCTCTTTATAAACGTCATGCATTTTACCTTGTCATAGTTGCTTATGAGGACTTCACATTTCAAACGTGTGGGATCCACCTGGAAACTACACATCTTTTATGCGATGGTGGGGACCACCAAGTTATAGTAGGGCAGTGTGGAAAATTAATATAGGTGCCAAGTAGGTAGATAGTGGGGATTGCTAGGGCTTAGAAATGAGGCATAGTATAAATATATACTTATACATATAATAAATAAATAAAATACATACATACATACAAACACAGATATATCTATATATATATATATATATATATATATGGAATTATCCCGTCCCTCTGACAATACCAGAGGAGTTGGATTACCAATAGCCACACCACTATGGTAAGTGAAGTGTTGTTACAGGTGGTATCAGAGCATCTGGGTTCAACACTTGGGTTGGATGGGATCTATGATGAGCAAGTGGGGATAGAGTTACCCTCAGGAGAATTTCACATTGATTTTTAGAAAATTTACTAAACAATTGTTTAGGTGTTAAAACATGGTTTAAATAACTTAACGACGGGCATGAATGGTGTATTGAATTTTTGATTTACCTCAGTAGAAAAAAACTAAATAGATGACATATTACATGTCATTAACAAACTAATATTTTTTATTATAATTTAAAAATAGTGAATTCTATAGGCTGGTATATTTTGGTTAATGATTTCATTGATAAACATGTGCTAATGTGGATTGTTTCGTTGCAAAAAGTATGTTTCAACAACTTTGTAAGAGCAAGACAATGGCCATAATTTTGTTTTTTATTTATTAATTATGCACTAACAATTGATATTACTTGATATATGATTGGTTCATATGAAATATTGAGTATCATGGGCATACTAACATGGTTATTTGGTCATAGTAGAGATATCCATGGTAACTCCATGAATGAAAGGTACATGGTCATGATTATGTTTATTTATTTATCACATGAAGTATCTAACAATGTGTGTGATTGAAAAAAAATAACAAGCAACATAAAATACATACAAACACAAAAATGAGGACTGGAATGGTGCAATTGTAATAGCCCCAGGTTAAAATTTCATGTAATAAAAGTTAATAAAGGTAAAATAAGACCATGGGAAAGGGACACTTATTCAAAGATGAATGTTGGGGAAAAATATATTAGAGGGCGTCACTTGTTGTGTTTTATGGTTGAGGTAAATTGACAAAGGCAATGACTAAGGCTTTGGAAAGGAAAACAAACATTTTTGGCACATTATTTATGAAAATAATAGAAATTAGGAGAAAATGAAGTTGAAAGGTCACAATTTGCATGTGAGGAGGAAAATTAAGGAAAATATTGGAAAATTGAAGAAATTAGTGGTATAATCAATAAAAATATCTCAGAGCGTTAGTTGGTAGCCTTTTGTTAATTTAGTGTTATAATTAGTCTCAGAGAGGAGAAAGCACCAAGAGGAAAAAGAAAGAATGGAAGGAAAGGAAAATAAAGGAAGTACAAGGAAATAAAAGGAAGGTAAGGATCAATAAAATTCAGTGGGAATATTTGCAGGTAACAGGTTTCATGTATGATTTCCTAACTGGTTTTAACATGCATGGTATGCGCATGCTGGTATTTGGTTCTTTTGTTGTCATTGGAAGATATTTTTCTGGGCTTTGATAGTGGATTTTATCCTGGCCTTTCCATTCCCAGATAGCCATGGTGTGATGTGATTGTTCTCAGTTTTGAGCTTTGGATTTTTGGATGGTATCAGGATTTGGGGTGAGGCGGTCTCACAAAAATTACCAAAGGCCTAGAAATCCCTTGACTGATAATGGTAGGATACATGGTAACGCCTGACGATGGAGACAAGAAAATTCCTTAAGGATGGTGAAGGAATTCTGAGGCATCCAAGCTCGGTTTTGTTTTGTGATCTCGACATCGGTTTAGGTGTGACAATGGTATGGAAAGGGTGGTGGTGGTTTATCCTATAGATTCCCCTGGTTGTGTTTGGATTGGTTTATCCCGTGATATCCCACATTCATGCTTGGAATATGTCACGAGGGTGATCAGTTGAAAGAAATAATTGGTTCAACCAATCTATGGTGAGGTCAAACGTGGAAATCTCGAACCCAGTTGGTATTTTCCTATGTTTAATAAAAGCTAAGTTTTTATTGCTTTGCATGAGGAAATATATTGGTTATTATGTGGATTTAATGGTTGTTCTATTTTTTTATTTATTTGGTTACATGCTAGTTATAAGAATGCTTTTTTTATAGATCTTAGTCATGGTTATTTACAGGTTTTCACTCATAATTGAATAAATAATGAACACAAGACCTAAGTGTTGTTATGACAACTAATGAGAGAAGGAAATGACCCTTCTTGTTAAAAATCAAAGAAATTTTGAGTCCCTCATGTTCAAATTTTCATTCATGACTTGTAGGTTGCATATCTACCAAGTGTTTGATAGAATACTAGTCCCAGTTCAGGATGGTCAAGTCAAGTCACGGTTTCAATTTTTGGTTTACAGGCATTGTTCCTATGTCATTTATCAACGTTGGAAGTTTCAATGAGTTCTAGGCAGGGACATCAGTCCTAGCCTTGAAAATATGGAACAAAATGCAAATTCATTGGCATAGAAATGAGCATAAAATTATGTAGTCACATGAAGGCAATATTATATGTGGGATTGGGAACCCATAGTCGAATGGAGGCCTTGTCAAGGGAGCGACTAAGGCCTCGTCTGTGACAGAGGTTAGGCTGGCAACGATGGCTAACTGTGAGCACCTTTGAGGCACCACCGATTGCTTAAGAAATTTTGTTGGAGCAAGGTCCCCTGAAGGAAATTTTGGATATAATTTTGTAATATTTTGAGTAGTTTATTCGTGAACAACACAATTTAAGGGACTTTGGGGCGGGTCAAAGTCCCTCATGCACTATAATGGGTAAAAAGGTAGATCTAGGGGTCACAAACCACGGGTTGCGGACCATAGTGTAGTGCAGGATAAATATATAAATAAGAGTCTAGGATGAGTCGAAGAGTCAGTTTTTGATAAGATTATATACGTTATTCATGATAGATCTGCTCTAAGGATTTTTGTGCGAATTTTTCTAGGTAAGGGCTCCTGTTTCCTGTGTGCATGAAGAACCCAAGTACTGTTGTGTGTGGAACCCACTGGCTATGTGCGCGAGCATGTGAAAGAGTTTGTAAGAAGGATCTGAAGTATTAATGAATAGAATGACATTTTGCGAATATTAATTGTCTCTGTGATATGATATAAGTTGATGTTGAGGAGGTAAATCCCCTCTGCGGACAGAGGCGATCCCTACTAGCCCAGCAGGGGTCTAGCAACAAAAAAACAATGCTATGACGCAAGCTCCTAATTACGAACGAAAGACTTGGGATAGAAGCCTACCTGGATTCCAACGCTATGATCTGAAGAAGAAGTGTCCCCGTCCTTCAGCCCTGGCAGATCACAATCCTTCCACGATCTCCGCGGATGAACACCTGCACATAGAAGAAACGAACAGATACAAGCATAGGAACCAGCATACGTAACTAAACATCGGTCAGAAAATATATTACTCGCATTAACATGATGGAAAACGAAGTGGAACCATAATCATAGTCATCTATTAAGTAATAAACGAATAGAAGTTACAACCAAGTTCTGACGTCGCAGCTTCCTTCGAACGGGTCTCCGGTCGTCCACGTCTCGCAAAGCTCGCCAAGGAAAGGGAAACCTCTCCGGAGTCTCGTAACAATGGTCTCCTCGCTTGAATGGGCCTTAAGGGAAAGAAGGGATTCTTTACAGCACAAAGGCACTTGGGAATAGGGAGATGCAAAGCTTCAGCACTTCAAGACTAGCTTGCCATGGATCTGAGCAGGCTTTTTTAGATGGGGAAGGAGGGAGTTGGGATCCCTATTATTATGGGATTGGCCCTATCAACAAGGAAGGTTCCATGGGAGGTGGCAAAACCACTTCCCTTCCATAGAACTCCCACAGCCAAACCTCCCAACTCAAGATAGGCAATGGTTTCTGAGTTTGTTGAAACACAACTTCCGCCATCTTTATTTAAAAAACACTCCTTAAATTGGCTAGCGCGATTACTGCTCTGGGACAGAGCGCCAGTTGGTGCGGCCTCTTTGTAGGATTTTCCTCATTGGCGCGAGTGGTGAACTGTCTGCCCGCGCCAATGCAAAAGGAGATGTTTTCATGATTTTTTCCAAGGAGATGTCATTAGGGAAATTGAAACTCATGCTTAGAGGAATGCATTGATGATGTTTTTAAGGCATGACAATGTTCACAGGTCACAAAATGGGTCCTCCATTGTGCGGGACGGGGAATGGTAGGGACGGTGACAAATTACTGTGTAACAGATGCCCCCTAAAGTATGAGGCCCGAGAGAGAGGGGTGAAATGCTTTACGAGAACATGTTCAACTGAAGGCCCGCCGTCGGAAAACCTGCGCAGAAAGATACAACTGATATCTCAAGTACATGATGTATATGTGGTATGGACGCAGCCATCCGAAACAGAGTATGCTATAATCCGGATCCAGGGTATGGGCGCAGCCATCCAACTAAGATCAAATAAATAGACTCAGGTATGGTCGCAGCCATCCAATCAGTGAGTCATGTACATAATGATAATAATCCACAATCGCAGCCTGGATTACAACAGACTCAATCCAGGGTCTTGTGCTCCATCTCGACCGAAACAAGTACAAGTTCTAGCATGCGAATGTGTGAGCTGATGTCGAACATGCATATGAGCAAGAATATCGTTCCGATTCCATGAACAACTAGCAGTCATGAACGTGCTTGGTGAAACCACCAAAAATGAAATGTGTGATTAGATACATTGTGTGGATACATTTTGCAATGGGTCGTTTGTTATGTAACTGATACATTAGATTACATCTGTATTAGACATTTTCATGACATATAGAAAACATCATCACATGTAAAAGATCCATCCAAAATAGCCATATGTATATATATATATGTGTCGAAATGTTTGCACAGTGTGCATCACAAAACTCAAAAAATATACATAGTCGTCTTAGTACATCCGGAGACGCTATGTCTCTCAAAAAATAGGTGTAGCTAAATCCTAGAGACTAATCCGCATGGTGCTCATGATAGCACGTCACTGCACGCACTAGCCGCCTCAGGATTCGGTGGAGCCGGTTTGGAACTCCCACCGTATGGCGCCGGTACTCCATCGGTACGTCTGACAGCCGGGCATAGTCTGGGATCCCATGGGCAATCCCCTCGAGGTTCTGGACCAGTGCCTCTCCTCCGGTGCCTTCCCCCTGGATCTCAGGGGCGAGTTGTGTCCTCCGGGAGATAGGAGACATCCTGGCTGGTCTCTCAGGTCCTACATCTGCATGCATATATAATTGTGTTAAGACAAGTGTGTATTAACAAAAAAACATATAAACATAAAATCAAAAATATGAGGTCTTACCCAGCTCTTCATCCCAGTGGTCTCCTTCTGGTAGCGGAAGATCTGGGTCCCCTGTAATGTCAGTTCCCGCATAGGGCCAATCTTCCACAACGATCAGTTGGCGCCGTAACCACCTGAAGAACTCGGGCTTCCAGGACATCTGTTGCCCGCCTCCAGATCTGGGCATCAGTGCTGCCCAGCGAGCCATTCTCGGCTCTCGTGGTACTGGACTCGCCACATGGGCCTCTTGGCCCTGGAAGGTTGGTATGCATTCCAGAATGAACGATACCAAGATGGAACCATACCCAAACTGCTTCAGTTTCCCCCGTTTGCACTTTGTGAGCTGCCTTTTCATATTGATGGTCACAGCTGTTGCCCAATCATACAGTCGGGGACCCATGCATTCTGAGGCTAACAGGAGTTGAGTCTTCGTGGCCTCGTGCGGAGCCTGCGACCCAGCAACCCGCGTAATGGTGTGGAGAACTACTCTCAGTGCTAGATCAGGGATGGTGGAGATGTATACTTTCTTACTTCCTGATCCTGTTTGTGCCCCTCGGCACACCCGCGCCATTACCTCTTCCATCTTTTCCCCTGATGGTCTGCTCCCAGTCAGTACAGGGATTGGACCTCTGCGGGACAATCCAGTAATGAAATAAATTTCAGTGACCTCCAATTCCAGCACCTGGTCTCGTATTCTGAATACTTGGTGATTTTCATCCCAGATGTTGATTAGATATTGGAGAAGCTCGGGCTGAGCTCGTAAACATGGCGTGAGGAAGAACTTTTTCAATCCGCAGTCTCTCAGAGCGTTCATGCAAGCCTGGCTTTGCATGGCCTCTTCATCCTCATCTCCGTGTTCTCGTTCCTTCCATTCAATTTCCATTTTGAGTGTTTATCTACATTCACATGGTCGAAAGCCCCTGATTAGATCTTTGGTGAGCTTCAAATTTCAAGGAATTTGGTGTAAATATCGGAATTTTAGGCGGAATTTTGGGTTCCGCCTCTGGCGCGACTGTTTTGCTAACAGTCGCGCCAGGTGGCGCGGGCCTTTTGGTAAAAAGAGCTCAGTGGCGCGGGTCCGTGCCCGATACCCGCGCCACTGGGCCCGGCCCTACAATTTTAAAAGTGCCCTTACAGAACTGATTTATGAAGGGAAATCATTAAAAAATGTATGGAAATGAAGAGAAAAGGAGCGCCTCTTACCTGTGACAGACGAGACGCTGAATGGTTGCCTGGATTGGTCGCAATCACCGTCAGAAGATTCTTCTCCAAATGGACCACTGTTGCTTTCCACAAGGTAAATAGTAAGAAGTAATTTCATTTTTTACCAATTAGACATATTTATAACTTTTTCACGTTAAATGAGCTTTAAAAGTTATTTTTGTCAAATATTTGCATGTATTATGTCGAAAATGGATTTTACGCTTGCTTGGTATGTGCAGCAGCAGGTTTTTGCGACTTAAAAGGTGGAAACGAGTTATATTTTATACTTTTTTGGACTCGGTAAATAAACGAAAAAGTCACTCTGGAGTCATCTTTCAGCTCTTTTCTGACTCTCTAAACATGAAAAGATTTCCGAGGACCTTGTCGTTTCGATCTCATTAAAATGGACACGAATCGACATCTACCCAGTATACGTTTACCCCTTTTTCGGGCTGGGATGGATTGATTACGAAAAAGGAATACCCTAGCCTATCGCGACTAGGAGGTTTTCTCGGATATTGTTTTCTACCTTTTCGGATCTGAGGAACTATTGACGAAAAGGGACAGGTAAATCCCCTCTGTGGACAGAGGCGATCCCTACTAGCCCAGCAGGGGTCTAGCAACAAACAAACAATGCTATGACAATTCTAATTACTAACCAGCACTCTGGGATAGAAGCCTACCTGGATTCCAACGCTATGATCTGAAGAAGAAGTGTCCCCGTCCTTCAGCCCTGGCAGATCACAATCCTTCCACGATCTCCGCTGATGAACACCTGCACATAGAAGAAACGAACAGATACAAGCATAGGAACCAGCATACGTAACTAAACATCGGTCAGAAAAGATATTACTCGCATTAACATGATGGACAACGGAGTGGAACCATAATCATAGTCATCTATTAAGTAATAAACGAATAGAAGTTACAACCAAGTTCTGACGTCGCAGCTTCCTTCGAACGGGTCTCCGGTCGTCCACGTCTCGCAAAGCTCGCCAAGGAAAGGGAAAACCTCTCCAGAGCCTCGTAACAATGGTCTCCTCGCTTAAATGGGCCTTAAGGGAAAGAAGGGATTCTTTACAGCACAAAGGCACTTGGGAATAGGGAGATGCAAAGCTTCAGCACTTCAAGACTAGCTTGCCATGGATCTGAGCAAGCTTTTATAGATGGGGAAGGAGGGAGTTGGGATCCCTATTATTAAGGGATTGGCCCTATCAACAAGGAAGGTTCCATAGAAGGTGGCAAAACCACTTCCCTTCCATAGAACTCCCGCAGCCAAACCTCCCAACTCAAGATAGGCAATGGTTGTGAGTTTGTTTGAACTCAACTTCCGCCATCCATATTTAAAAAACAATCCCTAAAATGGGTGGCGCGATTGCTGCTCTATGACAGAGCGCCAAGTGGCGCGACCTCTTTACAGGATTTCCCTGATTGGCGCGAGCACTGAACTGTCTACCCGCGCCAATGCAAAAAGAGTTGTTTTTCATGAGTTTTGCAAGGAGATGTCTCAAGGGAAAATGAAGCTCATACTCAGAGGGATGCATTGATGATGTTTTCAAGTCATGATAGTGTTCACAGGTCACATAATGGGTCCTCCATTGTGCGGGACGGGGAATGGTAGGGACGGTGACAAATTACTGTGTAACAGTTGCATTGCATGTCATTTCCCTATTATTCTATGATATTGCATACTGTTAGTTAATTGATTTCACATAGGTATGAGGTGCTTAAGAGACTAATGAATGCATATATCTGGTGATGTTAAATTATATTTCTCTTGTTAATTGAATATATTATAAGTTATAGACTAAGTGCAAGTTATTATGTTAAGTATATTGTTCAGGGTTTCTCGTTAGGGATTTCTTAGTGTAGGCCTGTTCTAGATCTAAAGGCACCCACTTGATTAAAAATATTTCTCTCAGGGTGCGAAAGCCTCGTTCCAGCACCCTCCCATACTATTTCAGGTGAGACCTTGACTTGCGCAAGCAGGTCCTTGCCGAAAGGGCCAGTAGTACAGGGATTCGTTAGTTAGCCTCAAATCTGAACTTGGGTCAAGGCCCCTCAAACCAAAAAATGGTTCCGTCACTGGGACTAGGATAATTTTGAGAGAGAGATCACGTAATGAGTCAGGGTTTGTGGAATCCAAAAAAATCTGAAATTGACGAGTGGTTCGAAAAGAAGATCCAGGAGTTTTCCCTAAAATAAAATAGGAGTAAGAAGTTGTGTATTGAAAAGTGGAAGAATAAGTATATCTTCATAGAGGTGCAAGAGATCTTCTTCGTCACCTTTACACATGAGTTACAGGAGTGGTTGTCGATATTGGCTAAGTTCTAGACTTGTTGGAGGAACGATAGGGTTACGCAGTGGACCCCTGAATTGATCTGGCAATTGGAGAAGACTAATAACAAAATCACCCAGACCGTAGATCACTGGGTTGATAGTATCTTGGGTGGATTTGTGATGGAATTTGTAGTAGATAAGTTTGTTTCATACTCTGAAGATGAAAGAATATTTTTCAAGTGTTTGATAGGTAAATTATTGCAAACATGTCCTTTACTAATTAATATTATATTAATCGAAAAAGGCGTTCTGTGCAGTCACACCGAGTGAATGAACTACGAAAATATTGAAAGCACCATGCGTAGCGGGAATTATTATCAAGTCAATCAGAAAGGGGAAAGAGCTGCATACAACCCTCAGAGGGATCCACCAGATCTAGAAGAAATTGAGGCTACACACGTTGCAGGTAGTCCTCCTGCTACGTCGTACTCAAATTAGCATATGACTAAGACATCTCCTACCCCACCACCACCTCCACCTGCAGAAGATATGGCTACACACATGAAGCTACCCACCTTTAGGGTTGCGGGGGATGAGGACATGGATCGGTTTTGGTTCGTCACTAATGCAGTATGGATTGTGCAGAATGTTAATACTGACGTTGTGTAAAGAGCATAGCTGGCCATGGATTTTGAAGGTCCTGCTCTAGATTGGTTTATGGGATATCTAAAATAGAACTTCGCTCCTACTATCGATGATATCAAGAAGGAACTGAAGCTACAGTTCAAAAAGTTAAAGTTTTAAGCGCAAGTAGTGCTGGAGCTAAAGTATTTTAAGCGAGGAGCAACATAATTAGTTTGGGAAGCCGACCAGCGACTGAAGAAAACTATCAATGATGGAGGATATGTTTACGATTATGACCAACATATGGAATGGTTCATCTCCAAGTTGTTACCCTATCAACTTGGTCCTCTGGGACAACAAAAGATTGCTACTCAGGCTAAAGCCTTGGAGATCGCTATGAAGTTGGAGGTTTCGCCTAGAGAAGATATTCCCCTTGGGATTTTGAAAATTCAAAGTCAGTTGGAGGCTATGAACTTATAGATACATAACCTACGAAGAGACGAGGGTAAAGAGGTGGGCACAGATGCCTGGTGCATTCGTTGCAAAGGAGCAGGCCATGCAAAATATTAGTGCCCTGTGTTTACCGATTACCTGAGAGCTGGAGGACCAAATCCATTGTGCTCTAGGGAGGTTGCAAGACCTAGCAACACCACCTTATGGTGCGCTAATTGTTGGGTATCTAGCTAGCATGATACTGACCACTGCCCTTGGCTGGGAGCTTATGTGCCAGAATTAAAGCAACAATATTGTAGATTCTGCTCCTCGATTGGTCATGACGAGCACCATTTCCACTCATATGAGTTGATGATAGACAATGCGAACCTGTACAGGGTGCAGGTTGAAACATCTTCACCAGCATCTCCCTCTAGACGTGGAGGATCCCTGGTAAGAGGAAGGGGATGGGGGAGAGGAGGAGGCATAGGTCAAGGAAGAGGGAAACTAATCTGCTAAAACTATGGAGATCCAGGACATTACACACGTGATTTCCCTAACCCTACGCGGAAGTACTATAGGTACTATAGGAAATTTGATCACGTAATTGAGGAATGCCCCATTCTGATAGCTAAGATGTAGGAAAAGCAGCAAACACCTACGCAAAACATGTAAATGGTCAAAGATGAACCACGCGATGATGGCCCTAGCATAAACACAATAACACACATTGGTATGGTCACTGGAGGACTTGAAGAGCAAGCGGATGGAGATTCATGGATCAGGAATCCATCTAACAAGAAGAAAGGCCTAGACCTGAGTAAAGCGAAGGAAAATTTTATAGAGGCTAGAAGGGATTTTTCCACAACAGAAGCATCAACATCAAAAGTTTCCATGGATTCAAAAGTCGATGAAGTAGTAAAACCATTCCTTCAATATTGTATGAAGTTAATGTGGAATCGGAAGGCAGTAGAGAATCTCAAAGAATTAATAGATAGCTGCATAGAAAAGGAAGCCCCTCGAATGGATATTAAGGATGTAAACAAGATTTATAAGAACAAGAAGAGGACTAGTCGGGAGATGCATATGACTGCGCAAATTGGAGAGTATGAGATGGATCAGGTCATCTTGGAACTAGGATCTGATGCCAATGTCCTGCCCAAACAAACCTGGCAAAGGATGGGAGAACCAAAATTGGAGTGGTCCACCATTCAATTACATATGGCTAACCAGCAAAATATCATTCCACTGGGAAGGCTGCCTAAGGTTGTGGTAGACATTGAGTGAGTTAAATCATATGTAGATTTCAAAGTAATAAAAATTGTGGATGATGCAGACCCATATCCTATGTTATTAGGACTAGATTGGGCTATTAACATGGGAGGCATCATCAATCTGAAAAGGAGGAGCATGGTCTTTGAAATTGATGGTATGCAGGTAATAGTTCCTCTAGATCCAGCAGAAGGTGAAAGATATATAGAGCCGGTGCGTGATGAGGAGGAAGTTGACCATATTTACAAACTAATTATGCGGGATGATGATTGGGTCAACCCTATAGCTGATGACATGTCAAATTTGGAAAAATATAGCTGGTGTTTCTCAGATTCGAATGGCGAGATGGAAAATTAGCAGAACCGATTGCATGACGTATCTGCACTGCACTACCTTAAGATCACAAAGATCTTCTGGTGGATATCCTCAGAGGTAAGAGAACTCTATGACTTTGATGGTTGTTGTAGTGTTAACGAATTTCTTAAAGCATTGGAATGCAGATTTTGGGCACTTGACTTGCCCATGCATGCAACCCCTACGCAAAGTTGGGAAACACACAATGGGGATTTCCAGGACTGGGGGGAATGTCGAAAGATGATGATCCTATGCTTTGAACCTCCAGTAAACCCAAACATGGAGCTATTTTCTAGCCGTGGGGATCCATGCAAGCACTTGGATATGTGGATGGAGGTATGGAATGAAAGGACTTGGAATGAGTGGGTCCATATGATTAGTCATGCATTAGGGCCAATCCCCACCACTTGGTATTTAGATGCAGTGCTTCACCAATGCACTTGCCACTAGGATACAATGACAGAGGATTTCTTGGCGACGTTCGACTTAGTTGGAGGGACGGAGAAATTGGATGAAGCCCTGCAGGATATAGACGCTCTTGTATTTGATGAGTCTTCTCCTAGAAAGGAATGTGTTGTGCCGGCTTGGGATGCGCATATGCAGGATATTGTCAAATGTAGAAATTTTTCAGTAGAGGACAGTGACGAAGATCCTAGGAATATTACAATCCCAGAATATGAAGGAGAACGTGTAGTCGTAGGACCCTCCTTGTAGAAAGTGGATGTTACAAAACCATTGAAGTTGAAGGAATTCAACATTGGGACAGAGGAGCAGCCCAATTTGTTCAAAATTAGGGATTACTGGGATGATGATACCGCTAGAAATATTGCGGAGCTGCTGACCGAATATCAGGATCTATTTCCTATGAATTTTTATGAGCTTAAGGGAATTTTAGGAGACCTGGGTGTTATGAGGATCACCTTGAAGCCAGATGTACATCCTGTCAAGCAGCGACCCTATCGACTGAACCCTAAATATAAGAAGAAATTCAAAGAGGAGTTAGATAATATGGTGGTCGCAGGTATCATTGATCCCATAGAATAGTTTGATTGGGCAAGCCCAATGGTAGTCCAAGAAAATAAAACCAAAGGAGAGATAAGTATCTATGTAGACCTGTGCAACCTGAATGATGCTTGTGTGCATGATCCCTTCCGTATGCCATTCTCTTATGAAATATTGGATAATGTGGGAGGTCAAGAAGTGTACTCATTCACTGATGGATTTTCAGAGTACCACCAAATTATATTTTCACCTAAAGACCGCATCAAGACTAACTTCACAACCGAATGGGCCTCCTTCCATTACATCGCGATGCCATTCAGATTGAAGAATGTCCCTGCCATTTTCTCATGCATAGTTGTAGAAGCATTCAAAGAATTCATCCATAAGTTTCTAGAGGTCTACTTTGATGATTGGACAGTATTCGGATTGGTAAAGAAGCATGTGTCGAACATGCACATGATGTTGGAAACCTACAAGAAACACCAAATTTTGCTGAACTTGAAGAAGTGTATATTCTGTGTACCTTTTGGAATCTTATTGGGGCACATCGTATGTCAGCAGGGATTGATGGTTGACCCAGCCAAGATTGCGGTTATCATAAATTTAGCAATCCCCACCAATGAGAAACAATTGCACTCGATTGTAGGGTGCACAAGTTACTACAAAAATTTTATTCAAGGGTACGCCTTGATTACTGCGCCAATGGAAAATATGCTAAAGAAGGATGTGTCCTTTTTCTGGGATGAGGAATGTCAGAAAATTTTTGAGTTGCTGAAGAAAAATATGGTCACTGCACCTATTCTAATATTTCCAAATTGGGCTAAGGTATTTCATGTGCATGTGGATGCATCAGGAATAGATCTTGGGGTTGTCTTAGTGCAACCAGGAGAATGAGACATTGATCATTCGATTGCTTTTGCTAGCAGGAAAATATCTAGCGCAGAGCACAAATATTCTACTACCGAATGAGAAGGACTGGAAATGGTGTATGCCCTACAGAAATATAGGCACTATCTATTGGGGGGACACTTTAAAATGTTCACTACCATTCAAATTTAAAATACTTGGTCAATAAGCCTGTGTTGGGGGGGAATATTTGTATATGGTTGTTGTTGTTTTAGGAGTATGACTTTGAGATTATTGTCAAGCCTAGGAGACTGAACATAGGACCTGATCACTTGTCTCGAATTGAGAATGGAGAAGATCCAATTAGAATGGAAGAAGAATTACCTGATGCGCAACTTTTCGCTATCAAGTGGTTGAGGAGCACTTTGCAGACATTATTCACTTCTTGAAAAATGGGACGACCGTTGGAATAGGGTGTCCTACAAGCTGCAAAACTGGTCCATTTTGAATACTTTTGATTAGATTTAATCTAGCGCAGGGGTTTTGGGGTGGGTCAAAGCCCTGAAAGCATTGTAATGGGTAAAAGGGTAAACTAGGGGTTCGAAAACCATGGTTTGCGGACCATAGGAAAGGCTAGGCTAGATTATTATAAATAGAGGAACATTTTGTATTGTAAGGTAGAAAAAGGAAGAGCTATTATGTGAATTGTGGTTTAGCTATCTGTTTGGGTTTTGGGGAAAGGACTCTTGCTGGCTGTGTGCGCGGAGATCCAAGTCCAGCTATGTGTGGACCCTGCTGCTATGTGCATAGGCTGGGAAGGGAATTTTAAGGAGGAATTGATGAATGAATCAATAATAAAGGTTGATAGAGAATTGAATCTGTGAGTACTCTTTGTGTGAATCATTGGTAATTCCTGCATTATGCATTTTTTTTATTTAAGCTGCGAAGATCTGTGTAAGTGTGTTTTCTATATCTGGATCTATTCTGTTTTGTTTATGCAATACTGTGCTACTGTCATAAAAGCATATAATTATAGATCTAGCGCATGTGGATGCGAATAGAGACCTAATTTACCTTGCACAGAACAAGGTAATTGGGAATCATAGGGTCTAGCACAGCTCTGCTTGCCTTACCTATCCTTTCTCAGGGTGCGGAAACCTGGTTCCAGCACCCACCCATACTACTTCGGGTGAGACTTTGACTTGCACAAGCAGGTCACTACCGAAAGGGCCAGTAGTATAGGGGTTTGTTGGTAAACCTTGAGCTCTGAACCTGGGTTAGGACCACTCGAGCCAACAAATGGTTCCGTTGCTAAGACCTGGAGAATCTTGAGAAACGGTTAGGGTATTAACAAGAGAATACGGGAAACCTATCAAGAAGGAGACATGTCAGCGCATTTGAAATTACCTACCTTCAAAGGCACGGACGATGAAGATATGGATCGGTTCTAGTTTGTGGCAGATTCACTATGGACTATGCAGGGCATGGTGAGCAATACTGTGAAGAAAGTGTAGTTGTCCCTGGCCTTCGAAGAGAGAGAACTGGACTGGTATATGAAGTACATATCTTAGAATGGGAGCGCATCTATTCAGGATATTAAGGATTCCCTGAAATAGCAGTTTCAAAAACCTAAGTCCTATTATCAGGTCGTAGCAGAGGTAAAGGATTTCAAGTAGGGAGTAACCAAGTCCATATGGGAAGCAGATCAACGCCTAAAAAAAGCTATCAGAGAAGGAGAATTTAAGTATGATGACAGACAGCTTACGAAATGGTTCATCACCATGCTGCTCCCTCACCTATGCATACCTATGTGTCACCCGAATTTTGACTCATAAGCTAAATATTTGGAAGCCACTATGAAATTAGAAGCTACGCCTAGGAAAGATGCTTCGTTGAAGGTCCAGCAGATCCAGGCATAGCTTGGGGCTGTGCACCTGGAGATTCAGGACCTACAGCAGGAAAGAGGAAGAGAAGCTAGCACAGAACTGTGGCGAACGGAGGACCTCCATCCGGGCCAATCGCGAACAAGAGAACCTAGTCCAGGGCACCCGGGATCAGGGGGGCCTATCTCGGGATGATGGAGCCTGAATGGACCTACGCCTTGGTACGGGGATGATCGTGTAGGTGGACTGCATAATTAAGACTGCTACCCCTGTCCGGGCACCAACGTTCTAGGGCAGAAGAAACACTGGTGCGGGTTCTGTCGATCAGTGGGCCACGAGGAGCGGGACTTCCAAATTCATAATCTAGTGATAGGCTAGGAAAGTTTGCCAGGGGTACAGTCAAACCCGGCTTCACCAAAGACCCCCACGGCAAGAGTGGCTCCCCCTCCAGAAGCAGGTATGGCAGCTGAAGTGGAAGCGCAGGTCGGGGCCAGGGTCAATTGATCTACTATAACTGTGGGAGAACGGGGCATTTTGCGAGGGATTGCCTGAACCCCATGTGCCAATCCTGCAGGTATTGCAGATAGTTGGACCATATGCTGGAAGATTTCCCAGCCCTGAATACAACATGGGAGAAACAACTCCCACCTATAGACTAAGCTAAGGGGTAAGGGACTGAATGTAAATGTGGTAACGCATAGTGGATTGGCGACTAGTTGAAATGAAGAGAAGGTTGAAATTGAAACATTGATCCGCAAAGCAGTTAGCGAAAAAGAAGGGTTGGACCTGGAAAAAGCGAGGGAAACGTTTATGGAAGCTCGAAGGGACTTCCTCGAGACTGAGGCATCTACGTCCCTACAACCCGAGGATGTGAAGATTGCTGAGGAGGTCAAACCTTTCCTATAGGCATGTATGAGACTGCTGCACAACCCCCATGCAGTAAATAATCTGCAGGCTATACTATAGAGCTGCGCAACACATACCACCCGGTCATCTGACTTTAAGGATGTGCACAAGTTATACAAGTATCAAAGATCCATGGGCAGGGAGATGTGGTTGACAGTCTAGATTGGAAACCATGAGATGGATCGGGTTATCTTAGACCTTAGGTCGAACGCCAATATATTACCTAAGAAAACTTGGCAACGCATGGGGGAACCAAGGCTGGAACGGCCCACCATCCAGCTACGAATGGCCAATCACCAAAAAATCATACCTCTGGGGAGGCTCTCTGGAATTGTGGTAGATATCGTAGGGGTAAAAGTCTGGGCTGACTTCGAAGTCATTCAAATCGCTGGGGAAGCAGACCTCTACCCTGCGCTGCTGCGATTGGATTGGGCCATCGACATGGGTGGTATCATTAACTTAAGAAAACAAAGCATGGTGTTTTAAAATAATGGCACAAGGGTAGTTGTACCATTAGACCCTGCAGAAGGTAAATGTTATACGGAACCCATACCCAGGGGGGAAGATGTGGATTATATCTATAAGTTGACGGCGCGAGAAGCAGACAGGCCAACTGAGGGGGAAGTACTTTGCTATGAGGGGGATACTGAGGGCTTGTCTGATCCTGATGAGAAAATAGAGACTTGGCAGAACCGATTACGTGATCTCTCCATGCTGTGTTCTCTTCGTATCACAAAAGACGTCCTCTCTGTGGTCCCAGAGGTGAGGATCCAGATAGAGCCAAGCTTGGGCAACTGTTTCAAACCCACTCCGGGAAAGGGTTAGGCTGATCCACGACCAAATAACAAGTTTCCTATGACAGCTGTAGGCTTAGAAAGTAGAGGCCCCATGCATCGGGCCACCTCTACAATGACAACGCAGCTGCGGATCAGGCGAAATTCTCCGACAATAGCCCCCCTTGAAGCCTTAGTTGCACGGACGATAAGTTTCACTTGGTCATGGGTCATGAGTTGCCTAGGAAGCAAGCCTGTGTTGGGGGGGGACATGTAGCTATCACAAATTGGTGACCCTAGCATGAAAAGTAAGGCAAGATCACTGGGGACGCGAAAACTAGCCATTGGAACAATAGCTACTGGTAAAAAGAAGAAGTTACCGTTGGGGAAGGTGGCCCCCGAGCCTTTTAGAAATATTATTTCAGGGCAAATTTATCAAGATGCCAAGCTACTGGGGTTATCCATACAACTCTGGACTAGGGTCCAGCGTGATACAGTCCTTCAACAAATCAATCAGGACTTACGACAAAAGGAAGAAACCTTCGAACAGATCAACACTATGTTGCCTACTTTGGTACTTGCCCAGGGGTTGGCACGATTAATAACCAAAAATGATATCCAGGGCGAGATTGAGAAACTCTGACATAAATAGCACATCATGGCAGAACGTCTGAAGCCTTGGGCTGCCACAACCCTCTGACTATCACAAGACATTGATGGTGCGACTAAGTGACTTAATCATATTCTTGAAAGCGTTACTACGACTTCTGAAGGGCCGACCTCCTAGAAGCTAGTAGATCTAGCACAGAGTGCTGCTACCCAAAGTTAAGAAGTTCTCCCTCTAGTCAGCAGTGCTCTCGATACCTTGCATGCGCAGATCGAGGCCGCACCGCCGTAGTGACTTGGGACGAGTCACAAGATTGTGTTGGGGGACTGTTGGAACATGGTCTCCTATGAGCTATGAAACTAGTCCATTTTGAATAATTTTGATTAGATTTAATCTAGCACAGGGGCTTTGGGGCAGGTCAAAGCCCCAAAAGCATTGTAATAGGTAAAAGGGTAAACTAGGGGTCCGAAAACCACGTTTTGCGGACCATAGGAAAGGCTAGGCTAGATTATTATAAATAAAGGAACATTTTGTATTGTAAGGTAGAAAAAGGAAGAGCTATTGATGCAAATTGTGGTTTAGCTATCTGTTTGGGTTTTGGGGAAAGGACTCCTGCTGGCTGTGTGTGCGGAGATCCAAGTCCAACTATGTGCGGACCCTGCTACTATGTGCATAGGCTAGGAAGGGAATTGTAAGGAGGAATTGATGAATGAATGAATAAGAAAGGTTGATAGAGAACTGAATCTGTGAGTACTCTTTGTGTGAATCATTGGTAATTCCTGCATTGTGCATTTTATGTATTTAAGTTGCGAAGATCTATGTAAGTGTGTTTTCTGTATCTGGATCTGTTCTGTTCTGTTTATGCAATACTTTGCTACTGTCATAAAAGCATATAATTATAGATCTAGCGCATGTGGATGCAAATAGAGACCTAATTGACCTTGCGCAAAACAAGGTAATTTGGGAAACACAGGGTCTAGCGCAGCTCTGCTTGCCTTACCTATCCTTTCTCAGGGTGCGGAAACCTGGTTCCAGCACACAACCATACTACTTCGAGTGAGACTTTGACCTATGCAAGCAGGTCACTACTGAAAGGGCCAGTAGTATATGGGTTTGTTGGAAAACTTTGAGCTCTGAACCTGGGTCAGGACCCCTCGAACCAACAACGACACCTACAGAATATTCAGTACAACAGAAGAAAGAGTTGGTGGCCTGATCAACTAATTTCACTCTAATTGCAAGTCAATTATATAATTTGGAAGCAGATGAGGTATTAAGGAGGTATGCATTAGAACATGAGAGGTAAGATATATTGGCTGAGGCTCATGGAGGGGTGGCAGGAGGCCACTATGCAGGGAAGGCCACTACGCAGAACGTGTTGTGTGCTGGGTTATGGTGTCCCACATTGCATAACTATGCACAAGCATACTGTCGAGCTTGTCATGCATGTTAGCAAACTGGGAAGCCCTCGCGCAGAGATGAAATGCCCCTATAACCGCAGATGGCCTTACAAGCGTTCGATAAATGGGCTATAGAATTTTTGGGACCAATCAATCCCTCGGGAAAGAAGACTAACGCACGTTACATCATTATTGCCACTGATTAGGTGACCAAATGGGCAGAGGCGAAGGCTATTAAGGATCGTACAGTAGATATTGTTGCGTATTTCATCTTTGAGCATGTTTTGACCAGGTTTGACTTGTAGAAATTATATAAAATATGAATTATATATCCAGATTCTCCTGATATAACAATATTTTATCTTCTTGCTAAACACAGAATCCTTCCACTATTAATCTTTTGCGGAAATGATAAAATCAATTGCAAACACATGAAGCAATAAAAACAATCGCACGTAACATAGATGTTTAACGGGAAAGCCTGAAGCTAAAAACCCCAACTATCATATATTATGTATCTTGGAGATCATGTAACAATCTCATACAAAGCTTAGTATATCAAGATCTCAGTACAATCAATCGTCACACACTAACAAGAAGAAATCTGCAAATCCATGCACTGATTTCTTGCCACCTGATAGCGTGCATCCACTGCGCAATCCTTGCTGAGGAATAGCTCTGAATGAATTCGAGTTACCCTTGCCTTGACTACGCAATCCTCATTGGAAACTCCAATGTGTGTGTGATGCAATCAATGCATCACTATAGTCACAACAGATAGTCCATATCACCCTTTCACCTACCTCTCCATTGGGTCTCCATTGGAACTGACATGCACTGTAGTTAACTGCTATATTTGTTCAATTGATTAATGATTTATTATTTGTGAATTAATTAACTAATTAATTCACTCCACTCTCACTAGTGTATCATTCAGTTAGACTAGATACAACTAGCTCAACTAAGTTTAACTCCAATAATTGAGTTAAACTGAATAATAGCTCCATGAACTACTCTTCCAACTCTGTCATAACTTTTCCACTTCAGTTCTAACTGAGTCCTCCATGCATGAACCATCAGTAAACCCTCAGAATTTCGTAATTCCTTTAGCCCACTGATTTTCCAAATCTGTATACTGAAATTAAGTTCTCCAAGAGAGAGAATAAGTTGATATTTAGAGTTTGATTATTATTAAGGGCTAATAATAATCGACACTTCTATTTTTAGATCGATGATCTATAAATAGACTTCACCCAATCTTCTAAAAATAGAATTTCATCTATTTTTCCAACTTGAACAACCATCCACAAATAGCATCCTGTAACTTCTAAAATATGATCACCATGTCTAAAAATAGACATAGTCTAAATATAGACTTACACCTAAAAATAGCCTACAGGCCCACTTAGTGAAGGTGATTGATTTTCACTAAGCTCATCATCTTGTTGAATCTCAACCCTCCCTCTCACCAAGATAGGGATTATCCTTCACTGCAATCTTGCCTCTATGGTATTCGAATTTGCTCCTGGTGAGCGCCTTCATCAGAATATCTACATCCTGATCTTCCGTAGGAATGTACTGAAGAAACATGATCTTCCGCTGCACACAATCTCTGATATGATGATACTGAATATCAATATGTTTAGATCTATCATGAAACATAGGATTAATCGAGAGTTTAATGCAACTCTGATTATCACAATGTATCACTGTAGGATCTAAATGTGAACCGAACAAACTAACTAGGATCTTCCTCATCCAGATAGCCTCACATGCAGCTTGACTTGCTGCCATGTATTCTGTTTCCGCTGAACTGAGTGCCACGGATATTTTTTTCCTACTATACCAAGAAAATTCTGTATATCCGATACTAAAAATGACTCTTGATGTGCTCTTTCTATCCATTGGGCTGCCTGCCCAATCTGCATCTGTGAAGCCTGTTGTTCCTTGAGAAACAATTCCTTGCTGTGTAAAGGAAACTGTGCTCAAGACATTAAGGATTATGTCACAAAATAAAATATATCTTTCTCTGGCTTTTAAACCTCAAACATTGATTATGTAACCATTAAATAACAAACCATGGATGTTCTGCAATGCTATATCCCACTTATGCTGAAATGAATGAACGGAAGAAAAAGAGAAGAAGATTTTAATCTGATATGCTGCTTCAAACATAATCTATCATTTCAAAACCCTGGAGAATTAAGTAGAGACAAAGTTAAAACAAAGGAGCACACATTAAGGTGTGTTTAACTCTTAAATACATATGTATAAAGAGAACCGCTGCTCTTACTCTATTTTAATCACAGATGGAAAACATTATGTAAACTAGAAAAACTTTTCAGCACAAACAGAATGACAGGAACTTGCATACTCATTCATAGATTTTTCATTCTTCGGTACATAAACTTGGCTTCAAGGTCCAAAAACCAGGAACCCCCTCTCCTCCTCCTATCTCTGCTTTTATATCAGCCTTCTGAACTAACTTCCTAACTGTTATGATCAGTTTTGAAACTGATTCTTGGAAATGTTGGAATTATTTTAATTTACAAAATATTTGTTTTAATATTATATATAATATATAATATAAAACCAAAGATAAGATCCTACGCTAGTGCAAAGTGAAAATAATGAATGCTATCTTTGGGGCCCACCATTACAGCCATATGTATTAATCGACAAAACCGCCCATGGTTTATGAAAACCGATAACCACCTACGGGGGTAATGACAGCGGTTTGTATGAAATGAATCGGAGGTGCCGTAATACATCACAGCCGTCGATTTTGTGAATAGTGGTTTCGATTAAACCATTTCCAGGGGTGCTATCTCCCATAAAATTTGTTTAATTTATGCCCCCACAAACTGTTGGATCCGAGCCAAGTGATCCAAGACGTCGATTTAACTGCAATATTGTATGCATTTGCTCGCCTACGCAACTGTGAGCCACAAAAAAAATTCAGAACCACTTCTGAACCATCTCATCATTCCGCTTGTAGATCTCATCATCTTCTAATACATCTCAGCATTCTCAACTGCTTTCTCAATAGCATCAACCAGATTTTCGTTATCTTCAATTATCTTATCAAGCTTTAAGACATAAGCCTGGTTGCACCCTTCAAACAATATTTTTACAATATCTGAGACCTTTCATCATCGAACTTTAGAGGGGAACAAAAACTGCTTCCTATCGCCTCGTTTTGACCAAATGATCCCAACCAATCTCTTTACCACAGTCACCACATGTAACTTTAACTGGGAGCTTCACATCACTTTGAAGTAGGAGATTTGCGTGACTCTTGTTATTACATTTCTGAGTCGTATTGTGTACTGGGGCAATGTCTCAGCTGTAAAATCTCTGCTCCATAGGATGAATCTTGTTAACAGATTTCTGGTTTATGCTCTGTACTGTAACTCTGTCACCACTGTTGAAATTGTTCGTTGGTGCAGAATTGCAAGTTTTAATTTGCAACTCTAGATCGGTAAGACTTCTTTGAATACTGAACTGTCAAATTTGTTCTTGATCCTTATTGCAGTAAAAATACTTGTAGCTGCGGTTCAAACTCTTAAAAAGCTTGAGATATTGGAAGACTTCACATCTCCGTGAAGGACAAATTGAATAAATCTTTTATGCCATTTATATAATCCTTCAGCAGTTCCATCTCCTGCAGCTGCCTTCAATCGCACCGTCCAAGAAACGACCGGCTTCTCCTTGCCTCCATGAGGATTCTCTTCAAGGCTTCCTCTGAAACCAAATTATACACTAGAAGGCCGGTAAGGCCTTCTTCACAGTAACGAATAAGTGTAATGATGCTATTACGATTCAATAAAATAAAATCTCAACTTCAAAAAGAAGCTCTTGCTCTGTTTTGGTTTTAAAATTCAAGATTTTCACTGAAAACGATAGTCCATCAGGAAAAATCCTCTGTACGCTTTACTTCAACCTCCTCTTCCTGTTGAAAATCCGGCAGTGGCAGATTGCAACTCCCGATATGTAAAATGTCTGCAGGTTTTACTTCGACAAACACACTCTAACTTCTTGCCAAATAATTTTCTTTTCGATTAGAGTCCTTCTGCTGACTGCAACGCAACCCACCTTCTTGAGAGATTGTCTCATTTGAATACCAAGCTTCATGTTCATAGTTGCAAACCTTCTGCGTAATCTGCTCTTTCAATCGAAGCTCTCCATTTGTCTGTGTATGTTTATTTGGCAGCTGTAGTGGCCATTCAACCTGTTGTTTATCGACAACTCTTGCAGCAAGACCCTCCTTTGCTACCTTCCGTTTATATATCTTTTCCTCCATTGTTCCATGAGCAACCAAGCGATGGGCATAAACATGCTTTGTCTGTCCAAATCTCCACACATGAAAAAGAGCCTGAAGATCATGTGTTGGATTCCAGGAACCATCAACAATTATAACATGATTGGCTGCTGGAAGATTTATACCCAATGATCCAACTCTAGTTGATATTAACACACTGGACCTTTTTATTTAAAGGATTATTAAACTTCTCTACTAATTTTTTCCCTTTGGGCACCGCTAGTGTGTCCATCAAGCCTGTACCATTCTTTTCCTTACCTCCAGTATTCATCTTTCTTTCCACACCGAGGTAATTTTGTCAAGAATGACTCAATGAGATCTAATGTACTCAAGCTATGATTGAAAACCAATGCCTTATCACCTCTATCAAGGAAATGCAATGCAATGGCATGCACCCTTGTCAGCCTTCCACATAGCTTGAGCAACCCTGCAATGTAATTAAATCATCCAATAACAGATTTCTTAGGCACAGTGTTGCAAATGCCTTTAAAACATTTTGTTTATCTCCTTGAACTTGTTCCATTTCGATAATTGTTCCTCAGCAACCTTAAATTTCCCAGAGCTTCTCCCGACTTTTTGCTGAGTAAAATTGTGCTACAACATCTGGCTCCAATTGGGGATAGTAATTTGGTAGCAAAGTGCTGAGAACTTGTAGATCAGTAGCCTTCATTGGGCATGGAGTCAAGTCAGATAGAATTTTCTCTCAATCCAAAATCTCCAAAAATTTCAAAACTTCTCTGAACCCTCCTTCTTCTTGGATCTTTATTTTGAATTGAAAATCTTAAAATAGAAATACTGCAACTGGAAATGCTCAACTCCTGAGCTTATTTATGTACAACTCCTATATATATAAGCATGGTTGAACTTAATCAAGTGAAGTCAACCTTCCAATGGAACCAATCCAGCATCTGCTTGTCAGATTTAATACCTTCATACTGCTGAGATTTAAAAATCAAAAGAGGAATGTACCAAGAAAAATTTTCATATAAAAAATTTTGTACATACCCTTGCATAAAAGCTTGTTGCTGACCAAAGAAATTTTCCATATATTCAGCAACTGGATCATAAAAATCATGAGACAAAACTTTGGTTCTCTTCTTTTCTTGAGCATTTTGCAGAAGTCTTTGAACATGGCAACTTCCTTCATTGTTTGGCCCTTCAATTAAGAACTGTTTGTTAGGAACTTGACTGCCACTTCCTGTAGGCGGGCATTCAGGCTGAAAATAAAAATTCACGGTTTGCTCTCCACAATGTTGATGCTCTTCATATAACATCAATTCTTGACGAAAATTTTCCTCATCTTGCAAACAGGTCTGAGAAACTGCACTATTTTCCTCACTACTCACAAAATGATTGCAATGATCTTCCATGCTTTCATAGTGTATTTCAGATGTTGCAACTAAGTTTTGACTAGAATCTTCAAAATGATTAGATTCTTTTCTTTCAACAATATAAGAACCTTTTGTCACTTTTTGAAAAACTTTATTCAGCTCTGAACTTACATTCTCTTGTAAAGAAATTCCAATGTTTCCTTCACAAGCCCTCTTATCTTTGACAAAACTGGGACTTTCTGCATTGCAGGAAAAATTTCTACAAGCCCATGCATTATCTTCGATTTCTTGCGCATGAAGAAACATCAGCTTCAGATTACTAGGCTTTCTCTCCCTGAGATAAAAAGCCAAGGCAATAGACAGAGCTTTAAAATAATAGACCATAGCTACTGCCTCTGGAGGTCGAATTTCTTCTGGCATGCTGAAATAGTTTTTTTGAAACCTCCTATTAAACTCAGAAATTGATTCATTACTTTTCCTTCGGATAGAATATAGTTCCAAAAGGTGCTCTTCATATGACTTACTCTCGCCCCAATATGTAAGAAACACATCTTGAAGATCTTGCGAGGAATTAATTGAACCTGCTTCCAAACACTGAAACCATTGCTGAGCATCCTATTTTAAAGAATGGCAAAACATCCTTAAAACTACATCTTCATAAATGATTTGAAATTTCTCCAGGAAGTATTCAAATTCCAAGATATGTGATTTAGCTGAAAGGTCCTTCTCCTTCCTGGAGAAACTTGGCAAGGACTTGAATCCTTTTGAAGGATATTGATGGAGAATAGCGAGCAGCTTCAGGGGTTTAAAGATTTCTCTATTTTGAACTGAAAAGCAGTCAATTTCTTATGAGGAAAAATACTATCATCCGAAGATGATGAATCATCACCTTTACGCCCAGACTGTGACTGATTATCTTCCGGGATTGTAATACAACAATCATCTCTCCTTTCATGTTTAGGAGATACACTTGTGTCAAGATTTATAATACAAGCAGAAGCAAAATCATCTTTTTCCAATAATGAATTTACATTTTGGGCCTTATAATCTTCTGAGAAAATAAAGCAGGAAAAAATCCTTTTAAGATAAAAGGGAAAATAAACCACTAAACTGACAGTAAAAAATAGAACCTCCTTTAAAAAACGGAAATTCTGATACATGTTTTTTCCATGATACTTTCTCATCTTCTTGCCAGGAAAATTCTTCATCTAATGAAACCCTCATCCGTGGAGTCGCCAGGTGAATAATAAACAATCAATATTTAAATCTGAATCTTGCTCACCATCAAAAACAAGGGATTATGAAACCCTCTGCTGCAAGGTATTTGACCTCGTGTTTAGCTTTTTGAAAATGATAATTCTGAAAAAGTAAACACAGCCAAAAACTTCCTCCTCACTGAAAAACCAGAGGAAGTAGAAAGAAAACCCAGAGAAATGAAATTCGCTTCTTCGATCCCCGGCAATGGCGCCAATTAATGTTGTTCCTTGAGAAACAATTCCTTGATGTGTAAAGGGATCCATTCTCAAGAAATTATCTGATTCTGTCACAAATTAATTTATATATGTGTCTCTGTCTTTTAAACCTTCAAACAATAATTATATAATCTTCAAATATCAAACTCATGTCATGTTCTGCAATGCCATATTCTTCCTCTGTTGGAGTGGATGGATGGAAGAAACCAGAAAGAAAAAGATTTTGATTTGATATGCTGTTTGGAACAGAAACTATCATTGTAAAATCCTGAAGAAAGATATCAGAAAAGTTTAAAATAGAGGAGTGCCCATTAAGGTGTATTTAACTCTTTAATACACTAGTATAAAGAGACCTGCAGCTCAAATTACTCTATTTTATTCATAGATATGGACACATAATGAAAACTAGAAAACATCTCAGCATAGATAGGATGATGGAAACTTGCAAAACTTCTCTTAATTCAACATTCTCCAGTATAAAATATAGCTTTCAGGTTAAAAAACTAGGAACCTTCTCTCCTCCTCCTATCTCTGCTTTTATATCAGCCTTCTGAAGTAACTTCCTAACTGTTATGATCAGTTTTGAAACTGATTCTTGGAAATGTTGGAATTATTTTAATTTACAAAATATTTGTTTTAATATTATATATAATATATAATATAAAACCAAAGATAAGATCCTACGCTAGTTCAAAGTGAAAAGAACGAATGGTATCTTTGGGGCCCACCATTACAGCCATACGTATAAATCGACAAAACTGCCCATGGTTTATGAAAACCGATAACCACCTACGGGGGTAATGACAGCGGTTTGTACGAAATGAATCGGAGGTGCCGTAATACATCACAGCCGTCGATTTTGTGAATATTGGTTTCGATTAAACCATTTGCGGGGGTGCTATATCCCATAATTTTTTTTTAATTTATGCCCCCACAAACTGTTGGATCCGAGCCAAGTGATCCAAGACGTCGATTTAACTGCAATATTGTATACGTTTGCTCGCCTATGCAATTGTGAGCCACAAAACAAATTCAGAACCACTTCTGAACCATCTCATCATTCCGCTTGCAGATCTCAGCATCTTCCAACACATCTCAGCATTCTCAACTTCTTTCTCAATAGAATCAATTGGATTTTCGTTATCTTCAGTTATCTTATCAAGCTTTAAGACATAAGCCTGGTTTCACCCTTCAAACAATCTTTTTACAATATCTGAGACCTTTCATCATCAAACTTTAGAGGGGAACAAAAACTGCTTCCTATCGCCTCGTTTTGACCAAATGCTCCCAACCAATCTCTTTACCACAGTCACCACATGTAACTTTAACTGGGAGCTTCACATCACTTTGAAGCAGGAGATTTGCGTGACTCTTGTTATTACATTTCTGAGTCGTATTGTGTACTGGGGAAATGTCTCAGCTGTAAAATCTCTGCTCCATAGGATGAATCTTGTTAACAGATTTCTGGTTTATGCTCTGTACTGTAACTCTGTCACCACTGTTGAAATTGTTCATTGGTGCAGAATTTCAAGTTTTAATTTGCAACTCTAGATCGGTAAGACTTCTTTGAATACTGAACTGTCAAATTTGTTCTTGATCCTTATTGCAGTAAAAATACTTGTAGCTACGGTTCAAACTCTTAAAAAGCTTGAGATATTGGAAGACTTCACATATCTGTGAAGGACAGATTGAATAAAGCTTTTATGCCATTAATATAATCCTTCAGCAGTTCCGTCTCCTGCAGCTGCCTTCAATCGCACCGTCCAAGAAATGACCGGCTTCTCCTTTCCTCCATGAGGATTCTCTTCAAGGCTTCCTCTGAAACCAAATTATACACCAGAAGGCCGGTAAGGCCTTCTTCACAATAACGAATAAGTGTAATGATGCTGTTGCGATTCAATAAAATAAAATCTCAACTTCAAAAAGAAGCTCTTGCTCTGTTTTGGTTGTAAAATTCAAGATTTTCATTGACAACGATAGTCCATCAAGAAAAATCCTCTATACACTTTAATTCAACATCCTCTTCCTGTTGAAAAGCCGGTAGTGGCAGATTGCAACTCCCGATATGTAAAATGTCTGCAGGTTTTACTTCGACAAACACACTCTAACTTCTTGCCAAATAATTTTCTTTTCGACTAGAGTCCTTCTGCTGACTGCAATGCAACCCACCTTCTTGAGATATTGTCTCATTTGAATACCGAGCTTCATGTTCATAGTTTCAAACCTTCTGCGTAATCTGCTCTTTCAATCGATGCTCTCCATTTGTCTGTGTATGTTTATTTGGCAGCTGTAGTGGCCATTCAACCTGTTGTTTATCGACAATTCTTGCAGCAAGACCCTCCTTTGCTACCTGCCATTTATATATCTTTTCCTCCATTGTTCCATGAGCAACCAAGCGATGGGCATAAACATGCTTTGTCTGTCCAAATCTCCACACATGAAAAAGAGCCTGAAGATCATGTGTTGGATTCCAGGAACCATCAACAATTATAACATGATTGGTTGCTGGAAGATTTATACCCAATGATCCAGCTCTAGTTGATATTAACACACTGGACCTTTTTATTTAAAGGATTATTAAACTTCTCTACTAATTTTTTCCCTTTGGGCGCCGCTAGTGTGTCCATCAAGCCTGTACCATTCTTTTCCTTGCCTCCAGTATTCATCTTTCTTTCCACACCGAGGTAATTTTGTCAAGAATGACTCAATGAGATCTAATGTACTCAAGCTATGACTGAAAACCAATGCCTTATCACCTCTATCAAGGAAATGCAATGCAATGGCATGCACCCTTGTCATCCTTCCACATAGCTTGAGCAACCCTGCAATGTAATCAAATCACCCAATAACAGATTTCTTAGGCACAGTGTTGTAATTGCCTTTAAAACATTTTGTTTATCTCCTTGAACTTGTTCCAGTTCGATAATTGTTCCTCAGCAACCTTAAATTTCCTAGAGCTTCTCCCGACTTTTTGCTGAGTAAAATTGTGCTACAACAAAGCCATGCAACTTCATCTCATCCATCTGTTTATACCATAAGCCATACTCAGATGTGCCCCTGAGATGCCTCAAGAAATGCTTTCCCGCCTTCCAAAAGAGCTTGGTAGGCTTAACCATTGCTTGTGAAAGCTGGTTCACCGCATAGCATATTTCTAGTCTTGTATTAACTAAATACATGAGCAAACCCACCAATTGTCAATAAACAGTGGCATCCACTACCTATATTGATGTAGCATCCTCTTAACTCCAATTTCCTAGAAGAGGAGTGTCGATAGGCTTGCAGCCTTGCATGTGAAACTTCTCTAGTATCTCTCGGGCATACTTGCCTTGAGACACAAACAGTTCACCTTCCTGCTGCCATATTTCCAATCGAAGGAAATAATGAAGGAGGCCCAAATCCTTCATCTCAAACTCCTTTGCAAGATCTTCCTTGCATGAGTGTATAAACTGCTCATCACCCGTTAGTATTAAATCATCAACATAAAGAACAATGATTAAAAGCTTACCCTCCACCAAAATTTGATACAGGTTTGCATCCGCCTCACTCTTGGTGAAGCCAAGTCCAGTGAAATAGTTGTTGATCTATGTGTACCAAGCACGAGGTACAACCTATACAACGCTCTTTTGAGTCTGCACACATGCGAATCACTACTGAAGATCTCAAATCCTTCCGGCTACTCAATGTACATCTCTTCCTCAATGATCCCATTAAGGAATACAGTCTTCACATCCATCTGATGAATGTGCCAACCCATCTGTGCTGAGAGAGAAAGGATGGTCCTTATAGAAGAATACCGTGCGACAGGTGCAAAGGTTTCTTCATAATCAATCCCCTCGATCTGTGAGAAGCCCTAGGCAACAAATCTTACCTTATACTTCTTGACACTCCCATCAGCAGCTTGCTTTACCTTGTATATCCATATTGATCCTACAACTGATTTACCCACCGACCTTGGAACAATCTCTCAAACATTGTTTCTAACAATGGAGTTATAATCCTCCACCATGGCATCTACCCATGTGGGCTCTTGCACTACTTCTTCGAAAGAAGAAGGATTTGTCACGACACACTTGCTCATAAGAGCCATGTATCCAGTAAATCGGTCAGGTGACTGTCTCTGTCTGCGCTATGATGTAGGGATTCCTACATTCTGTGCCGCATCAAGTTTCAGTGTCTCAGCTTCTGTGGTATGCTTTCGGCCTTGTCTGATGTTTGGTTTTGCATGAGTGGACTCCTCCACTCCATGAATCTCTTACTGTGGTTGATCCACATCTAGAGGCTCATCTTTCGGTACAAGTAGATCCTCCTCTGCATGCAAGTGTAGATCCCTCTCAAGAAACAACTTCATGGCTTTCACCTTATTGAAGTTTATATCTCATCGCACCACAGTCATCCGACTGTCTGGAAAATACACATCATAATTATGGGGTGTTTCTGTGTACCCCACAAATATCCAAACTTCTGTAGTCAGCTCCAGCTTCATCCTGGCATCCTTTGTCACATGAATGCAAAAAGATGAGCCAAAAATCTTCAAATGAGAAATATCAGGCTTCTTACCAACAAAATCTTCTTCAGGTGTACTCATGCCAAGTACTCTATGAGGACAATGGTTTTGAACATAAACTGTAGTGTTGCATGCTTCCGCCCATAAGTGCATCGATAGGCCTTGGTCATGTAGCACAACTCGTGCAGCACCCACGATCATTCTGTTCTTCCTCTCCACGACCCCATTCTACTATGGGTTATGAGGCGCTATGAGTTCTCTTCAAATTCCTTCCTTGCTATAGAAGTATTTGAATTCGTTCGAGATATATTCACCACCATTATCGCTCCATAGAGCCTTCACTTGCTTCCCCGACTCCTTCTCCACCAATGCTTTAAACTCACAGAACTTTGAGAATGTTTCACTCTTCTTCTGCATGAATAAGATACAACATCTACGAGAATAGTCATCAAAACATATAACATAATACCTGTGTTTTTCTATTGAAGCAACCTGTTGGGGTTCCCATGTTTTGGCCAGATTGGCAAGACCAAAAGATGAGACAACATCAAAACCACTTTCAGACCTCAGGATCTAGCCCTCCTGGATCCAGAGAGGGATATTTCTATATGAGCAAAAGGTTTTATGTCAATGAAGCTCAAAGTTTAAGATGTTAGGCTAGCTATAAGGCTCGGGGTTTGTTTGTTTGATTGTATGATTTGGTTGCTGGTTATCAGGAAGAAAGGGTTCAATGTAAGACAAGGATGAGAAAAGAGGGATAAGGTAGAGGTGAAATGTTCCAGGAAATATTCAAAACCATTAGGCAATGGAGTCAGGAAAGGATTTGCTTGCTAATCAATAGGCAGGCTTTCAATTGGGCTAGTCATCTGAAACATAGGATCTTCAAGACGATTATGTGATATGGAAAGTAGGAAGGAAGGAGATAACACATATTCAGAGCACAAAGTTATAGACTAGCTAGTTGCACAAGGATGCTAGTGGACAAGGCTAACTCTAATCCCCAATGTTCCAAAATCTTCCAACTAAATCTATAACAAGAAACATCTAAGAACTGAATTCATTTAATTCATACATAAGGGAGCAGGCAATAACATCCACTACACTGGTTAAACCAACTGAAATCATTTCTTAGATAATACATTCAGAAGAGAAACATAAATGGCAAGGAGAGCAGAAACATAGGGTACCTAACAAGGGTAAATCCTATGCCAATATTCTGATGCAAGCCAGCAGAAACGAAATGAAATGAATGTAAACACAAAGACAAGAAAACATCACCGCTACTTCAGATCAGGATCCAAAGAAATGTGCTTGTCATATTAAATAGCAATACCAATCGAGTACAACATTGCCAATAGCTGAATATTCATTCTGAAAACATCTCCTTCAACCTATCTTACAAATCTTTACATAGAGACTGTGTCTCAAAAGAAACTACTTGTAGTTCTCTGATAACTGATCAACAACCATTACAATGAGTTCTTCATGAATTTATAGCTCCGGAGGAGTAGAGGAGGTAGGTGGAGAACTAAATGCAATATTAAACTTCTGAAAAGAAAGAGGGCCAAAGCCCATTCTGTTTAAATCCTGTGCATTAATTTCTGGTGTTATTTGGGTGAACAGATGATCTTCTTCAGACTCTAGATTACTCTGATATGACTGTGATGTATTCTGTTTGTAGTACTGTGTGGTGCTATTGGTGAATAAAAAAAATATAAAGACATGATAAAGAAATCTGCCATACTGATGAAGTAAATGCTCTGATAGTACCAGAACTGTTTTAGGGTAGAAAATATCTCCAGAACACGGCATAGACTGAACACTGCATGGGTGCTCTGTCCTTTGTGGAGGAAAAACATTCTACTGCTATATAAACCCCTGATACGCATTGATTTCTACATGTTGTACCTTTTGCATGATCTATGGGATCGTTGATCTGGTGCTTTGCCTCTAGACTGTTGTATTAAAGCTCAAAACCTTCAATACTGAATGCTGAAATCCCTGATCATAAGCTGGTTTTTTCCCACAGCTTCATAAATGTCTTGATCTGCAAAATATGGGCTTTAATGGCACCAGATAGGTCTTTCTTTGCGGAGATTGAATTGCCCTTGGATAATATTTATGCCGCCGCTACCATTTCTGGGAATTTTTATTGTAGTACCAGCTTCTGGATTTAATTCTGTCTGCGCAGCACACCATTGAAGTAGTACATGCGAACCATGGCAGTTTTCCACCTCTGATAGCCTCGCAACAACACGAAACCTATTATGAAATCCCTGGATGAAGGCGGATGATGCAGGTTATAGTGGAACTGCGGAGAAATGGCGGAAAATGTCGTGGAAGGTGGAGAACAGAGATGGCGTAGGTTGGTGGAATGCGGAACAATACATTCGAAAACCTTATAAACATCGACATTTGAATGGATTTATGCAATGAGATGGAAGAGGTACGGTGGATACACGTGGAAGTGACGTGGCGGGACTGGGCGACGATGGAAGAGTCAACAGTGAGAGACGATCCGGACCGTCAGATCTGAGAGGAGATCGACGGTGGGAAACACGGTGGAGGACGACAAACGGGAGACCGGTGGTATGGAGACTATGGGTTAAACTCTACGCAGCTTCGTCGAGCGATAACCGTTGGATGAGCAAGGGCAGATCTGACGGCTGATGTGAATATCACTGCGCATCCCATGCCGATCGTTAACGTGCGTTGGTCAAGCGGTTTTGAAACCGTACAGGAGCCACGCGTCGACCATTGTATGGAATCGTTGGCCGAAAGGGAAATACTGCCTGACCTCCATAAGCGGTGCGATGGAAACCATATGGTTTTGGAACAGTGAAAGTGGGCGGGGACCACCGTGATGGGCAGATTTCGCACCTTTGGATCTATACAGATCAACGGTTTAAATCATGCCCGATATGGACGAGCTGCATGGTGCAAACTGCGGGGGAGGCGATCGCCATTCGTTATGTGAAGATCAACGGCTGCCATTGCCCCCGATACGAAACATGCTAGGAGATTTTAGCTTTGGCGCCTGGTCATGGCACGAGGTTACATGGAGAGAAAGGTTATGGGGCTAGCGGAGAAGGGGCTGAGGCCTATTATATGGTCCGAAAGTGGGTTTTTAACACTTTTTAATGCATTTTGAGGCCTGAGGAGGGTAACGATAGAGAGATGGAGGGGAATTTTGAGGAAACAAAGGGCAAGGGTGTGACTTGATGGAGATTTTGGAGGAATTTAGGAGGTTGATGGGGATATTAGGGGGAACAAAAGGGGATTTAGAAGAAGGGGAAAAAGGATAGAATGGGGGGAAAAATGCAGGGATACAAGGGGCGAAATAAAGCCTTTTGGAGCATAATTCTTTATCAGCAAGGCTTGTTGGCTTAAATCAGTATAGGGAAGCAGTCATAAGGTAGCAAACTTGAAAAGGCTGTAAGGATGATGTGTTTTCAAGGGAAATGCATTCCTTGCAGGCTTACATAACAAACTAGCCCCTTGCTTGCTTGTCAAGAAATTTATAGGGGATAACAGTGGCTCCACATGGGGATGGCTTCTTCTTGAAGGAGTCAAGAATTCAGAGAATAGATCTTTGGAGTAGGCCAGTGGCCTGCTTCTTGGCACATCCCTTTCTTTCTTTGATTAGCTACCACAATATTAAAACATTACATCAGCAGAAAAAATTTCCCAATCAAACTACCTACCCACACTAAAATCCTAACATTTTTTCTTCTTCTAGGGTGCATTTGAGCTAGCAGACCCTTTACATCATTTATTTATTTATTTATTTTTCAAACAGAAAGAAAACCTATTATAAATCTACACTTATTACTCCATGAGACCAGATTAGACTATTGGTCTCATATGTTTCTCTACCTAATCTAATATTTGCTAGGATTAAACTGTCCAGTAGATTTCTTCTCTACATTCTAAGGCAGAAATTGAAAAACAGTCAAGCCAGGATTAGACTGTCTAACATGTTGTGGATCCAAGGCATAGAGACAGTTGCACATGGACAAAAATTGGAGAAAACTTGAAAACAAAACCGTGAAGGCTTGGGATCTGAAACTTGAAACATCCTTCTTTCTCTTTGTGACTCAGGTTTTGAGCATGTCAGAGTCACTTCCTTTCTTCACCTCAGCTCTAGTTTTGGGCATGTTAGAGTTGATTCTTCTTTCTTCTTCGCTGGTCCAGATTTTGAGCATGTTAGGACCAGCTCTTTTACTTTATTTAGCTCAGGTTTTGAGCTTATTAGAGCCAATCTTTTGCACATCAGAGGTTCATATTTTAAGCATGTCTGAACCTCTTCTTTTCCTCTGTTTTTTGAAACATTTTCTCTTTTTTCTTTGAAAAAAAAAACCGCAATGTAATGTACAATGGAAATGGAAACTGGAAATTGTAAATTAGCAGAAGTAATGTTTGAGCATCCTGCCATTAACAGGACCCCCAAATAGCTTAGTACCATCTAGTTCTTGTAAGAAGAAATCATTTGGACCTACTGTGGCCTGGATGATGTATGGACCTTGCCACAAACTGTCGAACTTACTGTGCTTTCCTTTATCCTCTCTTCTTGAGTCCCACTTTAGAACCTTATCTCCAACTTTGAAATTGGCAGCTTTGGTTCTTTTGTTAAAAAATTTCTTTATATTCTCTTGAACTTTCACTGCTTTGTTGTAGACCTCTTCCCTTGTTTTCTGAAGATGGATTTTTTGGTTTATTCTCCTCACCATGTTGTATTCTTCTGTTTGAATCTCCTAGACCAGCTTAATCACTGGTATCCCAAGGCTTGTAGGAAATACCGCTTCTGTTCCATAGACCATCTGAAATGGTGACATGCCAATGGACTTCTTTGTTGTAAGCCTGTCAGCCCACAAAGCATGCACTAACTTGTTATGCCATGATTTTTTGTTCTCTTCCAACAGCTTCTTGATGATGATCACCAGGCTCTTTTTTGATGATTCAGCTAATCCATTACCTTGAGGGTAATAGGCAGTTGAATGACCAAGTGCTTTTTGATACCTGTGACAAAAATCAACCATCTTCTTGGATTCGAAAGTAGTAGCATTATCCGTGATTATTTTCCTTGGGCAACCAAACCGAGAGAGGATGTGACCCTCTAAGAAACTAATGATGACTGAATTTGTGGCATTCCTAGTGGGTATGGCCTCTACCCACTTATTGAAGTAGTCTGTGGCTGTTAGGATCCATTTGTGTTGCACAGAAGAAGCAGGGTGAATCTCCCTTATGAAATCTAGGCCCCATTGCAGAAAGGTTCCTTCAACAGTGATGGGTTGTAGGGGTAAAGGGAGGATTTTTCTTCTGCCTTCAAAGATTTGGCATTTGTGGCAGGAAAATATCATTTTATGGACATCATTGAAGAGTGTGGGCCAATAGTAGCCATCTCTGAGTATTTTGTTTGCAGTGGCTTTCCAACTCAGGTGGCCTCCACATTCTCCAGCGTGGAACTCTCGTTTAACCCTCTCTACCTCATCTTCAGGCAAACATTTTAGAAATAGGCCGTTAGGATTCTTCCAGTATAATTTTTCATTCAAAATGTACTAGTTCCTGGATTTTAGCTTTAAGAATCGGGCCTTGGTCTTTGATAGCTCGGGAGGGGCATTGAGGTGTGTAAGCACATATAAAATGTCAGAATACCAAGGAGAGCTCTGAAAATTTTCCTCAACAGTGGGATCATGCAATTCTTGTTGCTCATCCAAGGTATTTATCATGTTAATGTCTAGGGCTTGTAAGTTTGATTCAACCATTAATTTAGCTAAGCCCTGACCTTTAATCAGTTTGGTGGGTTTTATCTCAAGGTCATACTCTAAGATCACAGCTATCCATTTGCCCCTTTTCCCATCTGGGTCCTGGGACAGTATATCTTTGACTATGATGTTGGGCACGTAGACTATGGTATGAGAATGCAATATGTACACCTTGAAGTCTTTCAAGGCCTTAATCAGAGCATAGGCCTATTTCTCCATGATGTTGTATTTCAAGGGTGAATCTCTGAGTGTTTTGCTAAAGAAGGCAATTGGCTGTTCCATTCCCTCTATGTTTTTCTGCAGTAAGACTGCAGCCACCATGTGTTCAGAGGCAAAGGAGAAGATCAGGAATTCCTTTGAGAAATCAGGGCTAATTAGAACGAGAGCTTGGGTAAGTGCAAGTTTCACTGATTCAAAAGATTGTTTAGCTCCGATAGTCCATTTAACTCCTTCACCTTTCTTTAGCATGTTAGTCATGTTCTTAAGGTGTTCAACCAGATTCGAAATAAACCTCCTAAGGAAGTTAATCTTCCCAATGAAGGACTGTAATTCCTTGATGTTTCTTGGGTGTGTGATCTGTAGTATTCCCTCAACTCGTTGTGGGTCTATCCTAATTCCCTTCTTAGATATAATGTGGCCAAGGAGTTTACCCTCCTGTAGCCCAAAGACAGTTTTTTTATGATTCAGGGACAAACCAAACCTTCTACATTTTTCAAAAACCTCTCTCAAATGTTTCAGATGTTCTTCTTCAGTCTTGGAAAAGACTGTTATGTCATATAAGTAGATAAAAATGAAGTGCCCTATCTCATCTGAAAAAGCTATGTCCATCACCCTTTGGAAATTTTCCTCGACATTCATCAATCCAAAAGGCATATTCACATACATGAAGGTACCCCATGGAGTGGTAAAAGTTGTTTTGAGTTGGTCTTCTGGGATCACTAAGACTTGGTTATAACTGGAGAAACCATCTAGCATGGAGATCCTTTTAGATCCCACTACCCTCTGTAGAATATGTTCCATTTTTGGCAAAGGATAATTTTCCTTGAGTGAGGCTCTATTAAGATTCCTGAAATCTATACACAGTCTGATTTCTCTTGTTTTCTTTCTCACAGCCACTAATTTTGATACCCAGTCAGAGAACCTCACAGGAACAATTATACATGCTTCGTACATCCTCTTAATTTCTTTTTCCACTGCAGGCAGTTGTTTAGGATTGATCCTACGGAGCTTTTGTCTGAAGGGCTTCTAATTTTCTTTCAGGGGTATTTTGTGCTGGATTATGTTTGTGTCATAGGCCTTTAATTCTTCATAGATCCAGGCGAAAACATCAATAAATTCCTTGAAAAGGTCAATGTATTTTTTCTTCATGTCCGCAGGTAAAGACTTAGCCAGTTTAATCATTTTGGGCTTATCTTCAGTGCCTATGTTGCATTCTTCCACATCAGAGTCTGCATGTTATATAGTGGGATTTTTAGTGACATCATCAAAGTTGAAGAGGTCCTCTAAGGGTGCCAGGCCTTTAGGTATGTTCTTATCTTTGGTCAGCAACACCTATACTTCTTCACTATCTACGTTTTCACAATTTCCGTCTAGATTTCTAGTTTGTTCATATAAAGAGTTTATTTCTATGTTACAGGGTGTTTCTTCCTCATTCAAGGATTCATCACTTAGGCAGCTACTGTCAGGTTGGGAGTCTGAATCAGAAAATTCAAACTCATTTCTTCCTACCAGGAAATCTTCGATTTGCTTATCACCTTCAAAAACCTACCAATATTTTTCGTTGTCTGGCACAGCAGGTCTGAATTTGGTCTGAATGATGATCTGTTGGTCACTAGGAGTATTGGGGTAGGAACTGGCTAGGCAAGCTAATCCATTTGCAATGACATTTTTGCCCCTAGGAACGAACACTAATTTGTACTCAAAAAACGTTTTCAGTAGATCCATAGTGTCATTCCTATATTCTCTCAGTCTAGGATGTTTTGTATTCTATTCACCATTCACCTATTTAATAATCAGCTCAGATTCCCCACGCACATTAATCCTACGGGCTCCTAATTTTCCCAACAGGTTCAAACCTAGGATAAGGGCCTCGTATTCTGCAATATTATTCGTACATTTGAAGTGTAAATTGTAGGCATGGCTCTCTGCGTAATCATTCTCTATGTTATGTATCCACACTCCTGCCCCAACAATTCTTCTTGTGCAGGACCCATCGAAATTCATTTCCCACAAGGGTCCATTCTCGTTTTCGTTATCATTACTTTCCCTATGGCTGAGTTCGCCATTATATTTCTCTATAGGGTCTGTACTAGGCTGTGGATTACTTTGTTCCTCGTGAAATATATGGGGAATCTGGCTAGATGGTTGTTTACATTCTGTTTCTTGTTCATTCGGAGTTAGGTCTCCACTGCATATCCTACAGGTTTCATTGCGGTTTTCTTCTTCGTTGTCCTCTAAATCCAGAGCAGCCATTATGTTAAAGTCAATAGCTTCTACCTCTTTGTTTGTATCTCTATTTTGGGACTCTGACCCTTATAAGGATTCATCATTACAAAAGATGAAGGATTCAAGGTCTGTATGTACAGAATAAACCAGTGAATTTTCTGGTTTTTTGGGGCTACTGACTAGGAATTTCATTTGTGTCTCCCTATACAGTTTTCTAAGTTTGCCAAAGATTTGGATTGTGGCATATGAGCCATCCATCTGCATTGTACCCTGCAGCTTAGCTCCCCATGATCTTGATAATAACATGCCATACTTGGGTGGCACATTTGCCACCACAACATCCATGACCATACATTTAGCTGGGATTTGAGTTAAGCTCACACATAAGTACTTGATCAGGCCTAGGAATTTTACTCTGTTAGAGTCAAAAGAGTATAAATATTTGTAGGGACGAGTTATCTCTAGGCCTAACCTCTCCATGACTACCTTAGGCATTAGGTTGTGAGATGCTCCAGAATCGTGCATTGCATTATGCAGGATCTTGTCATGAATGTTGAGACTGATATAGAAAGCTGGAACTACCCCTTCCTGAAACTTCCCCTCTATATTTGGTCCAAACAGGAGGGCAGGCTGATCATCATTCAGATTTACAGTGTCTCCACTCTCGCTTAGGTTCAAAGCTTTCAAAATCTGGCCTTTATACACATCCTGAGTGGCCAACTTAGAAAGTGGGATAGAGATTTTAATTCTTGCAATCTCACTTTCCAAATTGAAAGTGGACTGACTCTTTGGGATAATCATCTCTATTCTATTTACCACTGCCTTAGTGGCTGAATTAGTGGGTTGACTCTCACTATGTACAGGTTTAGAGGCTATTTTATTAGGAGCACTAATTGCAGTGCTAGTGCTACTAGTTGGTTGGTTTTGTTTATCACTTTTTTGGTTGTATTTTTCTTTGTTTTTCCCAGAATTTTCAGCTGATGGTTTGCTACTTTTAGCAGTTGCTTTAGAAGATTTCTTAGGTCTCTTCTTGATGGTTTCCTCAGAAGCCTTCAGTTTTGCAGTTTTCTGGCTCTTTTTACTCCTGAGTTCATATTGTTCTCTGACCTGAATCATGGCATTTTCAAACCCTAACCTGTAATCTTCAGAGCCCAACCATTCCTCGTCCCAACCAGAGGGTGAAGGCTGGTCTTCTTCTGAGTAACAGTTATGGATTGAATCTTCTATTTCAAACATGTTTATTGTGTTTCCCTTAGACTCTTCTATGATTCCCTCATCTTCATCAAGAAAATTCTCTTGGAATGGGGGAATAACTTGCTGGTCTGATTCTCTTTGTCTGTTGGGAGTGTTATTGTTTCTTCTAAAGTTTTGGTTTTGGTTTTGGTTTCTATTCCGGTTACTGATTGTGAAAACCATTTTTTCCATCATTTTCTGTAACCTTTCCACATTTTTAGACAACTTATCATAATTTGGATCTGATGTGGAAGCTACAGTGTCGTCTCTATATGTTACCCTTCTCTCAGATTTTAGTCTTGCTCTTTTTTCAATCAGATTTGCCTCTATGTTCACTGCTCCTTTCTGCATGTCCTCTAATGTGTTGTATTCATTATCTCTAAGCTCATAGGCCATGTCAGCATCAAAACCTTCAGGGTATTTTGCTAGGTCCATGCCTTGTGAAGGTTTCATATGTGGAGGGAGGGCATTGTAAATGTTGTTAAATCTTGTTGTGTAATCATGCACACTCTCTCTTGCGTTTCTTTTGAGGGTCATGTATTCTACCAGGAGTTGGCGAGGGTTTGCCCTAGCTTCCCATTTGTTTATGAAAGTCTGATATAGAGCTGGGAGGTCATTTATGCTACATGGAGGTAGACCCTTAAACCATTTCTTCACATCACCCCCTAAGCGCTGGCCAAAGATTCTCATTTTGACTATATCATCGTCTATTTCCATCTAGTCAAATGAATCTTCCATCTTATCTACATGTTTTTGGGCTGTGATGGACTCCTTTACAGTGAATTGTGGGATCTTAGACTGATAATCATTCGGTAGGGGTACTAGAGGCTAAGGTAAAACTAGAGGTGCATACCAGGCTGCCATGATGGTGTTTTGATGAGGCATAGGGTTGACTTGGGCGGCTGGTATATGGATGACGGGGATATTTTGAGTAGCAGAAGGCTGATGAGCAGATCTAGGGTGACTTAGCCCCAAGTTTTGTATGAAATGTGTATCAGGAGGTGTTTATGGAGGGGTCTGTATATTACCAAGGTGTCTACCACTTTGCTGTGGTGAATCAGGGAGCTCAGGGTCTAGCTGGTCTAAGCTACTGAATGACCTAGTTCTAGGTAGTCTATTAGGTAGGTTTAGGTCAAGGTGAAAGTGTGATAGGGCTGCAAGATCTTCCGGTGCAGAATTATCTCTATAGATGTGACTGGAAACAATTGATATTTTAAGTGTAGGGGCTCCCTTGAGGATGCTCTCGGGGTTATCAACTATTTCAGGTGGGTCTGGGTTAGGGTAAGCTCTTGTATGAATGGTTATAGAAGCCAAAATGTTGTTTTATGACCAAGCAGCCTAAACCTACTTGTTACTTCTACCGTGGTCAATGTTGTTATGAAGGCTGGTCTCCCAGTGGAGTCTAATGTGAACCAAGATAATCAGCAGGCCTACTGATCACCAGTGGAGTCTTTGAAACATTTGGGGAACATTGGAGTCTCCAAGTGGAGGGTTTAGGATGTTTTTGGAGGGTACACTGTCCACCACAGTGCTCTTGAGATGTCCTTTCTCAAGGATATCTTCAAACATAGCAAACTCTAACTAGAGATTGACTGGGAGGGCATTTACCAGATATGTCACCTCTGAAAGAGTGTGAGATCTGGAGGCTACCTGGCCCTTTCCAGACTCTGTCCAAGAGTATGGGAAAACACAACAAATGGTGTAGAGGTTGATATGTGGATAGGAATGTTTAACTGCCAACCTAGCCAGAGATTGTAGGTTTTATGAGGCTTATGATATAGTAAGGTGAGGAAAACTCAGAATGTCCCCAGTGTAGTCGCCATTATGTTGGAGTTCCCATGTTTTGGCCAGATTGGCAAGACCAAAATATGAAACAACATCAAAACCACTTTCAGACCTCAGGATCTAGCCCTCCTGGATCCAGAGAGGGATCTCTCTATATGAGAAAAAGGTTTTATGTCAATGAAGCTCAAAGTTTAAGATGTTAGGCTAGTTATAAGGCTCAGGGTTTGTTTGTTTGATTGTATGATTTGGCTGCTGGTTATCAGGAAGGAAGGGTTCAATGTAAGACAACGATGAGCAAAGAGGGATAATGCAGAGGTGAAATGTTCTAGGAAATATTCAAAACCATTGGGCAATGGAGTCAGGAAATGATTTTCTTGCTAATCAATAGGCAGGCTTTCAATTGGGCTAGTCATCTGAAACATAGGATCTTCAAGACAATTATGTGATATGGAAAGTAGGAAGGAAGGAGATAACACAGATTTAGAGCACAAAGTTACAGACTAGCTGGTTGCACAAGGATCCTAGTGGACAGGGCTAACTCTAATCCCCAGTGTTCCCAAATCTTCCAACTAAATCTATAACAAGAAACATCTAAGAACTGAATTCATTTAATTCATACATCAGGGAGCAGGCAATAACATCCACTACACTGGTTAAACCAACTGAAATCATTTCTTAGATAATACATTCAGAAGAGAAACATAAATGGCAAGGAGAGCAGAAACATAGGGTACCTAACAAGGGTAAATCCTATGCCAATATTCTGATGCAAGCCAACAGAAACGAAACGAAATGAATGTAAACACAAAGACAGGAAAACATCAGCGTTGCTTCAGATCAGGATCCAAAGAAATGTGCTTGTCATATTAAATAGCAATACCAATCAAGTACAACATTTCCAATAGCTGAATATTCAGTCTGAAAACATCTCCTTCAACCTATATTACAAATCTTTACACAGAGACTGTGTCTCAAAAGAAACTACTTGCAGTTCTCTGATAACTGATCAACAACCATTACAATGAGTTCTTCATGAATTTATAGCTCCGGAGGAGCAGAGGAGGTAGGTGGAGAACTAAATGCAGTATTAAACTTCTGAAAAGAAAGAGGGCCGAAGCCCATTCTGTTTAAATCCTGTGCATTAATTTCTTGTGTTCTTTGGGTGAACGAATAATCTTCTTCAGACTCTAGATTACTATGATATGACTCTAATGTATTCTATCTGTAGTACTGTGTGGTGCTATTGGTGAATAAAAAAAAGATAAAGACATGATAAAGAAATCTGCGATATTGATGAAGTAAATGCTCTGATAGTACTGGAACTATTTTAGGGTAGAAAATCTCTCCAGAACATGGCATAGACTGAACACTACATGGGCGCTCTGTCCTTTGTGGAGGAAAAAAATTCTGCTGCTGTATAAACCCCTGATACGGATTGATTTCTACGTTCTGTACCTTTTGCATGATCTATGGGATCATTGATCTGGTGCTTTGCCTCTAGACTGTTGTATTAAAGCTCAAAACCTTCAATACTGAATGCAGAAATCCTTGATCATAAGCTAGTTTTTTCCCACGACTTCATAAATGTCTTGATCTGCAAAATCTGGGCTTTAGTGGTGCTGGATAGGTATTTTTTTGCGGAAATTGAATTGTCCTTGGATAATATTTATGTCGCCGCTACCATTTCTGGGCATTTCTATTGTAGTACCAGCTTCTGGATTTAATTCTGTCTGCGCAACACACCATTGAAGTAGTACATGCGAACCATGGAAGTTTTCCGCCTCTGATAGCTCTGCAACAACACGAAACCTGTTATGAAATCCATCGATGGGGGTGGATGATGCAGGTGATAGTGGAACTGCAGAGAAATGGCGGAAAATGCCATCGAATGGTGGAGAACAGAGATGGCACAGGTTGGCGGAATGCAGAACAATACACTTGAAAACCTTATAAACATCAACCTTTAAATGGATTTATGCAATGAGATGGCAGAGGTACGGTGGATACACGTGGAAGTGACATGGCGGGACTGGGCGATGAGGGAAGAGTGAACAGTGAGAGACGATCCGGACCGTCGGATATGAGAGGAGATCGACAGTGGGAAACACAGCGGAGGACGACGAACAGGAGACCGGGGGTATGGAGACTATGGGTTAAACCCTGCACAGCTTCGTCGAGCAATGACCGTTGGATGAGCAAGAGCAGATCTGACGACTGACGTGAATATCGCTGCACATCCCATGCCGATCATTAACACGCGATGGGCAAGCATTTTTGAAACCGTACAGGAGCCACACGTCGTCCGTTGTATGGAATCGATGGCTGAAAGGGAAATACCGCCCGACCTCCATAAGCGGTGCGATGGAAACCATATGGTTTTGGAACAGTGAAAGCGGGCGGGGACCACAGTGACAGGAAGATTCTGCACCTTTGGATCTGTACAGATCAATGGTTTAAATCATTCCCGATATGGACGAGCTGCACGGTGCAAACTGCGGGGGCGGTGATCGTCGTCGATTCTATGAAGATCAACAACTGCCATTGCCCCCGATACAAAACATGCTAGGCACTTTTAGCTTTGGCGCCTGGTCATGGCACGAAGTTACATGGAGAGAAAGGTTATGGGGCTAGTGGAGAAGGGGCTGAGGCCTATTATATGGTCTGAAAGTGGTTTTTAACCCTTTTTAATGCATTTTGAGGCCTGAGGAGGGTAACGATAGAGAGATGGAGGGGAATTTTGAGGAAACAAAGGGCAAGGGTGTGACTTGATGGAGATTTTGGAGGAATTTAGGAGGTTGATGGGGATATTAGGGGGAACAAAATGGGATTTAGAAGAAGGGGAAAAAGGATAGAATGGGGGGGAAAATGCAAGGATACAAGGGGCGAAATAAAGCCTTTTGGAGCATAATTCTTTATCAGCAAGGCTTGTTGGCTTAAATCAGCAGAGGGAAGCAGTCATAAGGTAGGGAACTTGAAAAGGCTGCAAGGATGATGTGTTTTCAAGGGAAATGCATTCCTTGTATGCGTATAGAACAAACTAGCCCCTTGCTTGCTTGTCAAGAAATTTATAGGGGCTAACACAACCGATAAAGGTCCACACACATCTGTGTGAATTCTCTCCAAGATTACCGAATCATGGTTCTCCTTCTCATGAAAAGTGGTCTTCACAAACTTACCCATAGTACATCCCTTGCACTGATCTGATTGTGAAAGAGTGCCCTTGGGAATTCTAGTAGAAATCTGCTGCAAAATCTTCAAAGCGCTATGGTGAAGATGGCCCAATCTCCTTTGCTATAATTCGCCCTCATCCCGGCTCACCACTTCTTCTTCTTTGCCCACCATTGCAGCGCGGCCATCTACCTCTAGCTTGTAGAGATTCCTAACTCGAATCCCTATATTATTGTTTTGACCCGTTGTTTTCTTTCGAAGGAAAGCTTTTCCCTCACTGAAAACAACGTCATAACCTTTGTCTTCCAACATTGCGACCGAGACCAAGTTTTTCTTCAGACCTGGAACATGCATAACTTCTTTCAAAAAAAATGGATTACGTGACTCCCTCTCAAAGGTAATTTTCCCAATTTGGGTCACACTGTATCGATCATCGTCGCCCATCTATATATGCATTTGGAGGTCCTTCTCCTCCAAGTCACTAAACAAATCCTTGTCTCTCGTCATCTGGAAAGACGCACCACTATCAAGATGCCACACCAATCCCATTACGATTGAAACCAAGCATGTGATCAAGGATAAATAAATTTCAAATTGTGAGGCTAAGGCCTTTCCAGCTACAGCTCCAGTAGCCTTCTTATTCTTCTTCTTCTGTGGGCAGTTAGTGGCGAAATGCCCATGTTCGTGACAGTGAAAACACTTCACCTTTGAAAAATCCTTCTTCTTGCCTTTAGCCTTAGAATTTGAAGGGAATTTATTCCCCTTCCCTTTCCTTGCTTTGGAAGCCAAAGTTTAATTCTCTTCATCTTCATTCTTCGATGAAGAGCCATCCCTGGTACTTCGCCTTATCTCCTCCTGCACAAGATCCGACCAAAGTCGCTCCCATCCCGGTAGTTTCTCCCGTCCATTGACAAAGTCTTCGTAACTATGCCAACTCTTCGAAAGCCCAAGGAGAGCCAAGCTCACCAAGTCTTCATCATCAACAGTAATCCCTACACTTCCTATTTCATCCTTACAGTGGAAAAACTTCGTGTGATATTTTGGAATACTGTCGCCCTTCTCCATTTTTATTTTTCTGAGCTTATCTTTAAGCGCCAACTTCCTCTGGTCGCTTCTGCTTTGGAACAAATATGTAAAAGCCTTCCACCTTGCAAATGGAGTGTCTTTCCCATGAAGGCTAAACACACTGTGGTCCTTCACACCTTCCGACAGAATTCTTCTTGTCTTTGCTACCTTATTTTTCTCTGTGTCAAGTCCTGCAGCATCACTAGAATTTGGCTTAGGAACATCGCTATCGATGAACTCCTTAAGTCCAATATCCTCCAGCACCGCCTCCATCATGTCCTTCCAGGATATGTAATTCAAGCTACCATCAAGGGCATACTCCAATCGCAACCCATTGAAAGACATTTCAATGTATACTCAACTGTCGCACCAAGAATTTTTTGCAACAAATTTGAATTGTCCACCAACACAAACTCAACAATTCTTCACAATTGCAATCTTCAAGAATTAACATTGCTCCGATACCATGTCAAAATTATATAAAATATGCATTATATATCCATATTTTCCTGATTTAACAATATTTTATCTTCTTTCTAAATACGGAATCCTTCCACTGTTAATCTTTTGCGGAAATTATAAACTCAATTGCAAACACATGAAGTAATAAAAACAATCGCACATAACACAGTTCTTTAACGGGAAATCCTGAAGCTAAAAACCCCAACTATCATATATTATGTATCATGGAGATCATGTAACAATCTCATACAAAGCTTAGTACATCAAGCTCTTAGTACAATCAATCGTCACACACTAACAAGAAGAAATCTGCAGATCCATGCACTGATTTCTTGCCACCTGATAGCCTGCCTCCAATTCACAATCCCTGCAGAAGAATAGCTCTAAATGAATTCAAATTACCCTTTCCTTGACTACGCAATCCTTATTGGCAACTACAATGTGTGTGTGATGCAATAAATGCATCACTATAGTCACAACAGATAGTCCATCTCACCCTTTCACCTACCTCTCCACTGGGACTCCACTAGAACTGTCATGCACTGTAGTTAACTGCTGTATTTTTTCAGTTGATTAATGAGTTATTATTTGTGAATTAATTAACTAATTAGTTCACTCCACTCTCACTAGTGTATCATTCAATTATACTAGATACAACTAGCTCAATTGAGTTTAACTCCAGTAACTGAGTTAAACTGAATAACAACTCCATGAACTACTCTTCCAACTCTGTCATAACTTTTCCACTTCAGTTCTAACTAAGTCCTCCATGCATGAAGCACCATTAAACCCTAGGAATGGCCTAATTCCTTCAGCCCACTAATTTTCCAAATCTCTATACTGAAATTAAGTGCTCCAAGAGAATAAGTTGATATTTAGAGTCTGATTATTATTAAGGGCTAATAATAATCGACACCTCTATTTTTAGATCGACAATCTATAAATAGACTTCGCCCAATCTTATAAAAATAAAATTTCATCTATTTTTCCAACTTGACCAACCATCCACAAATAGCATCTTGCAACTTCTGAAATATGATCACCATGTCTAAAAATAGACTTACACCTAAAAATAGCTTGCGGGCCCACTTAGTGAAGGTGACTGATTTTCACTAAGCTCATCATCTTGTTGAATCTCAACATGACTACCCAAAAATATTAATGAGTGATAGAGTTATGCATTTTGTTAATGAAACTATTGAAGCCCTAATGAAACAATTTCAGATCCATCATGTGAAAAGCACCCGTATCACCCTCAAGCTAATGGTGCAGTAGAGGCTTTCAACAAAATCTTGGAGAATTCACTTAATAAGGTCTATAATTCCAATCAGAATGACTGGGATGTGCACATCCCTTCAGTACTATGGGCCTACAGGACTACAAGCAATAATCTGACTGGGAAGTCTCCTTTCAGGATGGTCTATGGATAGGAGGCCATCATGCCCATGGAATACATTGTCCCCAGCCTGCGCATTACATCTTTCACAAATATGGCAGAACCTGACATCATGGAGGAACACTTGGCGTAGCTAGTTTCCTTGGAAGAAGATCAGTTTATTGTTAACTTTCATCAGCAAGTACAGAAGGCATGTGAAAAAACTTGGCACAACCAACACATCTAACAGAAGGTGTTTAAGGAAGAAGAGTTGTTTTTCTCTATGATAGTCAATTTGCATGCCACCCAGGGAAGTTTCGTAAGAACTGGTTTGGAACGTATATAGTAAAAGAGATTACTAATGGTGGTGAGGTGTGCTTGGCTACGCTGCATAGAGACTACCTTCCCGAGTACATTAATGGAAGTTGTCTAAAACCCTATAGGAGCAATCTGCTGCCTACCAAATGACTATATGGTTTGATAATTAGCATTGGAGGATATACACGTGCTAGGAGGAGAAGTCGCAAATAGGTGAAATGAAATTACAGTGGTAGTGCGCAGGTAAGGAGGTGCGAGAAGGTGCGACTGAGGCGCGGGAGTAGTGCGCAGCTAGGAAAACTAGCCATTGGAATAGTAAAACTGGGTGAAAAAGAGATGTTACCGTTGGATGGAGCAGGTGTTTGGCATTTAATGCAGCGATCTTAGAGGATTTTTTACCGTTTCTTTGATGGTAAGCCACATTTAATGATAATCTGACTGTTTTTACCCCTGGTGGCCTATAAAAGGGAGAGCGCAGGTCATAATCGGTTCCTTTGCTCTCTAAAGATTTCATGCTTTGTGCTTTGTTGCGATTTCTTTGTCTCTTGTGACCATGCGATCTGTATGTCTGGGCGAGGTACCCCTTTTGATAGTAGCAATACCGAGTTTGTGTTCCGGGCAAGGATGACTGCCACTAACCCCACAGAGCTGCCGCCAGTTATGGCCTCCACTGAGCTAGGGTCCGAAGAAGTCTTTGAAGTCACCCCTAAAGTTGAAGAGTTCGTGTCCATGCCGATTAAGGGAAAAGGAAAGGGGAAGGGTAAAGGATAACAAGAAGGAAAGGAAAAAGAAAAGGGAAAAGCCATGAAGTGGGCTACAGCTAAGCCACGCACCTCAACCAAGATCGTTCACTCTCCCTAGCAAGTGCCCCAGGCACTCTCACCTATGTGCAACCCCTCAAAGTGCCCCATGACGGCCCAAGAGGAGGCATTGATGGTAGCCCTACTCTCATGGCTATCGGCTTACGCTAAGCCGCACAAGCCGATGGTGTGCACTCCTAAGAACATGGATGTGGTCTGTGAATATCTCCATATGCAATTCGTCTCACAAGAGGTCCCTTTGATTGAAGAGATGTTTGGCAGCATACCTACTATCAAATTTGATGATCACGATCTAGCTAATGAATAAACCTTTCCCGATCTAGCCCCAAATCTCTACTTAATGTGGGTACTATATGATGACATGTCGAAGGTGGAGTCGATGCCTTGGGCACATGGATCTCCGAGCTCGGGGATCTTGAACCTGCTGCGAATCCCCTACTTTGGGTGGTACTTTATCTCTAATCTGGTTGTGTGGAAGTTGCTATCCTTAATCCATGATGGTTGTTTATGGATTCAAGGCCACATTCCTATCAACGCTGCGCTAATCCATAAGATCATCGGCCTGCCCATGAAGGGGCCCCATCCCATGAAAGGGTTTGGAAACAAGAATGAGCATAAGGTGGCCGACGATGTCTGAGAGAAGTACAATGTTGAGCATGACAAAAGAGGGTTCTTGGTTGAGAGCATCATTGTCCCTGGGGTGCACATGGGCACTCTTTTGCTCGGATGTAAGCTGATGAAAAAGTGTCGGCCATCAATTGTCCCTGTGTACATCATCCAACTGGCAGGTGTTGGAATGGGGTTCCCTAACCTGCATTTTTGGTACAAATTTGTAAAATTCAGTCGTGCGTAGGGGTTTTGGGGTGGGTTAAAGCCCCTAATGTGTTGTAATGGGTTAAAGGGTATCTCTAGGGTCTACAAACCATGGTTTGTGGACAATAGGATAGTGAAGGCTACGATATTATAAATAGATAGATAGTTGGGTCTAGTAAGTAAGTAAGTAATAATATTAATGCTACGTGCAAATTGTTAAGATCTGTTTGGGTTGTTTTGTGTAAGGACTCCTACTGACTGTGTGCGTGGAGATACTTAGTCCTGTTGTGTGCAGACCCCGCTAGGCTATGTGCGCAGGCTATTTTTGGGTTGTAAGTGGATATTGATGTTAATGAATGCGAAGTATAGTTGAATTATCTGTGTGTCATCTGAATTGATCATGTTTTCTGCTAAAGCGCATCTGTGATATTTATTTAAGCTGGAATGTATCTGTGATTGGCACATTTATTTATGTGATTGGAAAGTAGCTACGATTAGAATACTCTGTAATGGTATTTGGTAATGCACACGTAGATACCAATGCATTGAGTAGATATTTTGATGATAATAGCTTTGTTATGGTTATATGATTCTTACACTATTGAAAGAGCTGCGAATAAAATCATTCTGTGCGAACCTAGTAAGCTGTAATATAGATCTGCCTCAAATTTCCTACTCTCTGCCACAGTGCAGAAACCTGGTTCCAGAACCCTCCCATACTACTTTGGGTGATACCTTGGCCTACGCAAGTAGGTCATTGCAGAAAGGGCTAGTAATATAGGGGTTTTTTGGAAAACCTTAACCTCCAAACCTAGGTCAGGACCCCTCAAGCCAACAAATGATTCCATTGTCAGGACCAAGAGAATTTTGAGAGAGAGATCGTGTAATGCCATAAGGCCATTGGAGACTTGAGAGGGTGGAAATTGAAGATTGGTTTGAAAGACAGATTCAAGAATTTTCTGTAAAGGAGAATCGCAGCATGAAGCTGATGGATGAGAAGTGGAAGAACAAGTACATATTCACCGAATTCTATGAAAATTTCCTTGTAACCTTTGTGCACAAGCTTCAGGAGTGGTTAGTAAGGCTCGTAGAATTCCAGACGTGTTGGAAGGATGATCAAGTTACGCAGTGGACACCAAAATTGATTCAATAGTTGGAGAGGACTGACAATACAATCACCTGTACGGTAGATCACTGGGTGAATAGTATGTTGGGACGATTTGTGATAGAATTCACAGTCGATCAGTTCGTATCCTATTCTGAAGCAGAGCAGAGGTTCTTCAAAGGTTTCTGGGGTAAGTTCTTGAAAACATTACCATTGTTAATCAAAATATTACTGTGCGAAAAGGGCATTATATGCAGCCACATCAAATGAATGACCCCTTATCAGAGTGAGAGTACCACATGAAGTGGTAAGTACTATCGAACAAATCAAGAAGGGGATAGATCCATCTATAGTCTACTAAGAACGTCAGTTGCGCATGTAGGAGATAGTCCTCCAGCTACATCACCTTCAAGTCCGCATAAAGGTAAGAACTCATCCACACCTCCACCACCACCAGAAGGAGATATGGCCACACACATGAAGCTACCCACCTTCAAGGGTGTAGGAGATGAAGATATGGACCGATTTTGGTTTGTAGCAGAATCAATATGGACTGCGCAGAATGTGGCTACCGATGCTATAAAGAGAGCGCAGTTATCACTCGCCTTTGAAGGAAAGGTCTTGGACTAGTATATGGGGTACGTAGGACAGCATATGGATCCGTCTATTGAAGAGATTAAGACAACTCTAAAACAACAGTTTTAGAAACCTAAGTCCTATTCTAAAATAGTGGTTGACTTGAAAGACTTTAAACATGGACCCACTGAATCAGTATGGGAAGTTGATCAGCGATTAAAGAAGGTTATCAAAGATGGGGAATTTTAATATGATGAATGGCAGCAAAAGGAATAGTTTATCGCTATGTTGTTGCCTCACCTACGTAGACCTATGGGTCAGTAGATGATTGATAATTAATGTAGGACAAATAGGCATTAAAAAGACACCTTTTATACCTCAACAATTGGGAATATTGTTGCGAGATGATGGTCCTTTGGTTTGAACCCCCAGTTCACCTGTGCGTAAAGACTTTTCTTGACCCAGGGGAGCCGTGCGAGCATATGTCTGCATGGATGGAGGAATGGTGCTAAAGAACTACGGATGAATGGGTCCACCTGTTTATTCATGCCTTGGGGCCAATCCCCACCGCATGGTATCTAGATGTAGAACTACACCAACGCGCCCACCACTGGGAAACCTTGAACGACAAGTTTGTAGGGACATTTGGTTTGGCAGGTGGAACAGACGCACTCGACGAAGCTCTGTAGGATATACATGCCTTAGTATTGGATGAACCAAGCCCTTGTGCAGCACATGGGGCACCAATGTGGGAGACGCAGATGCAGGATATTGTCCGCTGTCGCAATCTATCAATGGAGGAATGCGATGAAGCCCCGTGAAATATCTCTATCCCGGAGTCAGAGGGATCACGCGTAGTTGCTGGACCACCACTGCAGACTGTTGATGTCATTTAGCCTCTGAAGATGTGAGAATTCAACATTGGGATGAAGGAGCAACCTAAGCTAGTAAAAATAGAGGACTATTGGGATGATGATACTATTGGAAGAGTCGCGGAACTCCTCACCAAATACCATGACCAATTTCCGACGAAATTATTGGAACTCAAAGGGATTACAAGGGACCTAGGGGTCATGGGCATCACTTTAAAACTATCTGTGCACCTTGTGAAGCAACACCCTTATCGATTGAACCCCTAGTATAAGCAGAAAGTTAGGGAAGAACTTGACAAAATGATAGCTGCAGGTATCATCGAACCAGTCAAACAATCAGATTGGGTAAGTCCTATGGTGGTTCAGGAGGAAAATAGTAAGGGAGAGATATGGATCTATGCTGACCTGTGAAAATTGAATGATATCTATGTACATGATCCCTTTCCTATGCCATTCTAATATGAAATCCTTGATAGTGTGGGGGGGGGGGGGGGGGGGGGGGGGCGGTAGCGGTATCAGTTTCACAAACGGGTTCTCGGGCTACCATCAAATCAGAATTGCACCTGAAGATTGCAGCAAAACTACGTTCACCACTAAATGGGGATCTTTCTAGTACATTGTCATGCCGTTTGGACTCAAGAATGCCCCTGCATCTTTTTGCGGGTGGTGGTCACAGTATTCAAGGCGTTCATCCACAAGTTTTTGGAGGTATATTTTGATGATTGGATTGTCTTTGAGTTGGTAAAGAAGCACGTCTAAAACTTGTGCATGATGTTGGATGCCTATAGAAAGCACCAGATTTCCCTGAATATCAAGAATTTCATATTTTGCGTACCCTTTAAGATCTTGCTAGGTCACATAGTCTATTGACAAGGATTGATGGTTGACCCCACCAAGATAGTGGTTATCATCAACCTGGCAGTACCTACAACTGAGAAACACATGCACTATATCCTTGGACATACAGGATACTACAAGCAGTTCATTCAAGGGTACGCACTGATCACAGTACCTATGGAAAAGTTGCTAAAGAATGATGTTTCATTTTTTTGGGACATAGAGTGTCAGAAGAGTTTCAAACTATTAAAGGAAAAGATGGTCTCGGTGCCTATCCTCCTATTTCCTGACTGGGCAAAGGTTTTCCATGTTCACATAGATGCGTCAAGGATTTCCCTGGGAGCTATCCTTACACATCCTAGAGACAGAAACATTGACCATACAGTTGCATTTTCTAGTAGAAAACTCTCTAGTGCGGAGCGCAACTACTCCACTACTGAGCGCGAGGGGTTAGCCATGGTATATGCCCTGCAAAAATACTGGAATTATCTGTTAGGGGGGCACTTCAAGATGTTTACAAATCACTCAGATTTGAATTACCTAGTGAAAAAGCCTGTCTTGGGGGCGAATATTTGCCAATGGCTATTTCTATTTCAAGAGTATGACTTTGAGATTACCGTGAAGCTAGGAAAACTGAATGCCAGACTAGACCACTTATCGCTAATCGAGAGTGGCGACGAGCCAACTATCCTAGAAGAAGGGCTTCCTGAGGCAAAATTGTTTTCTTTAAGGTAGTTTATGCACAATTCACTGACATCATTCACTTATTAACTACGGGGATGGTGCTTATAGAATATTCGGTACAACAGAAGAAAGAGCTGGTCACCCACGCAGCGGATTTTACCATTATAGCAGGCCACCTGTATAAGCTGGGAGTTGATGAGGTGCTGCGAAGATATGTGTTGGAGAATGAAAGACACACCATGTTAGCAGAAGCCCACAGGGGCGTAGTAAGAGGTCACTACGTAGGGAAGGCGACGGTGCAGAAGATCCTCAGAACTGGGCTATGGTAGCCCACACTACATAATGACTCACATGATTATTGCAAAGCTTGTGACACTTGCCAAAGGATGGGAAGACCGTCACACAGATACGAAATTCCCCTGCAACTACAGATGGCCCTAAAGGCGTTTGATAAATGGGCCATAGATTCTATTGGACCCATCAACCCGATAGGGAAGAAGACAGGTGTGCACTACATCATCACTGCAATTGATTATGTAACTAGATGGGCCGAAGCACAAGCTGTGAAGGATTGGACTGCAGATACCACTGCGCACTTCATTTTTTAGCATATTCTAACCAGGTTTGGCTATCCTAAGATCTTAATGAGAAATAGAGGTACACATTTTGTTAATGAAACAATACAGGCCTTGACTGAAGAATTTTGGATCCACCACGCGAAAAAGCACTCTGTATCATCCACAGGAAAATGGAGTTGTAGAAGCTTTCAATAAAATCTTGGAGCAAGCAATGACCAAGGTCTGTAATGTTGATCACAGTGACTAGGATGTGCGCATCCCGTTAGTCCTTTGGGCCTATTGAACCACCTGAAATAAGCTGACTAGGAAAACATCGTTTTCGATGGTTTATGGAAAGGAGGCCATTATGCCCATGGAGTATATTTTTCCTAGCCTGGGCATCGCAACCTTTACCAACATGGCGGAGCCTGATATCATGGAGGAGTAGTTAGCGCAACTCGTCGCCTTGGAGGAATATCGTTTCATTGCTAACTTCCATTAGCAAGTTCATAAGGCCCTAGATAAGGCATGACATGATCGACATATTCGAAAAAGACATTTTCGAAGGGAGAATTGGTCTTGTTATATGATATTCAGTTTGTGAAATACCTAGGGAAGTTCTGTCGGCATTGGTTAGGTCTTTATATGGTAAAGGAAATAAGCAACGGAGGATCAGTCTAGTTAGCCATGCTGCGTGGTAATATGGTACCCAGATACATCAATGGGAGCTGGCTCAAACCATACCAAATCAAATGAATATATGGCTGGAGTCGCTGTATGGTGTGGAATATGCGCAGACAGGGGGAAAAACGCAGGACAGACCATGGCCTGCGCAGGTATCGATCACAGGTCTAGAGGCACAGAGAGCTGCGCTGTGAGTGTAGGGGTGCGCTGAGAGCACAGGAGGTGGACTGGAAATGCAAGGGTAATCTACAGTTGTGGGAACTAGCCATTGGAACATTAAAACTGGGTAAAAATAAAATGTTACAGTTGAAAGGAGCGGACGATCGGCAATTAAGGAGGCGATTTCTGAAGATTTTTTACCGTTTACTTGATGGTAAGCTTCTAATAAGCCTTGCCCGCCTGTTGGTTGATCTCCAATGCTATAAAAGTGGAAGGATAGCTCAAAATAAGGTTTTGTGTATCTTTAACAGCTTGAGCTTTACGAAATTATGTGATTATTGCACTCTTATAATGTCTGGGCATGCTACCCCCTCTGATAGTAGCAACCCTGAGTTCATTTTTCGTGCAAGAATGACTGCGAATAATCCCGCTGAGTCTTCCCAGACTGTGGCCTCGATGGAGAAAGAATCTGAGAATGTACTAGAAGTCACCCCTAAAGTTGAGGAGGTTATGTCCACACTGAGCAAGGGAAAGTAGAAGGGGAAGGGAAAAGGCTAGCAGCAAGGGCCGAGAAAACCTGCGAAGTGGGCTGGGGTGAAGCCACGTACCTCCCCTTGAAATGTGAAATCCCCGCAAACGGTGCCCCAAGAACGTTCACCTAACCCATTAAAAAGACCTATGTCTGCTCAGGAGGAGGCTCGGCTCACTGAACCAATAATCTAGCTATCACCCTATGTTCGGCCCCGCCGGCCCTCGGTGCTTGTGCCCAAGAATCTTGATGGGATGCGTTCCTATATGTAGATGCCTCTAATCTTGGGTGAGGTCCCCATCATTGGAGGCTCCTTTGGCAAGCTCCACATGGTCAAATTCGATGATCATGACCTAGAAAACTTGGAGGCCTTCCCAAAGCTGGCACCAGAATTGTATCTGGAGAGGGTGTTGGAGAATGACGTATTGAAGGTCATCCCTATGCTGTGGGAAAGTGGATTGGCTGGGTCCAAGCTATTAAATTTTCTGCGGATGCTGCAATTTGGCCACTACAATATCACTGACAGGATTGTGCGATAGATGCTCGCTCTGGTCCACGACGGCTGCTTATGGATTCAAGACCGCATCCCCATAGATGCAGTGTTCATTCACCATATCACTGGTTTGCCCATGAAAGGGTTGAATCCAATGGAGTGCATCGGGAATAAATATGAACAAAAAATCACTCATAAGGTGCAAGATGATTATTACGTTGAACGGAACACTAGGGGGTTCATGATCATCACTATCAGCAACCCAAATGTGTGTATGGGAACCTTGTTGTTAGCATTCAAGATGATGTGTAAGTGCTAGGTTGCCACGGTCCCCACATATGTAATCCAGTTAGTTGGCCACTACAAAAAATGGGTCTGCTTCAACTAGTCCCAGTTCCTGTGCACTGAATTTCTGGAGAACATGCGTGAAGCCCAAGATCAGGGAAGGGCATTCTGCTACTCCTAGTTGCTGCTCCTCATCGCGCTGGTCGCATGGGAAGCCCTGCAAGATTTATCCCTCCCCGAGGTAGAGCCGAATATGTGCGAAGGGGCACAATATGCGAATATGTGGGATTTGAAGGATGAAAAGAAAATTGAAGATAATAAGGTCTTCTGGGTCCTCTTTCAGAGATGGCTCACAGCTGCCATTCACTCCTGGCCATGCTTGTCACCAGCAATTTATGACAAGTATAAGAGCATCGTAGCGTTTCAAGAAAGAGTGCATAATGTACAAATTAGGGGCTGCAAGGATCTAGCGTGGGTATCACTCCCATATATGGTTTTTGACGAGGAGATTGACCACCTTATTGCTACTTGGCCTCCACACTGGGACCTCAGCTTCAAGTTAGGTACGAAGGACACAGTAGGTACGAGCACCATGAAGGTCACCCTGCCAAACACCACCAAAGAGACAGGAGGACAGGGCAATAATGCTCAGAAGGGAGCATAGATGACATCACAGAAGGATTCATAGCAGCATCTGGGCACAGAGGGTCTGGATGTAGGAGGTGCTAACTCCCCTCGAGGCATGAAATAGATTGGTGACCTTGTTAAAGGACCACGGAAGAAGCAACGAGATACATGGCCGGAATGGGACACATGATTTACTCTAAAAGAGGAGGACCTGGAGCAGATCACAGACGCGGTCACCCTCGCTACAGAAGGCCACGGTTTCTACACTCCAGTCTAAGCTCTGAGCTTTGCAACTCAAGATCGACACCCTGCAAACGAGTATGATTCGGGCAAGACCGATCCCAATGACAAGCAACGCATTGATCATTACAACAGAAAGCCGCCTATGTGCTCTGTTAGGCGTAGCCCTCATTCTGAGTCCACCTGACTTAGGAGCGCAAGTCCAGGCCTGTGCAAAGGTACAATTGGATCTAGCCTGACTGCCACATGAACCGTTACAGGTCGTCCATGCATCCCTTTTCGAAGAAATTCAACATCGAGACTGTCGGGTGCACCAGCAGCTCAGTACAGTTGAGTAGACAATTGTGGAGAAAAATGTCAAAGTGTCTTAGGCATAGGATACATGAACCCTCACCACCATGCAATAGACAGAGCTAGAACGCCTAATCAGTAGGCTCTGCGTAGATGTCACTAAGGATATCCTGGCTTCTGCCACCCCCTAGGCCAAGATTGGGGGCTTGTTGCAGCACTAAAGGCTTTGAGGATCGAGATTTAGGCTGTCAAGACCGAGATGGAATAACAAATTACATCTTTATAGGCAAAATTACAATTGGAAATGGCACCTGAGGTAGGGGCCCAGCGAGCCGCGCTGGTCACAGAGGCCACCAATGTGTAATGTTCCTTTTTCAAAAACATTGTCAAATGACAAGGAAAATCTATTCCAGAGATAGACTGCAGGGGAATTTACTAGATTTGTCACTTTTGAACAAAGGATGAGCTTTAGAGGCTACTTGGCCTATAGAGTGATTGTCAAGGGACAATATCCCCAATAGGGAAATACAACAAGATTGGGAATCTCTTAAGATAACCCCAACATTGCAGCTACAGCAATAAGCAAATGCATCAAATGGAAAATAGAAGTGAATCCATGAAAAAATAAAATGCCGAAGAATATAATGGCCATCATATTAGAATGTAGCAGCATGAAATATACATCTTCTTGAGGAAATGATCACTCAAGAAAGGCACAACAAGCCTCAAGAAACCTATACATGAAAATGTGAAATACATAGCTGCATAAATAAAGCGTTAGGCCATGACTGCGCAGTTATAGAGAGGAACTGCTGCATAAATGATTAAGATACAAAGATATGACAATATGAGCTCAAATAATAAGGGGGAGCAAGATCTCAACCCCTGAAAATACATAACATCAATCCTCTAAAAGGATTGGCTGAAATCTATACAAAATTGGCATTTTGTAGAAATGTCAGAGTAGCTGGGTAGCAGCTACTCAAGAACTAGAAATACATGGAGAAGGCTGGAATAGATACAAAAAATGAAGACCCGTCCTCTAATATAAATCTGAAGTGAAAGGCTGATCCTTTCACCCAAGACTTCCCCTCCAAAATCTGTTAATCCCTCAGCAAATATCCATCAATGAAAACGATTTCTAAGAGAGGGACTGCGCTGCCTCTGATGGAAAAAGATTGGCCTTATGCCAAAGATGATATGTTATGCTCTAGAACCTCCGTTTCTGATCTCCCAATGAATAGAACATCTCTCCACTGAAAAACAAGCTTCGGATGGTGTATGGAAACCTCCCCAGCAACACCTAGCAACACTGCAAATCTCTGCTCCAGAAACTACGTTGATGTAGATTACTGAAGCTATGGCCTGAATGCCTGAATATGGGGAATGGAGTGCAATCCTTCATGAGCTACTCAATAAGGAGAGGAATTCCTAAACAGGACTCCCTCGTGCCCGAAGGCACTACAGCTCTACTGAATAGCAAGAGGCAGCAACAAGTCTCTAAGACTCAAATGTAAAATGATCAAAGATGTCCACAATGGCTTCCTTGCTCCTCTTTTATACAATGAGCCTTCCCTCCATGGACCCTATTTCGAATTAGAGTTTCCTCTTCTCTAGAAACTTCCCTCCTACGTTGTCCCACATAATGCCTTCCAGCTCATGCCAACGCAGTTTGACTTGGTCAACCTTGGCCAAGCATGTTTGCAAAAACCTCCTTTCACACATGGAGGTGTGAAATCCATCTCTAAAGTGATCCTCTTTCATACTTAGAGGATTTTTATTCTCTAATCATGCAAATAATGGGTCCCCTACCCATTTTATTCATCTCTTTAACAAGATTTAATGTTCCATAAAATTTGGAACATTACAGTCCTCCCCTCTCAAAATATTGCTTGCCCTCAAGCAATTGCAAGGATGAACCGAGTTTTTTTCTGCCCTTCCTCCTGTAGCATCCTTATGTGATTATCTCCTCAAGGAAAAGGATGCCATATCAGCAATCAAATCTCCAAATTGTCCCTCCAACAAATGCAATCTAGCCTTGGGGTGAACTTTCCCAAATAGCTATCATGTTGAAACAAATATCCATGAAGGAAATAAGAGATGTCCAAGGGTCTCCTTGCGGCATGAGGTCTGATATATAATGGGATTTATCATCCCCATATGAATCTCCCATCCTTGAGCCACCAATCATGAAAAATAAGCTACCTCCCAATAAGGCAACTCATGGAAAAATCACCCTCCACCTCGAGCTCCAGAAATGAAGGTGGGCTGAAATATGATCATGGCAAGCACTATAACTTGCCCCATGTTGTCCTTTCCCCCAATTTTGACAAGTGCGGAGTGTATTATGATCCTGGGCTTCAAATGTATTGCCCTCAAATGGCAAAATGAAGATTAATTCCCCAAGAATCTCTCCTCCATTAATGAAAAATCAGCTGGCCCAAGACATGTCATCTATGATGAATAGGACAAGATCACCATAGAATGCCCCCATGACATGTTTGCTGTAGGTTATACCATGTGCCGCAAGTGCAAACAATGCCTCATAGGGTTAAAATGCAATCTCATCCACTGCTGCTGCAGAAAATAACATGGCAAGCATTGCACAACAACAAATACCACATCTACTACTAAATAGTAAATAGATGAGTGAATCAACAACATAAGGTCAAAAACCTACCCATATGCATGCAATGGATGGATAAAATTACCAATCCCATGGCTTACCCCACAACTAATAAAATATGTGTTTTTAGCCATGCCTCATCTCATGTTCCCTTTAGAACATGCAATGCTGAAAATATGGGAGTCCTTCCTCATCAAGGACACATTCATCCATGTGTCTCTCCTCTGATCATATCCTCCATTAATATAACAGAAATATCAGCCAAGGAGACCATACTCAGCAATAAAATGAGGCAAGTACTGAATTTTTCATGTCATGCAAGGGTGTACCAACAGTCTCCCAAGTAGTCACAGCGCAGTTTCCCAAACTGTTGCTTTGAAAAATGATATGGCAAGTTGTTTTTCATATCATGAATAACAATGTATTTTCTTACATATAATAATGCATGGTAAGTGGCTGAAAATACATGGAAGGTAATACTTTCCCAAGGCCATGTGAAAGATGGTTGTCTCCATCACATAGTTTGGCCCAATTTTACTCATGGAGCAACATGAAAAATCTGCCCCTTTGAAAAGCCCGACACTGCATCATAATGATAAGAGTATGTAAATCAGAAAAGGTACACACAAGACTCTTACCATAGGCTGGATGTGAGATGATAGATGGATCTATGCATGTGATCCTCTTCTGAAATGACAGCGCTGTGAGCTCATGCAAAAAGGCTCCTGTCCATGCCCATCTTTGTTCCTTGACATGCTCCTTGTCAAGAACAACTCTGGTGATGCTACTACAAATATGAAGCCTCTCCCAAGAGGGAAATGCCTCCCAATCAATCCCAGCTAAGGGGTGATCCCCTTGCACTATGAGAGTGCCCTCCTCTACTCCTGCAACACCATCAATCATGTGAGAGAAATTATGCTTGTGCTCTCTCCCATCAATGCCAAGCAACTCAAGTGCTTGCTGCCCCATTATGCTCACATCATATGATTCATGTGATGAAGGTATCATGACTGATATATATATCATATCAAAAATATGTATCCCCTTCTCCTTGCTTCCCAATGATGTAAACATCCTGCCATCTCTTTCCCATTCTTTTGGTAATCCTCCCATGAGGGCTACCATCCTCCTAAATCAATTTTTGCACTTTGCATTTCATGAGAGTTTGAAATGCAGCTCCTTGGAGACCCTTTAAGAAATGCCTCTTTCCCATGACTATGTTGGACCCATGAGGATCCAAATGTGATGGAGGTGATGTCTCCTCTCCACCCATGTTCAACAGCGCTGCTAGTTCCTCCAATGATGTAGCAGTTGTCTCTTCCTCCGGTTCACAAATTGTTTCATGATTCTCCATGGAGGTGTCATGGTTTATTTCATCCTCCAAAAGTTTACACTCCCACCTTGAAGGCTAAATGCCAATCATCAAAGATGTATGAGGATGAGGGTTCTTCTCCTCCTCGAACCCTTTTCACAGCGTAGTGCAAACATGAGGCCCTAAAGTGGCCATGTGATTTGATCCTAGGACCTCCTCATATGAAATTCCACCATCCTTAAGATTATTTGCTGAAATAGAAAGTGGAACTTTACTCATACCTTGGTGGATCTTGGGACCTTCTTGTGTGGCTACAATGGATTTTCCTCCAATGGATTCCTCAACCATAAATGTTGAAGGTTGCTCCTTCAAAGTTGTAGCAGCATTGGTACAATCCTCCTCCCATGGTGGTGTGAACTTCTCTTCCTTTGTTCTTTCTCAATCAAAGGTTTGGATCAAACTTTGAACAAAAACTACAAAATAGCTCACCCTTGAATGGAACAAGGGTTTGAACCACCAAACAAAGGTTTCTTCCTCCATGTACATTGCTACCATCACCACTTCTTCTTTCTCTACCACTGGATGCAGCAATAAAAATGCCTCCAGCTGCTTCTCCCAAGCTCTAGCTGAAGTAACCCCATCAAAATGTAGACAATAGAAACCATTGCCTCTGATTTCTTCTTTTCCATTGGGCCTTCTCTCCTCCATATTCTGAATAGACTATGATAACATTTTAGCTCTCCTAAATACTGCAAAATGGGGTTTATAGTCACCTAGGTACTTGCTTAAGATCTGGAAATCCAAGCATCTCCCATGCTGATCTTCAAGAGAATAGGAAGTGCATGGACCTTCCTCTCCTCCTCTTTTCTTCTCCTCCTCCTTAGGGAGGCTCTTCTTTATTTCAAAATTATATGAGATCAGTCTCATCTTCTTCATCATTCTCCTCTGAAATCGAACTCACAGGCTGTGCCAGTTCGATGTTCTAATACCACTGTAATGTTCCTTTTTCAGAAACATTGTCAAATGACAAGGAAAATCTATTCCAGAGATTGACTGTAGGGGAATTTATTGGATTTTTCACCTTTGAAAAAAGGATGAGCTCCAGAGGCTACTTGGCCCACTAGTAGACTCTGTCTATAGAGTGATTTTCAAGGGACACTATCCCTAATAGGGAAATACAACAAGATTGGGAATCTCTTAAGATAACCCCAACATTGCGGCTACAACAATAAGCAAATGCATCAAATGGAAAATAGAAGTGAATCCACGAACACATAAAATGCTGAAGAATATAACAGCCATTATATTAGAACATAGCAGCATAAAATATACATCTTCTTGAGGAAATGATCACTCAAGAAGGGCACAACAAGCCTCAAGAAACCTGTACATGAAAATGTGAAATACATAGCTGCATAAATAAAGCCTTAGGCCATGAATGTGCAATTATAGAGAGGAAATATTGCATAAATGATGAATATACAAAGATATGACAATATGAGCTCAAATAAGAAGGGGGAGCAAGATCTCAACCCCTGAAAATACATAACATCAATCCTCTAAAAGGATTGGTTGAAATCTATACAAAATTGGCATTTTGTAGAAATGATGGAGTAGTTGGGTAGCAGCTACTCAAGAACTGGAAATACATGGAGAAGGTTGGAATATCTACAACAAATGAAGACCCCTCCTCCAATATAAATCTGAAGTGAAAGGATGATCCTTTCACCCAAGACTTCCCCTCCAAAATCTGCTAATCCATCACAACAAATATCGATCCATGAAAACGTTGTCTAAGAGAGGGACTGCGCTGCCTCTGATGGAAAGAGATTGGCCCAATGCCAAACATGATGGGTTATGCTCTATAACCTCCTTTTCTAATCTCCTAATGAATAGAACATCTCTCCACTGAAAAACAAGCTCCGGATGGTGTATGGAAACCTCCCCGACAACACCCAGCAACATTGCACAATCTCTGCTACAGAAATTGTGCTAATGTAGATGATTGAAGTTATGGCATGAATTCCTAAATATGAGGAATGGAGTGCAATCCTTCATAAGCAACTCAAGAAGGAGAGGAATTTCTAAACATGACCCCCTCGTGCCCGAAGGCACTACAGCTCTGCTGAACAGCAAGAGGCAGCAACAAGTCTCTAAGACTCAAATGTAAAATGATCAAAGATGTCCATAATGGCTACCTTGCTCCTCTTTTATACAATGAGCCTTCCCTCCATAGACCCTATTTCGAATTATGGTTTCCTCTTCTCTAGAAACTTCCCTCCTACATTGTCCCACATAATTCTTTCCAACTCATGTGAACGCAGTTTGACTTGGTCAACCTTGGCCAAGCATGTTTTCAAAAACTTTCTTTCACACATGGAGGTGTGAAATCTAGCTCTAAAGTGATCCTCTTTCATACTTAGAGGATTTTTATTCTCTAATCATCAAAATAATGGGTCCCCTACCCATTTTATTCATCTCTTTAACAAGATTTAATGTTCCATAAAATTTGGAACATTACACAATGTCATCACATATTAGATTTCTCAGGGTGTAGAACTATTGGAGATAGCTATTCATCTATGCTCTAAGGTGCATCGTGATCCTCTCCTGCGCGAACTTACTCAAGAGCTTCGCTAGAAGGAAGAAGAGTTTGAGCAGCTGGAAGCCACTATTCCTACTCTTATCCCCGCTCAATGCCTGGCGCAACTGCATACCAACCACACACTTAGAGATGACATTGAAGAGATCTGCCATAAAAAGAAGGTTCTCAGTGACCACCTTAAGCCTTGGGATGATGAAACCCTCAATCTCTCTCGAGACATCGACATTGTAGTTAAGCAACTGAACTAGAATTTGGAGAGCGTCACTGCTACTACAGAAGGCCCAACTTCACAGAAGTTGGTGGATATTTCTCAGAACGCTGCTGCAGAGAGTGAAGGAGTGTTGCCCCTGTTGGTTGACGTGATCAGGCTGTTGCAAGCGAAGATGAAAACCCCACAGCCGTAGTGACTAAGGACGAGTCAGAAGATTGTGTTGGGGGCTTGTTGGAATGGGGTTACCTAACCTGCGTTTTCGTATAATTTTGTAAAAGTCGGTCCTGCGTAGGGGTTTTGGGGTGGGTCAAAGCCCCTAATGTGTTGTAATGGGTTAAAAGGTATCTCTAGGGTCTACAAACCATGGTTTTCATAACATAGGATAGCGAAGGCTATGATATTATAAATAGATAGTGTAATATTCCACTTTTTGCATGCAGCTAAATGAAATATTATTTTTTGTTGTTTGCACTTAGGAGATGAATAAATGGGTAAGGAGGCCCATACATTCCAGAAATAGGAATAAAATCCCTCTTAGTATGAAAGGGGATCATCAGTGGAGTTTGGTTTCACACCCTCATGTGTGAAAGAGGACATTTGTATAAAGACAAGGTCAAGTTTGACCAAGTCAAACAGCGCAGTGATAGGAGGTGGAGATCATCTTGTGGGACAGCGCAGTGAAAGAGGAGGGAATTTTCCTTGATGGAGGAAACCCTAATGAGTGGGACCCATGGAGAGGGAGCTTGCATTTTTTTAAAAGGAGGGCAAGGCAGCCATTGTTATTCATGCTATGATTATTGATTTCTTGGTTTGCTTAGACTATTTGCAGTCTCCTGCTGTTTAGCAGAGTTGCAGTGTTGTTTAGCACAAGGAATTCCTATTTAGGATTCCTTCTCCTTATTGAGAGGCCTCTTGAGGGGTTTCACTTCATTTCTAAACATATAGGCTCAAGGCCAAGCCACCTCCTATAGCTACAACGTTATTTCTGCTAAAGTATAACGTTGTGTTGTAGGGTCTTGCAGTGGAGGTTCCACAACACCATTCCTTGGCTTGTTTTTTAGAGGAGGGAGCCTTATTTCCTTTGGGAGATAAGTAAGGGAGGGTTTAAAGCATATTTCTGATCTTGTCACTTGGCCAAAACATTCTATTCCACCTACAGCGCAGTATCCCTCAGTGACCGCGTTATTTTCAGAGTACATTTGCAGTGAGGGTTTGCAATGTTGATTGGACGGTGATATCTTTAGTGATAGTATTGGCCTTTCATTAGAAGATACATTGGAGGAGGTATACTCAAATGGTGCATAATTTTTATCCATCTCCATCTAGTTCTAGTTATTGAGTTGCAGCTGCTACTGCAACTTTGGCATTTCTGTAGTTTTTCCATTTTGTGTATATTCCAGTCAATCCTTCTAAGGATTGTTGTTTTGTTTCTTGAAGGGGTTGAGATATTGTTCCCCCATCTATTTTGAGCTGTAAATTTCTATATCCATGTATTTACATCATTTTAAATTAGTTCTCCATAATAGACTGCGCAGTCATAGCCTGGGTTTATACATATATAGTAGTGTTCTTCATTTTATTGTACATGTGTTGTTAAGGCTTGCATTGCCTTGCTTGAGTGATTGTTTCCTCAGGGATTTGTACTATCTTTACTTCTATAACATCAGTTTTTGTCTATCTAAATATTCATGTATTCAGGCTTAATAAAATAATGATGTTGCTCCATTTTTTGTTCCTACATTGTTGCAGTCCCCTCATTGGGCACTTGTTCAAGACAAATAGGTGTGGGAGACCTGCTTAACCAACATAGAGTGATTTATTTTGAGCCTCCTCTTGGATTTTGGTCTTAGATACATTGATCTAAGGGATATAGGTCTTGGTTTCAAATCCTGTAGCATCCATTCTTGAAGAATGCATTTTTCAGGCATGCCTTGCTAGCAGATCCCATTTTGGGATATTACAGTGGTATCAAAGAATATTTCTTGGCTCATCCTGTGAGTTTCAGCCAAATAAGATAGAAGAAGATCAGAATTATGAAGAAGATGAGATTACTCTCATCAGTTTTCAGAACTAAGAAGAGCCTCTCCAAATAGTGGGAGCAAAAAGAACAGGAAGGACCATGCACTTCATATTCTCATGAAGAAGAAGAAGACAAGCATGAAAGATACTTGGATCATCAGGTTCTAAGTCAATACCTAGGTGAATACAAATCTCATTCTAGAGCCTTCAAGGAGAATGTTAGCAATCTGTAACTTATTGGCAAGATTGGCAGAGTCCAATTACAGAAGCAACATCGTTTCAACCAACTTTGGGATTCTAGGATCTAGCCTTCCTGAATCCAGAGAGGGATCTCTTTGTGAATGAGTTTAAAGATGTGATCTTTAATAGCTGAAATTTTGATATTAGGCTAGTTATGAAGAGCTTGGGTTTTGTTTTTTTAGTTTTGGTTGGGCAAGGACATGATGAAAGTGAAGGTAGTTTCAAAATGAAGGGTGAAGGTGTTTGCAGATGAAGGAATGATTTGGCTGAGAGAAAAGGCAAGGACAGTTTTAACCCATTGGGCTATGGAGTCATAGGAGGATTTTAATTGGACAGCAAGGTTCAAGCAGGATCCATGGGGAAAGTCACTTATGTCAAAGGATCTCTTAAGGTGATTTTATGGAATGAGACAGATAGGAAATGAAGAACAAACAAATGAAGGTATAGTAAAACAGCCTAAGATCAAATAAGTTCTTTTAAACCATATTGATTGAGCATGTACTTAAAGAAAAACATGAGAGTTTTCTGAGATCAGGTTAATACCTTTAAACTAGCCTGATTTGAAGTTTTTTCAGTTAGAAAACATTAAAAGACAGTTGAACAGCTTAAGATTAGGTAAGTGCCTTTAAACTACCCTGCTTTCAGCATATTCAATAAGGAAAACATAAAAGTATTCTGAGATCAGGTTAACACCTTTAAACTAGCTTGCTTTGAAATACTTTTAGTAAGAAAACATTAAAAGATAGTTGAGCAGCTTAAGATCAAACAAGTGCTTTTAAACTATATTGCTTCAGCATGTTCAATAAGGAAAACATGGATAACAGTGACAAAGAGAAATTTAGATCAGACAAGTTCCTTTAAACCAGCCTCCATTGATGTACTCTTCAAAGAGAACATTCAAATGAAGAAAACATAGACAATAAAGTTTTCAGTGAGAGTAGGGTACTATAGAAAGTAAATCCTAGCTCTATGTTTTCTGCTCTTTATCAGAGAAAGTGAACAAAGTGGAAAAATTAAACAAAATAACAATTGACAGTGAGGAACGCATCACCATTGACACAAATCAAGATCCCATAAATCAGTAGCTTGTATTTGATGTCCGAACCAGTTACAATCAGCAAGCCCGGTGGGTCTCTACAACTTCAAACTTCTCATATCAGCTTATGTATCTTTGAATTGCAAACAGGGCATCAGTAGCTTCAGAATAACTATTACATGCATTCAAATGTCCAGAGACCAACATTTGCTCATCTTCTGTAGTAGTATTTATAGAAGAATGAAGAGGTGGGAGGATTTCCCAGGGGTCAAGTATCATCAATTATGTGATCAATGCAATCCCTAGCCTTTGGGAACCAGGAAAGGCATCATGGTGGGAATGTAATCGTTTATAACTCTGCTTCATAACTCTGTTTGTGTCCTTTGAGGCCTGATGATTTAAAAGATCTTCTTCATAACTGTTCTTTAACCTTTAAAATAGTTTTTCCGATAATTTGGAGATAAGACCCTTGATTAGTATTATTTTTTCGGCAACCTTTGATTTTATGTGAGGCTGTAGGTGCCTTTAGAAGCTGGAGAAGGTTCAAATAGCCTCTGTTTTGGCGTCCAACTAACTCTGTAGCCATTATTTGTGTTGAATTCCCCGCAGGAGTAACTCTTCGGTTGTGTTTTAGACAAATATCTGATCCTGATCAATAAATTCGGCTTCTGATTGAATACTTTGAGGCACAGGTGGCATTTCAATATCTAGAGGGATCAATTTGCCTCAATTGCGGCGGTGGAAGCGCTCCTGTCAATAAAACCCTTAAAATATTATTTAAATTGTGTTTAAATCAGGGATTAGGCTTTTGATAACCATCTTAGCCGTAATTCCCGTAAAAACTGTCTCTAATCCTCTGTTCTAATACATTTTGTTCTTTGGCACTGATACTCTTTGACTGTGCCCCTTTAATGGTGTTTTTACTGGTGTGTAGGGCTACGCAGGGTTCATAAGGCATCCACGCCTGAGAAAACACTGAGGAAATGTGCATTTCCACCCTGTGGATGATTTCCTTCGACGAATCGAAGACGGGAGGGTCGTCACCCTCTGCCTCTGAATCTTCTTTGAAAATTGCGAGAAAATGATAAGAAACCCTAAAAAATATGAAAACTATTAAAAAATCCTGCTTTTATAGGTTGACTGCAACAAAGGGCGTGCGAGGAGATTGGAGTCGTTGGATGGCATCATCTAACGGTCAGGATTGATCGGGAGCGATCGTGGAATGGGTGAAAGAAGGATTAAATCCGAGCCATCGATCTTGCAGAGATCGACGGTCGAGATTGAACGAGGTGGTCAGAGGAGAAGGATGAATCTGAGCCGTCGATCACGCAAAGATTGACGGTTGGGATTGGGCAATGGAAAGTCAAATGGAGAGATTGGGTGATGAATTGTGGGCCATCGATCTGTAGATTAGATCGACGGCGGAGATTGATTTGCTGTTGTACGATGGCCCGGTTATCGTCCACGCACCTTCATTAACCATCGAGCAACTTCAGCGAGTGATCACCGTTGATTCAATGGGCCCAGATCGGACAGTCCACAGTGATATTGTTGGGCGTCCTGGTCTGAACATTAACGCGCGATGGACGACGGATGGACGACGGTTTGCAAATAGTACACGAGACGCGTGGCGGCAGGTGTATGGAATCGCTGGCCATCGGGGGAAAACAACCTTTTTCCTGAAGGCGGTGCGATGGATACCGCCGGTTTTGAGAAAACAGCACATGGCTAGGGGGTCCACAGGGAGGCGTGATCCGCACCATCGGATCTGTGGATCAGATCGACGGTGTAGATTGCTCCAAAAATTGCACGGGCGGAAAATTTAATAAAATGATATTTCGACGGTTTGAATAAATATTCAAAGGTTTTTTAATGTTTTGTGAAATATTTATTTGAACCATAATAAGCGCTCGATTTCTGAGTGTGCAGTCATGACGCCAGGGTGTATGGGTGGAAAGGCTAGGGGCTTAGCCCAAGGGGGCTTAAACCCTTATGCACAAACATATGTTTTATGATTTTCAATGGTTTTCAAAGGGTAATAGAAGGTTTCGATAGAGTTTAAAATGGGTTTTAAAATCTGCAAAGGCAATTTTATGAAGGGGAGATGAGGGAAATGGAAAATAGAGGAAAATGATGGGAAAATATGAAGGTTATTTTTTGAGTGGGAGAAGGGGAGAGAAGGGGATTTTGCAGCAGTCTTTCTCATAGAATTTTGAGCAAAATCTTCTGGGCTTGAAATGGGAACAGTAACAAAGATTGAAACAAGGATATGATGTCTTCCATAGGCTTCAAGAGATACATCTTTCTACAATGAAATTGTTCCTTGAAGGCTAAACAATGTTTTGGCCACCTTTGATAGAACAAATTTTATAGGTGGCCAACAGTGGCTCCACTTGGGGATGGTGCCTTCTTGAAGGCATCAAGAACTTTCAGACCTGCATTCTCTGGGAGGCTGATCAGTTGCCTCATCCATTTATGTTCTCTGGGAGGCTGACCTGTGCCTAATCCATTGGGCTGCCTTTCCTTTGCTGGGATGATTTTCTCTGAAACATATTGGCAACTTATGAAAACAATGGAATTTCATCAATACAAACTTTCTACCTACCCAATCCTACTGATCTAACATTTTTTCTTCATTAGAGTTCACTTGGATTGGCAAACTCTTTCCACGACATTTTATTCTTTTGAAAGCAGGAAATCTAATCTATTTCTACTCCTTATTTCTCCATGGACTCAGGTTAAATAGTTGAGCCCATATGATTCTCTACCTAATCTACTAATCTGTTAGGATTAAACTGTCTAACAGATCTTATTCTCTAAATTATAAAACATAAATTAAACAAAAACCAAGTCAAGATTAAGTTGTTTGACTTGCTGTGATCTATGGCATAAAACCAAGATGCACATAGACATTTATTTTGCATAAAATTTAAAACAAAATGGAAGGCTTTAAGATCTGAAAGTTTCTCATCATGGCCTTCTCTTTTCACAGCTCTGTTTTGACTTTGTTTGAGCTATTCTTACTTTGTCCTCTGGTTCAGAGTTTGAGCTAATTAGAACCAGATTTTGATCTTTTTGACTAAAAAATAGAACATATTTGAGTCATCTCTTTTGGAAACTTAGGTTCAGGTTTTGTTCATGTTTTAACCTTTGATTTCTATCCTAATCTAGCTACTAATAAGCCAAGATTAAATAGTTTGGAAAATCAAATTCACTACCCTATCAGCAGAAAATTTAAAACTAATTATTCAAGATTAGGCAGTTTGACTAACTAGAAGTGTGTTTTGCAAGAGTGGCATTTATGCTTGCACACTTTAAGAATTTCTTTCTCTTTTTTGGTATGGGGATGTACCTTTCTTGTTTTCACAATTTGCCCTCTTTTCTTTTCTTTCTATTGTTTTTGTACTTTTTCATTTATGAGACTGAACAAAGAAAACAGTATTTATAATGGAAAATCGAACTTAGCAGTAGTAATGCTTAAGGACCCTGCCATTGACAGGACCCCCAAACAGATCTGTGCCATCTAAATCTTGTAGAAAAAATGCATTAGGACCAACGATGGACTGGATGATGTAAGGACCTTGCCACAAACTGTCAAATTTACCATGTTTACCCTTATCCTCTCTTTTGGAATCCCATTTGAGTATCTTATCTCCAATGTTGAAAACACAAGCCTTTGTCCTTTTGTTAAACAACTTCTTTATGTTTTCTTGCACCTTCTGAGCCCTATTGTAAACCTCTTCCCTTGTCTACTGGAGATGTATTGTCTGACTGATCCTCCTAATCATGTTGTCTTCTTCTGACTGTATTTCTTGGATTAATTTTATTACTGGTACACCTAGGCTGGTAGGAAACACTGCATCTACTCCATACACAAGCTGGTAAGGGGACATTCCGATGGACTTTTTTGTGGTCAATCTGTCCGCCCACAGAGCATGCACCAACTTGTTATGCCATGATTTTTTGTTCTCTTTAAGCAGCTTCTTGATGATGGTCACCAAACTTTTATTTGATGATTCTGCTAGCCCATTACCTTGAGGGTAGTAAGCAGTAGAATGACCAAGTGTAATCTGATACTTGTGACAAAACTCAATCATCTTTTTAGAACAAAAAGCAGCAGCATTATCAATAATAATCTTCCTAGGGCATCCGAATCTAGACAAGATATGGTCTTCAAGGAATTTTATAATGACAAAATTTGTGGCATTCCTAGAAGGGATGGCTTCAATCCATTTTGTGAAGTAGTCAGTGGCTGTGAGAATCCATTTGTGTTGGGCAGATGAAGCAGGATGGATTTCCCCTATAAAATCTAGGCCCCACTATTGAAAAGGAGCTTCAACAGTGATAGGTTGTAATGGTAAAGGAAGAAGTTTTCTTTTGCCTTCAAAAATTTGGCATTTGTGACAGGAAACTATCATCTTATGGACATCCTGAAAAAGGGTGGGCCAGTAATAGCCAACTCTAAGAATTTTATTAGCTGTGGTTTTCCAGTAAAGGTGGCCTCCACACTCTCCTTCATGGAATTCATATTTGATCCTTTCTGCATCAACTTCAGGCAAACATTTAAGCAATAAACCATCAGCATTTTTCCAAAATAAAAATTCATTTAAAATGCAATAGTTCCTAGTTTTCAATTTTAAAAACCTTGCCTTTGTTTTTGATAAATCAGGAGGAGCATTAATATTTGCAAGCACATACAAGATATCAGTGTACCAAGGTGAGTTTTGAAACTGCTCTTCGACAGTGGGAGCAGGTAATTCTTCCTGTTCATCCAAGGCATATACCATGTTAATGTCAAGGGCTTGTAGATTAGATTCAGCCATTAGTTGAGCTAAGCCCTGACCTTTAATAAGTTTGGTTGGTCTGATTTCCAAATCATACTCTAATATAGTAGCAATCCATTTGCCTCTCTTTCCATCTGGGTCTTGTGACAAGATGTCTTCTACCACTATATTAGGTACATCGACAATGATGTGGGAATGCAGAATATACACCCTGAAGTCCTTTAAGGCCTTTACCAAAGCATAGGCCTATTTTTCCATTATGTTATATTTCAAGGGTGCATCCCTTAAAGCCTTGCTAAAAAAAGCAATGGGTTGTTCCTGTCCCTCTGGGTTTTTCTACAACAAGACTGCAGCCACAGTATGTTCTGAGGAAAAGGAAAAAATAAGGAACTCTTTTGAAAAGTCTGGGTTGATTAAGACTGGTGCCCGGGTGAGTGCATGTTTTACCAATTCGAAGGATTTTTTGGTTTCTACAGTCCACTTCACTCCTACTTCTTTCTTGAGCATATTAGTCATGTTTCTAAGGAGCTCTGCTAAGTTGGGAATAAACCTCCTCAAGAAGTTAAGATTTCCAATAAAGGACTGCAATTATTTTATGTTCCTTGGTTGGCTAATCTGTAGTATTCCCTCAACTCTACTTGGATCTATTTTAATCCCTTCTTCTGATATGATATGGCCAAGGAGTTTACCTTCCTGAAGGCCAAACACTGTATTTTTGGGATTTAAAGATAACCCAAACCTTTTTCATTTTTCAAGGACCTTTCTTAAATTTTTCAGGTGCTCTTCATCAGATTTGGAATAAATTGTTATGTCATCAAGGTAAATTACAATGAAGTGCGCTATCTCCTCTAAAAATTCAATGTCCATGGCCCTTTGGAAAGTGGCCCCAGCATTCATTAATCCAAAGGGCATTTTCACATACATGAAAGTGCCCCAAGGAGTGGTGAAAGTTGTCTTGAGTTGGTCTTCTGGGAGTACTAAAACCTGGTTATACCCTGAAAAACCATCTAACAGAGAAATCCTTTTTGAACCAACTACCCTTTGTAGGATATGTTCCATTTTGGGTAAAGGGTAATTGTCTTTTAGGGAGGCTCTGTTAAGGTTTCTAAAGTCAATGCATAATCTGATTTCTCCTGTCTTTTTCCTCATGGCTACAAGGTTAGAAACCCAATCTCAAAACCTCACAGGAAAAATGATTCCTGCCTCATACATTTTCTTGATTTGCTTTTCTACTAGAGGCAGTTGTATTGGATTAATTCTACGCAGTTTTTGCTTAAAGGGTTTTTGGTTTTCTTTCAAAGGGATCTTGTGCTGGATGATTTATGTATCATAGGCTTTCAAGTCTTCATAGCTCCAGGCAAACACATCGACAAACTCTTTAAACAGGTCGACGTATTTCCTTTTCATGTTTGGTGGCAAGGACTTAGCTAATTTAATCATTTTAGGCTGATCCTCAGTGCCTATGTTGCATTCCTAGACCTCAAACTCTGTGTATTATACGGTGGGCTTCTTTGCTACATCGTTAAAATCAAAGAGGTCTTCTAACAGTGCTAGCCCCCTAGGTATGTTCTTGTCTTTTCACGACAATACCTCAATGTCTTCGTTTTCTGTGTCCTTGTATTCTTCAATATGAGCATCAAGTCCTTTATTTAACATGTTGATTTCTACGGGACCAGATGGTTTTTCTTTTTCAGGGGGCTTTTTTTTTAGGTGATTTTCATCATATTTAGAATCTGAATCAGATGAATGAAATTCATTCTTGCCCAGTATAAAATCCTCTATCTATTTGTCACCCTCAAAGACCTGCCAATATTTTTCATTATCTGGCACCGCTGGTCTAAACTTTATTTGAGTTGTACAGTCCTTGGTTCCAACTGGTGTTAAGCATGTTCTAGCCCCAAAAGCTAAATTGTGTGCGTCAATATTTTTTTTTTTTTGGAACAAAAATCAATTTGGACTCCTCAAAATTTTTTAAAAGGTCCATGACATCGTTTCGGTAAGATCTAAGTCTAGGATGATTTGCGTTATATTCCCCATTGACTTTCTTGATGACTAGTTATGAATCCCCATACACATTAATTCTTGTGGCTCCTAACTTTTTTAACAGATGTAAGCCTAAGAGAAGGGATTCATATTCTGCTATGTTATTGGAACACTGAAAGTTTAATTTGCAGGAAATGTTTTCTATGTGGTTGTTTTCAGTGTTGGTAATCCAGACACCTGCACCAGCATTGCTTATAGTGCATGACCCATCAAAATACATACTCCACAGAGGACTATTTTCGGTTTCGTCTTGGTTATTGTCCCCTTCAACCAACGTGCTCAAGGGTTGTTGTGAAATCTTGGTACTTAGTTGTATTTGTTTCACCTTCTCAGGTTTGTCATGGAGCTGAGCGTAAGGGGAAGTCTGTTGTTTTCCATCTTGGCTTTGTTCACTCTGGTCTGTTGTTTCAACATGTTGTTCCAAAATTTCTCTCTCGTTTTCTTCCATATATAGAACTGCATTTATTTCCATATTTGGGGTCTCTAACTGTTTATCTGAGTCACTGTGTTCTGGCTTTGACTGTTTTGTGGATTCATTATTGCAGAAGATAAACGAATCCAGGTCAGTATGGACAGAATAAATGCGAGAATTTTCAGGCTTTTCTGGGCTACTGACCATGAATTTCATTTGTGACTCTCTGTACAGTCTTCTGAGCTCGCTAAAAACAGGGATAGTGGCATATGTCCCGTCCATCTATATGGTACCTTGCAGCTTGGCACCCCATGATCTTGAAGACAACATGCCATATTTAGGAGGCACATCAGCCACCACAACATCCATTACCATGCACTTGGCTGGGATTTGGGTCAAAGTTACACAAAGATCTTTGATCAGGCCAAGGCACTTTACTATGTTTGAATCAAAAGAATATAAATCCTTGTAAGGTCTGGTTATTTCTAATCCTAGCCTTTCCATTATCACCTTTGGCATAAGGTTGTGCGAGGCTCCAGATTCATGCATAGCATTATGCAGGATCTTGTCATGAACATTGAAACTCACATAAAAGGGAGGTACAGGTCCCTCTTGATATATACCTTCAATCTTAGGACCAAAAATAAGTTCTGTCTGGTCATCATTAAGATTGATTGAGTCATTATTATCCTCAATATTTAAAGCCTTCAAAATTTGGGTCCTATATACATTCTGGGCAGCTAACTCAGTCAGGGGAATAGAGATTCTGATCTTTGAAATTTCCTGCCCTAGGCTGAAAAGAATCTGGTTCTTTGATGAACTCGTCTTAGCCCTACTAGCTCCTAGTCTATCAGCAACATCAGCTTCCTGATTTGTTCTACTTGTTTTTGAGAAAATGGTCTTAACAGGAGTACTAGCTGAAGTGGTAGTACTACTAATGTCTGCACTCTGCTTTTCTTTGTTTTGAGTGCCTTTCTCTCTATCTCTATCAGAATTCACAGCTACTGTTTTATCCTTTTGTTTGACAATTTTAGGCTTGGTTGTAGTGTTGTTTTGAGAAGATTTTTCAGAGGTTTTGGTGTTGGGAGTTTGTTGACTGGTTTTGTTTCTAAGTTCATATTCTTTTTGAGGCTCTATGATGAAATTTTCCATGTCCTGAAAATAACTTACATTATCATCTTTGTTGTCATCATGAGAGGTATGAAAACCTTGTTCCTTATCAAAATTAATCTCAAAGTCATCATTATCTACTCCCAACATGTTGATATCATCTTCCTCTATTATCTCCTTTGTTTCCTCAACCTCACTTATATAGTTTTGATGAAAGGGAGGAGTGATTTGTTGATCATCTTCCCTAGGTTTGTTTGGAGGTTGGTTCCTTCTAAAATTATGATTCTGGTTCTGGTTCTTATTTTGATGAGTAGTTTAGTTTTGGCTTGCTTGTGCTCTCTTGATTATGCTCATCTCTTTCATCATCTCCTCCATCATTTTCTCCATCTTTGAGTTGGAAGTAGAAGGTGTGGATTCCTCTCTAAAAGATACTCTCTTTTCAGCTTTCATCCTTGCTCTCTTCTCCATTAGGTTAACTTCCACAGAAAGAACACCCTTTTGCATATCTTCAAGAGTTGAAAAATCTCTCTCCCTCAGCTGATAGGCCATCTCAGGATCAAACCCTTCAGGAAACTTGTTTAAAGATGATCCTTGTGGAGATTTTAGTTCTGGGGAAAGTGCATTATACACACTATTGAATCTGGTGCAATAAGATTGCACACTTTCCCCGGTGTCCCTATGGATATTTTTATAGTCAAAAAGGACTTGGAGAGGGTTTTTATTTACTTCCCATTTGTTTAAGAATGTTTGATGGAAGGCTTGTATATCACGAATACTATGGGGGGTTAAACCTTTGAACCATTTCCTCACTTCTCCCCCTAAGCTCTGAGCAAATAACCTAAGTTTGACCGAATCATCCTCAATTTCATTCCTGTCAAAGTAGTCATTCATCTTATCCACATGTTGTGATGCAGTTGTAGTATTGTTAGCATCGTATAATGGAATTTTGGACTGATAGTCTTGTGGAATATTGACTAGTGGTACAATAAGGACTAGGGGAGAATACCATGCGGCCATGGCAGGAGGTGGAGGTGGATTTACAGGCGGGTTGACAAAAGGTAAGGTGGGATGAAGTGGAGTGGTTTGAACAATGGATGAAGGATGAGTAGAAGTGGATGGACCAGGAATAGACTACTGAGTTGATCTTGGATGAGGGGCACCTAAGTTGTGAAGAAAATGCAAATCAGGAGGTGTTGTCTCTCTGCTACCAAGATGTTCACTTGTTTCCAGGGATGATAGTAAAGACTTAGGATCTAAATGATCTAAATCACCAAGGGACCTAGTTCTAAATGGATTTAATAATTCAACCTGAGATTGTTGTAGAGCTGAAAGATTTTCAGGGAAAGAATTGGCTCTCAAAGGTGATCTGAAAACAGTTGACAAATTTATCTTAGGAGACTTCCTAAGGATACTTTCTGGGTTATCAACTATCTCAGGTGGGTCAGGGTCAGGATAGGCTCTAGTGTGAATCTTTCTAGAAGCCAATATGTTGTGTTTTTGAGACCCAAAATAAACAAGATAAGTTCAACCGGATATGACAGTCTTTAAATGGTTAACTAACCTATTTACCTAAATTTGAATCCTACAGTCCTCTAACTGAGTTTGAATAATATTATGATGATCAGGGTTCTTCCCAGCGGAGTCTTAAGGTATGTTTAGGATTGTGGAGTTGCCAAGTGGAAATTTTTAGCTCTTTTTAGAGGTAAATGGTTTTATGGTCCACCACCATGCTTGTGAAATATCCCTTTTCAAGGATATCCTGGAACACAACAAACTCTAACCAGAGATTGATTGGGAGGGCATTTACTAGATATGTCACCTCTTAAAGAGGATGAGACCTGGAGGCTAACTGGCCCTTTCCAGACTCTGTCTAAGAGCATGGGGTAAAACACATCAAAGGTCAGTGAAAGTAAGAGTAAGTGTTTTACTACCAATCTGAAATATTTTTAGGTTTTCTGAGTTCTTTTTCAATTGAGTGGTTTTTAAGAATATCCTAACTCTATTTCAAAAATTAGCTACGCTTATGAGACAAATAAAGCCTACTCTTATGGCTAATCCAACTGATTTTTCAAGGTTGGATAAAGTCTTAGGAGAATCCTAGGGTTTACCTAGTTTGTCACTGATTCAAACAAGTTTTATCATGATGACCATTCTTTGGCAGTGTTTGAAAAGGATGCTTTTTACTCACAAGTTTTACGAAGTTTTTAAGGGAATTTGCTCCCCAACGGAGTCACCAGAAATGTTAGGAATCTGTAATTTATTGGCAATATTGGAAGAGTCCAATTACAAAAGCAACATCGTTTCAACCAACTTTGGGATTCTAGGATCTAGCCCTCCTGAATCTAGAGAGGGATCTCTCTGTGAATGAGTTTAAAGATGTGATCTTCAATAGCTGAAATTTTGATATTAGGCTAGTTATGAAGAGCTTGGGTTTTTTTTTTTTTTTTTTTGGTTGGGCAAGGACATGATGAAAGTGAAGGCAGTTTCAAAATGAAGGGTGAAAGTGTTTGTAGATGAAGGAATGATTTGGCTAAGAGAAAAGGAAAAGACAGTTTTAACCCATTGGGCTATGGAGTCATAGGAGGATTTTAATTGGACAGCAAGGTTCAAGCAGGATCCATGGGGCAAGTCACTTATGTCAAAGGATCTCTTAAGGTGATTTTATGGAATGAGACAGATAGGAAATGAAGAAAAAACAAATGAAGGTATAATAAAATAGCCTAAGATCAAATAAGTTCTTTTAAACCATATTGCTTGAGCATGTACTTAAAGAAAAACATGAGAGTTTTTTGAGATCAGGTTAATACCTTTAAACTAGCCTGCTTTGAAGTTCTTTAAGTTAGAAAACATTAAAAGACAGTTGAACAGCTTAAGATCAGGTAAGTGCCTTTAAACTACCCTGCTTTCAGCATATTCAATAAGGAAAACATAAAAATATTCTGAGATCAGGTTAACACCTTTAAACTAGCCTACTTTGAAATACTTTTAGTAAGAAAACATTAAAAGACAGTTGAACAGCTTAAGATCAAACAAGTGCTTTTAAACTATATTGCTTCAGCATGTTCAATAAGGAAAACATGGATAACAGTGACAAAGAGCAATTTAGATCAGAAAAGTCCCTTTAAACCAGCCTGCATTGATGTAGTCTTCAAAGAGAATGTTCAAATTAAGAAAACATAGACAATAAAGTTTTTAGTGAGAGTAGGGTACTGTAGAAAGCAAATCCTAACTTTATGTTTGCTGCTCTTTATCAGAGAAAGTGAAAAAAGTGGAAACATTAAACAAAATAACAATTGACAGTGAGGAACACATCACCATTGACACAAATTAGGATCCCATAAATCAGTAGCTTGTATTTGATGTCCAAACCAGTTACAATCAGCAAGCCCAGTGGGTCTCTACAACTTCAAACTTCTCATATCAGCTTATGCATCTTTGAACTGCAAACATGGCATCAATAACTTCATAATAACTATTACATGCATTCAAATGTCTAGAGACCAACATTTTCTCATCTTCTGCAGTAGTATTTATAGAAGAATGAAGAGGTGGGAGGATTTCCCAGGGGTCAAGTATCGTCAATTATGTGATCAATGCAATCCCTGGCCTTTGGGAACCAGGCAAGGCATCATGGTGGGAATGTAATCGTTTATAACTCTGCTTCATAACTCTATTTTTGTCTTTTGAGGCCTGATGATTTAAAATATCTGCTTCATAACTATTATTTAACCTTTAAAATAGTTTTGCCGACAATTTGGAGATAAGACCCTTGATTAGTATTATTTGCTCGGCAACCTTTGATTTTCTGTGAGGCTGTAGGTGCCTTTAGAAGCTGGAGAAGGTTCAATTAGCCTCTGTTTTTGCATCCAAGTAACTCTGTAGCCATTCTTTGCATTGAATTCCCCGCAAGAGTAACTCTTCGGCTGCGTTTGAGACAAATATCTGATCCTGATCAATAAATTCGGCCTCTGATTGAACACTTTGAGGCACAGGTGGCATTTCAGTAACTAGAGGGATCAATTTGCCTCAATTGCGACAGTGGAAGTGCTCCTGTCAATAGAACCCTTAAAATATTATTTAAACTATGTTTAAATCAGGGATTAGGCTTTTGATAACTGTCTTAGCCGTAATTCCCGTAAAAACTGTCTCTAATCCTCTAGTCTGATAAATTTTGGTCTTCGGCACTGATACTCTTTGACTGTGCCCCTTTCATGGTGTTTTTGATGGTGTGCAGGGCTGCACAGGGTTCATAAGGCATCCATGCCTGAGAAAACACTGAGGAAACGTGCATTTCCACCCTGTGGATGATTTCCTTCAACGAATCGAAGACGGGAGGGTCTTCACCCTCCGCCTCTGAATCTTCTTTGAAAATTGCGAGAAAATGATAAGAAACCCTGCAAAATACGAAAACTATTAAAAAATCCTGCTTTTATTGGTTGACTGCAATGGAGGGCATGCGAGGAGATCAGAGCCATTGGATGGCATCATCCAACGGTCAGGATTGATCGGGAGCGATCGTGGAATGGGTGAAAGAATGATTAAATCCGAGCCATCGATATTGCAGAGATTGACGGTCGAGATTGAATGAGGCGGTTAGAGGAGAAGGATGAATCTGAGCCGTCGATCGCGCAGAGATCGACAGTTGGGATTGGGAAATGGAAAGTCAAATGGAGAGATCGGGCGATGAATTATGGGCCGTCGATTTGCATATCAGTTCGACGACAGAGATTTATTTTTCGTTGTACGATGGCCCGGTTATTGTGTGCGCACCTTCATTAACCATCAAGCAACTTCGGCGAGTGATCACCGTTGATTCAGTGAGCCCAGATCGGACGGTCCACAGCGATATCTTTGGGTGTCCTGGTCTGAACATTAATGCGTGATGGACGACGAATGGACGGCGGTTTGAAAATAGTACAAGGGATGCGTGGTGGCAGGTGTATGGAATCGCTGGCCATTGGGGGAAAACAACCTTTTTCCCAAAGGCGGTGCGATGGATACCGCCGGTTTTGGGAAAATGGCGCACGGCTGGGGGGTCCACAGGGAGGCACGCTCCACATCATCGAATCTGTGGATCAGATCGACAGTGTAGATTGCTCCAAAAATTGCACGGGCATACAATTTAATAAAATGATGTTTCGACGGTTTGAATAAATATTCAAAGTTTTTTTAATGTTTTGTGAAATATTTATTTAAACCAGAATAAGTGCCCGATTGCTCAGTGCTCGGTCATGGGGCTAGGGTGTATGGGTGGAAAGGCTAGGGGCTTAGCCCAAGGGGGCTTAAACCCTTAGGCATAGACATATGTTTTTATGATTTTCAATGGTTTTCAAAGGGTAATAGAAGGTTTCGATAGAGTTTAAAAGGGGTTTTAAACTCTGCAAGGGAAATTTTATGAAGGGGAGATGAGGGAAATGGAAAACATAGAAAATGATTGGAAAATATGAAGATTAGTTTCTGAGTGGGAGAAGGGGAAAGAAGGGGATTTTGCAGTAGTCTTTCTCATAGAATTTTGAGCAGAATCTTCTAGGCTTGAAATGGGAACAACAACGAAGATTGAAACAAGGATATGATGTCTTCCATAGGCTTCAAGAGATACATATTTCTGCAATGAAACTGTTCCTTGTAGGCTAAACAATGTTTTGGCCACCTTTGATAGAACAAATTTTATAGGTGGCCAACAGAGACTATAGCCCTCCCACATTTTATTCAATAGAAGGAGGAGAGGAGGCCCTGCAACAAAAGGGAGATCAAAGACAATAGATTCCTATTGTCTACATTTTATGGGTCAACTACAGCAAGAGCTTGGGCAATCAATATTGAGGCATTCTTCCTACTACATCCAGTGGTAGAGAGGGAGGTAGTAGAAGTTGCAGCGCTGCACTTGGAGGGTGAATTCAATGTCTGGTGGTTCAGCCACTTGAGCCATACAAGGGTGAAAAATTTTGCAGAATTTACTCGAAAGCTGATCAAAACCTTTGATGGAGAAAGAACAGAGGAAAAAGAGCTCACACCATCATGAGAGGAGACTTTTACCAATGCTGTCACAGCCTTGGGAGATCAACCTTCTATATCTACAAATGAGGCAGCCATTGCGTTGGAGGAGAAAAATATTGCAGCCATACAAGAATATCCCAAATTCCACCAAGGTATGATTGAAGTTCCACCTTCTATTTTAGCAAATCATTTAGAGGATTGTGGAAATTCATTTATTAATGACCAAGAATCAACACACATTGCTGATCTAGAGCAACATGATTGCACTGCGCTGTGAAAATGGTTCAAGGAGTAGATGAACCATCATCCTCATACATCTCTGTTGAGGTGCACAAGACCCTTGAGGTTAGAGTCTGAAATTTTGGAGGGTGAAACAAACCATGACACTCATATGAAAAACTATGAAACCATCCTTGATGGGATAGCCACTACATCATTGGATAGATTAACAGTGCTGTCAAACAATGGTGGAGAGGAGATGTTATCTTCATCTTATTTGGATCCTTGTGGATTCAACATAGTCATGGGTGAGATATCTTCTCTAGGAGGTCTCCAAAGAGCTGCATTTCAAACTTTCATGAAATGTAAAGGGAGAGATTTGGTTTGGGAGAAGGGTAGCCCTCATGAGAGGAGTACCAAGGGAAATGAAAGGAGGAGACATCCACAAGTGATTGGGTGGATGTGGTTGAAGAGCAATAGGCTGGTAAGCCACTTGAAAATATATAACACTGGGCAGCAGGAGGCTTGGCTACGCTGGCTCCTCTTGAAGGAGTTTGGCCATCACTTGGCATATCCTCTTCCTAAGGGGATAGGGATGGAGAAGAGGTGGCAGGATGCTTGCATCATTGAGAAGCAAGGATCATGGATGCATGGTGTTGATATGACATTCATATCATTCATTATGTCTTCATCATATGAGTTGTATGATATAAGCATGACGAGGCAGCAAGCACTTTGGTTGCTTCAGTTGTACTTGAGAGAGCAAGGGAATATTTTCTCTCACATGTTGTGTGATGTTGCAGGAGTAGAAGAGGGCACTCTCATGGTGAAAAGGGGCTAATCCTTGGCCTTGGATGATTAGGAAGCACTTCCATCTTGGAAGGTATTCCATATTTTCAGTAGCATTACTAGAGGAGTCTTTGACAAGGAGCATGTCAAAGAACAGAGCTTTGTATTGATAGGAGCCTATCTGCATGGGCTCACAACGCTGTCACTTTGGAGTAAGGACTTATGGATGGAGTGTCCCCAGGATCACTTCACATTGGATGCACTTGGTGAACAAGGAGGAGGTGAAAATGATGGGGTAGTGGATGGAGACATCTATTACTATGACATATTCTTCTTGACTTGGGCTTCCAAGCATGACAAGGAGGATCTTCTTGTAGCACATGGTTCATTCTTCTTCATAGTAAGTCAAAACACTATGGAGGACTCACTCATGGATCCATTTATCATCTTACTTCTGGCATATGGTAAGAAATCTATTTTTATAGTTATTGATTTTCATACTCTTACCATTACTATGCAGTGCATTACATACTCTTACCATTACTATGCAGTGCATTGCTCCACAAGAGGGCAAGCTTTTCACATTGCTCCATGATCAATGTTGGGCCAAACTATATGATGGAGGTAGCCATCTTTTATGTGGCCTTGGGAAAATGTTTTCTCATTACATGTATGTTCAGTTGTTATATCCAACTATTTTCCATATGTTGACATACATGCTTAACTATGTATCAAGAAACATTTTGCCTTGTAATTTTCTGAAGCAGCAATTTGTAAAACTACGCTGTACATACTTAGGAGACTGTTGGTATCTTAAAGTACCACATGAAGCCATTAGTATCTCCTTCATTCTTGTAATTATCATGACTTAATTTTCTGATATTGTTTCTATTCTTGTTGAGAGCATGATTGGGGGATTGACACATGAGTTGGAGGTGTCCTTGAGGGGAGAGAATTCCCACATTTTCTGCATTACATGTTCTAATGGGAACATGGGAGGAGATATGGCCACCACAGCCACATATTTTTTTTCTTTTGGGGTAGGACACGAGTTTGATAGCCATCCATTGTGTAACCATGGCCAAGTGTTTTATCATGTATTGTTGACACATTCAGCCATTTACTATTCAGTAGTAGATTTGATGGTTTTTGTATATTACTTGCCATGCTATTTTCTGAAGTTGCAATGGATGAGACTGCACTGTGTCCTCTTGAGACATTGTTTGTATCATGCATCATCATGTAAAACCTTCAGAAAAATTCTCATTTGGATACTCTATGATGACCATGTCCTATTCATCATGGATTAAATGTTTTGGGCGAGCTTGTTCTTCAATGTTAGAGGGGAGATCCTTGGAGGATTTTTCTTCATTTTTCCACTTAAGGGCAATACCATTGCAGCCCAAGATCAGCACACACTCTACACTTATTAAAATTGGAGAGGATGATAGCATGGGGTACGCTATGATTCTTACCATATTCATATTTTTAGCCCACCTTCATTTCTAGAGCTCAAGGTGGAAGGAGATTTCCGTGACTTTCCATATTGGGAGGTAACTCACCTTGTATGGATGATTTCTTGGGGATGGGAGATTCATATGGGGATGTTAAATCCCAATTTATGTCAGATATCATGCCTCAAGAAGGCCCATAGACAACCCATTTTTTTCTCCATAGATGTTTATTTCTTACATGATAGCTATTTGGGATGCTCACCAAAAGCTAGTTTGCATATGTTGGAGGGACAACTTGGAGATATATTGATGAGACAACATTTTGATCCTTGGAGTATTTTATCTTATGAGGATGATACAGGGGTAGAAAAGGAGACTTCTCAGTCCTATCCTTGCAGTTGCTTGAGGACAAGCAACATTTGAGAGGGGAGGACTGTAATATTCCACTTTTGGCATGCAGCTAAATGGAATATTATTTTTTGTTGTTTGCACTTAAGAGGTGAATAAATTGGTAAGGAGGCCCATAAATTCTAGAAATATGAATAAAAGCCCTCTTAGTATGAAAGGGGATCATCAGTGGAGTTGTATTTCACACCCTCATATGTGAAAGAGGACATTTGCATAAAGACAAGGTCAAGTTTGACCAAGTCAAATAGTGCAGTGATAGGAGGTGGAGATCATCTTGTGGGACAGCGTAGTGAAAGAGGAGGGAAGTTTCCTTGATGGAGGAAACCCTGATGAGTGGAACCCATGGAGAGGGAGCTTGCATTTGTTTAAAATGAGGGCAAGACAACCATTTTTATTCATGCTTATGATTATTGATTTCTTGGTCTGCTTAGACTATTTGCAGTGTCCTGCTGTTTAGAAAAGTTGCAGTGCTGTTTAGCACAAGGAATTCATGTTTAGGATTCCTTCTCCTTCTTGAGAGACCTATTGAGGGGTTCCACTTCATTTCTCCACATCTAGGCTCAAGGCCAAGCCACCTCCTCCAGCTACAATGTTATTTTGTTGAAGTATAATGTTGTGTTGCAGGGTGTTGCAGTGGAGGTTCCACAACACCATTCCTTGGCTTGTTTTCGAGAGGAGGGAGCCTTATTTCCTTTGGGAGATAAGTAAGGAAATATTCAAAGAATATTCTGATCTTGGCACTTGGCCAACACATTCTATTCCACCTATAGCGTAGTATCCCTCAGTGACTGTGTTATTTTCAGAGTACATTTGCAGTGAGGGTTTGCAGTGTTGATTGGAGGGTGAGATCTTCAGTGATAGGATCAACCTTTCATTGGAAGATACATTGGAGGAGGTATACTCAGATGGTGCATAATTTTTATCCATCTCCATCTAGTTCTAGTTATTGAGTTGCAGCTGCTATTGCAACTTTGGCATTTCTGCAGTTTTGCCATTTTGTGTATATTCCAACCAATCCTTCTAAGGATTGTTGTATTGTTTCTTGCAGGGGTTGAGATCTTGTTCCCCCATATCTTTTGAGCTGTAAATTTCTATATCCATGTATTTACATCATTTTAAATCAGTTCTCCATAATAGACTGCGCAGTCATAGCCTGGGTTTATACATATATAGCAGTGTTCTTCATTTTATTGTACATGTGTTGTTAAGGCTTGCATTGCCTTGCTTGAGTGATTGTTTCCTCAGGGTTTTGTACTATATTTACTTCTATAACATCAGTTTTTGTCTATCTAAATATTCATGTATTCAGGCTTAATAAAATAACACTTTTTCTCCATTTCTTATTCCTACACTGCTGCAGTCCCTTCATTGGGCACTTGTTCAAGACAACTAGGTGTGGGAGACTTGTTTAACCCACCTAGAGTGATTTATTTTGAGCCTCCTCTTGGATTTAGGTATTATATACATTGATCTAAGGGATCTGGGTCTTGGTTTCAAATCCTATAGCATCCATTCCTAAAAAATGCATTTTTCAGTCATGCCTTGCTAGCAGATCCCATTTTGGGATATTACAGATAGAGAGTTGGGTCTAGTAAGTAAGTAATAAGATTGATGCTACATGTGAATTTTTAAGATCTATTTCAGTTTTTTTGGGTAAGGAATCCTACTGGCTATGTGTGCGGACATCCTCAGTCCTACTATGTGCGGACCCCACTAGGCTGTGTGCGTGGGCTGTGTTTGGGTTGTAAGTGGATCTTGATGTTAATGAATGCGAAGTATAGTTGAATTATTTGTGTGTCATCTCAATTGATCATGTTTTTTGAAGAAGCGCATCTGTGATATTTATTTAAGCTGCGAATGTATCTGTGATTGGCACATTTATATATGTGATTGGAAAGTAGCTACGATTAGAATACTCTATAATGGTATTTGGTAATGCGCACGTGGATGCGAATGCACTGATTAGATTTGTTGATGATAATATCTTTGCTATGGTTATATGCTTCTTACATTGTTGAAAGAGCTGCGAATAGACTCATTCTATGTGAACCTAGTAAACTATAATATAGATCTGCCTCAAATTACCTATTCTCTCCCAGGGTGCAAAAACCTGGTTCTAGCACCCTCCCATACTACTTTGGGTGAGACCTTGGCCTGCACAATTAGATCATTGCCAAAAGGGCCAGTAGTATAGGGTTTTGTTGGCAAACCTTAACCTTTGAACCTCAGTCAGGACTCCTCAAGCCAACAGTAGGGCAATGCAACATGAGGGTTTGTTATAACTGTTCCCAACACCTGTGTGAATAGGTCCTCGATAACGTGCACGAGGCGCAAGACTAGGGAAAGCCCTTCTGTTATTCATGGTTGCTATTATTGAATACCCTAGTCGCATGGGAGACGCTTGAGGATGCAGTGCTCCTCGAGCTTGAGCTAGGCGTATGCAAAGGAGTGCACTACGCCAACCTGTGGGATTCCAAGGTCACAACACATCAAAGAGAATAAGGTATTATGGGTGTTGTTTGAAGGTACAATGGAAGCAGCAATACACTCCAGGCTACAGCTGTTGCCTATGGTATATGATAAATATAAGTGCATTTCCGACTTCCATGTCACCATGCAGAATGTGCAAATCAGGGTGCGCAAAGACCGAGAATGGTAAAATCTGCCCTACATGGTCACAGAGCCTAAAGTAGACCAAGTCATAACAACTTGGCTGCCTTCGTGGAAGATAGGACTCAAATCCACCACTCCGGTCACAGCAGGCACATTCGGAAAAGATGCAACACCAAAAGATACTACTCCACCGAGTACAACAAAGGAAACTGAGTTGCACTCTAGTTGGAAAGAGACCACCAAGGATACCCCAAAATACACAAGTGGACTGAGTAGGATCCGCAGCATAATATCGAGACCGAAGGAACTGGTGGGGAGGGTGTGGATCCCCCGCGAGGTACAAAGCGCACTAGCAAGTCTGCCAAAGGTCAGCGCAAGAAGCGAGAGGGTGACAAGTCTAGCGGAAATGCCGAGGTCACCTAAAATGATAAGGACTTGGAGAAGATAGCAGATGCAGTCTCCACTGCATTAGAGGACATATGGACCACCCTAGAGGAACAACACAAGGTCGGGGTGGTGGCCTTGTAGTCCGGTCTAGAGGTATTGCAGCTAAATGTAGTTTCACTACAAGCAAGTGTGAACCAGGCAAGGTCAATTCAAGTGAGCCTACCAGCAACCGCCATGATCCCTGCAACAAAAAGTAAGATTTTCCCCTTCCCGAGTGCAACCATGACCGTCGAGCTGCTAGCCTTGTGTGCACAAGTCCAAGCATGTGCAGAGGTTAGCCTCGACCTTACAAGAATAATGAGTGGGAAGCTACATGCTCTCCACTTCTTCATCTCTACTGAGCTACAAAGCAGAGAAGTGTGGGCGCAGCAGAAACTAAGCAAGGCAGAATAGACAATCGCAACCAAGGTAGAAAAATCTGCCCAAGCATAGGCATTACAACTAGCAGCGGTTGCACAACGAGCTGAGTTAGAAAATTTGATTGACCGGTTGTGTGGAACCGTACATTAATTTGTCATTCCTGCCTCTACAGCGCCCCGGGCGAAAATTGAGAGCTTTTTTTCTGCATTGAAGGCTTCCAAGTCCGAGGTGCAGACATTCAAAGATGACTTTGAACAACATATTGTTGTGCTGCAGGACAAGCTGCAGCTGAAGACTCCTCTGGAGGTACAAACTCAGTGAGTTGTGCTATTTAAGGAAGCGACTGGATGTATTTTTGTGAACATATCCAAAGGTTCGAATTTGCTAGACACTGCTATGGATTTGTGGTCAACAATGCAACGAGATCCGCTTCTCTGGAAAATCACTCAGCAGTTATGTCACAAGGAGCAGGAATTTGATCAGTTGGAGGTAACCATGCCCACCCTTCTCATGGCCTAGTGACTGGCGCGCTTTCGCATGAGTGATTCTCTCAAGGATGAAATTGAGGGGCTCTGTCATAAGAAGCAAGTTCTTAATGATCATTTGAAGCCGTGGGCAGATGAAGCGATGAAACTCTCGCAGGACCTGGATGCTGTGATAAAAAATTGAATCAGGCCTTGGACAACATTACCTTAGTTACTGAGGGGCTGACTTCCAAAAAGTTGGTATAGATCACACAGAATGCAGTTGTGTAGAGTGAGGGAATCCTACCACCATTTTTTGTTTCCCTCAAACAGGTCCAGAACAAGATGAAGAGCTCACTTCCAATGTGACTCGGGATGAGTCACAAGATTGTGTTAGGGGCCTGTTCGAGTGGGGTCCCCTGAAGGCAAATTTTGATATAATTTTGTAACATTTTGAGTAGTTTAGTCATGTGCAGCACAAGTTAAGGTACTTTGGGGTGGGTCAAAGTCCCTCATTGACTATAATAAGTAGAAAGGTAGATCTAGGGTTCGCAAACCACGGGTTTCAGACCATAGTATAACACAGGCTAAATATATAAATAAGAGTCTAGGATGAGTTGAAGAGTCATTTTTTGATAATATTATATACGTTTCTCATGATATATCTACTCTGAGGATTTTTGTGCAAATTAGTCTGGGTAAGGGCTCCTGCTGGCTGTGTGCACAAAGACCCTAAGTCTTGTTGTCTGTGGACCCTGCTAGCTGTGTGCCCGGGCATGTGAAATAATATGTAAGAAGGATCTGAAGTATTAATGAATATAAGGAATTTTTTCGGATATTAATTGTCTCTGTGATAGGATATACGTTGCACTGCATGTCATTTCCCTGTTATTTATGTAATATTGAATATCATTAGCTAATTGATTGCACACAAGTATGAGGTGCATAAGAGAGTAACGAAAGCATAGATCTGGTGATGTTTAGTTATATTTCTCCTGTTAATTGATTATATTTTAAGTTATGGGCTGCGCGCAAGTTATTCTGTTAAGTATATTGTTAAGGGTTTTTGGTTAGGGCTCTCTTAGCACAGGGTTGTTCTATATCTAAAGGTACCCACTTCATTAAAAATATCTCTCTCGTGGCACGGAAGCCTGGTTCCAACACCCTCCCATACTACTTCGGGTGAGACCTTGACTTGTGCATGCAATTCATTGCCAAAATGGCCAGTAGTATAGGGTTTGTTGGTTAACCTCAAATCTAAACCTGGGTCAAGACCCCTCAAACCAACAAGTCTTATCAAAGTGACACTCAACTTATGTTTACCCTCACAAAGCTGATGAAAGCAGGTAGATATGAGAGGAGGCATTAAAAGGTGGTATCAGAGCGAGGTTTCACTCTCTTTGGGTCATATATGATACCACAGGGTGGTGTCAGAGCATGGTTTCACTCTCTTTGGGTAATTAATATGTTGTCAAGGTTATGGTTGTCACGCATGGGATCATGGTATACAGTTAGTATGGTAATGCATGATGTTGTTGTGATGTTATTTCATTATATGGATATGTTTATGATTATACATGTACATGCTAATGTGGAATAATAATGCAGATGATATACGCCTCCCCTGAACATAACTAAGGTGTGGATTTGATTTTGGTATCCATTTGGTTTATCTAACATGAAATTCTTGCAGGAAGAAGAGAATTCAAGATGAAAAGTGAAATGGTAGACTACAGTTCTCGTGATACTTCCTACAGATCAGTTGGGTAACAAGGACAAGAGTATTCTCCTGATAAAGAAGATACATTGAGAAGCTTTACGGAAAATATCAAAAGTTACAAAGTAGAAAATGATAGTTTGGTTCAGGCTCAGGAAATACTTGCAATGGATCAAGAGAAGTAGGTAGAGGTTAATGCAACAATCTTTCAACTCTTGTCAGAAATATAGAAACATAGATAGATGATAATCAATCAAGAGCGGGAAGAGAAAATTAATGGATCCTATGGTAGGAGATCTCAGTCCATATACAGGTTGGATAAAGAGGACACATTTAGAGGTGGCAGATCAATAGATACACCCGACAGGGGGACAAGTATGTATAGGCATAATTCTAGTTCCTCATCCATGATACATCATCATAGTCATCACTGTCATCATCCTTACAGGAGGAGGGAGTATCTACCTGAGGATTTAAAGAAAATGAATTCCCCTACATTCGAGGAGAGATGAATAAGCCAAAATATGTAGAGGCATGATTGCTTGGAATGAAGAAATTCTTCAAATTGCACATATATTTAGAAATCATTAAAGCCAAGATAGCCATCTTCATCCTTAAATGGAAAGTAGATATCTAGTGGGAATATGTGAATAATTTCAAGGGAATTTAGGAAGAAGACTTGATTTGGGATGACTTAGAGAGGATCTTCAAGAAGAAGTACCTATCAAAGAGGTACTATGTGTTAGCCCCCTATAAATTTCTTGACAAGCAAGCAGGGGGCTAAATTTTTTTTGGAGCCTTCAAGGAATGCATTTTTCCTTAAAAAAAACATCATCCTTGGAAGCCTCCTCTTACCCTCTGCCCTTTGGTAAAATTCCACTGCTGTTTCTAAGTAAAAAAGCCTCACTGATTGTAAATTTTTTTTTTTCAAGGATGCCCTCATTTGTCCTTGTACCCCTGCAGAATGCCCCGTTTTAACCCTTTTTCCCCTTTGACAAAGTCCCCCTTTTCTACCCCAGAAATCCCTCCCAAAATCCCCTAAATCACCCATTTCCCCTTTAAATCCTACACACACCCATTGTTTGGTTTAATTCCCTTGTTTTTCCTCTATCGTTACCCCTTTCAGGCCTCAAAATTACATTAAAATGGGCCAAAAAACCCACATTCTACACATTTTAGGTTTAGCCCCTTTCGGCTCAGCCCCATAAACCGTTTCCTCACGTGACCTGGGTGCTAGAACCAAGCACTAGCTCAGAAAGCGCTTATTGCATTTGGATATTGGAAGCGCTATCAATCGTCGATCTGTACAGATCAGACAGTCTTTGCAAACTCCATAGCGTCCGTGCCTCCCCCCCCCCCGTTCACCCCTCCGATCGCATATCCACCGTCGATCGGATCCGCAGATCGACGGTCCATTTTTCACCCGCCCCAGTGGTCCCCGCGCGAAAGCACTGTTCAAAACCGTTGGTTTCCATCGCACTGCTTTTGGAGGGTGGGCTGTATTTTTCGTTTCGAAGCGATGCCATTCACCACATGATGCGTGGCTCCACGCACTATTGAAAAACGGCCCGCCATCGCGCGTTAACGTTCTACTGTGGACCCGGCGCGATATGCACATACACCATCTGATTTGAAGCTGTCCATCCAATGGTGCTCGTGCCACGAAGATGCTCGGGAATTAATCCAAGGCAAAGGGGCCCTTGGCCCACCATATGTCACCCTCCGACACGTTCTCAACCGTTGATCTCCTCCTGAGATCGGACGATCTAGATTAAATGCATGCCCTACAATTGACCAGGTCGTGCCATGTCACCATTCCACATGTGTTCATATATTTTCGTCGCATTTTTGTCCAGCACCTTTGTATTTCATTCAAAGGTCAAAATGTCAAATGTCCGCATTCAAATTTTGCTGCACTCCGCCAAATTTCACCAGTCCATTTCTCCACTGTTCGCTGCATTTTCCACCATCATCCTGCACTGTTCCACCATTTCACCAGGCTGTGCTTCCATTCTCATTGTTCCCATTGCATTCACCCTCCCCATGCATGGTTTTCTTGACAGGTTTGTGTGTTTTTCAGGGTACTGGCATTAAACGACCTCCATGATTCACAGTCACTGTTACAGTGGAAAAAAACGCAGGGAAGACCATGTGCAGAGATCGAAATTATTAAGGAAGGCCTGGGAAGGTGTTACGACATGACTTTCATTAAGGGAGCAGGGTAAAACTCTGTAAAACCTTCCCAGATCCATTAAAGCACAGATTTCATAGAGAGAAACAGGAATGGAGCAGCAAAAGAGTATCAATGAAAGATCAGAGAATTTAAGACCGGTAATCAAAGATTTTTGAAGCCTGGAGTTGGTAATTTAAGGCAGGGTACCAGATCGAAGACCCTGTGGATCACTCAGAAGATCCAATGCACAAAAAATCATATCATCAGGGTGTCTATATCAGCAGAATGTCTCCTCCCATGAAGGACGAAGTGCCCATACGGTTTTCATGCTTTTTTGTGTCCCTGGGTAAATTTCTGCCCTGACAACAGTCCTATGATATAAGAAGCATTTGTTCCATGGTATGGCAGGCCCCAGAATCATTGGTATACTTTTATTTAATTCACCAGAGTACCACAAGTATTGCAGAGGTGCTACAACGAGTACATCAAAGATATACCTGGAGTAAATTGCAGCCTGACGAAGACCACTCTTTCATCCAAAGAGTACCGAAGATAAATGCCCAGAATTTAAAACAGAATGGGGCCTTGGCCCTTTTCCTCTTTTGAGTTTTAATGCTACATTTATTTTTCCATCTACCTCCTCAGCCTCTTTTTCAGCTATAAAATTCATGAAGAAACTCATTATAAGGTTTTTGATCGGATATCAGTGAACTGCAAGTTGTTTCTCTTGAGACATGTTCTCTGTGTAAAGTTGTAAGATAGGCTGAGGAAGATATTTTCAGACTGAATATCAAACTATTGGTAATGTTTTACTTGACTATTGTTGCTCTTTAATATGACAAGCACATTTCTTTAGATCCTGATTTAAAGCAGTGGTGATTTTTTTCTATCTTTGTCTCTGATTTCTTTTGTAGTTCATTTCTTTTCTCCTGGCACGCATCAGAAATATGGCATAAGATTTACCCTTGTTAGGTACCCTATGTTTCTACTCTCCCTGCCTTCAAATTTTTATACTGTATGTGTTATCTAAGGATTGATTTCAAGCTAATTTAACCAATGCAGTGGTCAAATATACTGCAAGTTGATGTATGAATTAATGAATCAGTTCTTAGATGTGCTTGGTAAGATTTAATTGAATGAATTGGGATATTGGGAGTCTAGAACTCTGTCTTTGTCTCACTAAGGTCCCTTTAATTAATTGAACCTTCCTAAGTTCCCTTAAGCTAGATGCCAAAGCATTGAGATTTCAAAGTCTCTCTCTGATCTCAGGTTTTCACCTTTGTGTTTAAATATTAAATGTTCCCTTATCTGAAGAGTTAAATTTTTAGGTCTTGGATCACAAGTTGTCCAATGGCATGTCCTGTCCCTCGATCTAATTCCTGAAGGGTCACCTTGGAGGTTTCCTTGCTTTCACCTTCTCTCCTACCATTTCATGTCACACTATCATCTTGAAGATCCAATGCTTTAGATGACTAGCCCAACTGAAAGCCTGCATATTGAATAGCAAGTAAACCATTTCCTGACTCCATTTCCCAATGGTATTGAATTTTCTCTGAATCATCTCTCCTTTTTGAAAAATCCTCTTTGCTCATCCTTGTCTTATATTGAACCCTTCTTTCCTGATTCCCAACAACCAAACAAAAATCAAACAAAAAAATCCCGTGCCTATAACTAGCCTAACATCTTAACTTCGAGCTCAAAGACATATACCTTTTCCCATCATAGAGAGATCCCTCTCTGGACCCAGGAGGGCTAGATCCTGAGGTCTGAAATTGGTTCTGATGTTGGCTCATCTTTTCGTCTTGCCAATCTGGCCAAAACATGGGAACCCCAACATAATGGCGACTCCATTGGGGAAAATCTGAGAGTCTATAACTGATAACATTTGTCTGTCTCCCATTGTCATCACCAATATAATGGCGACTCCACTGGGGAAATTTTGAGTATTTTCCATCTACTACATCACAAGAGCCTAAAAAAGCTACAATCTCTAGTTAGGTTGGCAATTAAACACTCCTATCCACAAATCAACTTCTATACCACTTATCGTGTTTTCTCCCACACTCTTAGACAGAGTCTAGAAAGGGTGAGACAACCTCCAGATCTCATCCTCTTTCAGAGGTGAAACATCTGGTAAATGCCCTCCCAGTCCATCTCTGGTTAGAGTCTGCTGTGTTTTAAGGGTTTCCCTAAAAAGGATATTACAGAAACACTGTGGTGGACAATATACCCCCTTCAGACATCCTAAACCTTCCACCTGGTGACCCCATAGTTCCTAAATGATTAAAAGAATCCATTGGTGATCAGTAGGCCTACTGATTATATTGGTTCACATAAGACTCCACTGGGAGACCAAAGCCCATTACAACATCAGCCACAATAGAAGTAACAAGTAGGGTTAAGATGCTTTGCTGGAAAACAACATTCTGGCTTCAAGAACCATTCACACAAAAGCTTATCCCAACCCAAACCCACCTTAAATAGTTGAAAACCCTGAGAGCATCCTCAAGAGATCTCCTACACCTAAAAGACCAACTATTTCCAGCCACATCCATAGAGCTAACTTTGCACCAGAAGATCTTACAACTCTATCAGACCCACTTTTTGACCTAGACTCTCAAAACAGTGTACCTAGAACTAGGTCATTCAGTGTCCTAGACTAGCCAGACCTTGAGCTTCCTGGTTCACCACCTCAAAGTGGTAAACACATTAGGGATAGAGAGACCCCTCCATCTACACCTCCTGATATTCACTTCATTCAAAACTTGGGACTTTGCCACCCTAAATTTGCTCAACAGACTTCTGCTGGTCCTAGTATCCCTCTCATCCACATACCAGCTGCTCAAGCTAACCCTTTACCTCACCAGAACATCATCATGGCAGCCTGGTATGCACCTCTGGTTTTACCCCAGCCTCTAGTACCCTTACCCAATGATTATCAATCAAAGATCCCACACTTCACTGCAAAGGAGTCCACCATAGCTCAGCACCATGTAGATAGGATGGAGGATTATTTTGACTACATGGAGACATATGATGATATGGTAAAAATGAGAATCTTTGCCCAGAGCTTAGGAGGCGATGTGAAAAAATGGCTTAAAGGCCTACCTCCTAATAGTATCCATGACCTTCCTGCTTTATATCAGATTTTCATAAATAAATGGGAAGTCAAGGCCAACCCTCTCCAAATCTTAGTAGAATACAAGAACTTGAAAAGAAACGTAGGATACAGTGTCCATGACTACTCTACATGGTTTAACAACATTTATAACGCTCTTCCTCCACATATGAAACCTCCCCAAGGTATGGCTCTAGTGAAATATCCTGAAGGCTTTGATGCTGACATGGCCTACCAGCTTAGGGAGAGGGATTACAACACACTGGAAGATATGAAAAAGGGAGAAGTGAGTGTAGAGGCTAATCTGATTGAGAAAAAGGCAAGATTGAGAGTTGAGAAAAGGGTAACATATAGAGATGACACTGTAGCTTCCACATATGACCCCAATTATGACCGTTTATCTAAAAACATGGAAAAGATACAGCAAATGATGGAAAAAATGGTTGTCACAGTCAGTAACCAAAACATAAATCAAAATCATAACCAGAACTAGAACTTTAGAAGAAGCAACACCACTCCCAACAGACAAAGAGAATCCGATCAACAAGTCATTCCCCCATTTCAAGAGAACTTTCTTGATGAAGATGAGGGGATCATAGAAGAGTTTGAGGGGACCACAATAAACATTTTTGAAATAGAAAACTCAATCCACAACTATTCCACAGAGGAAGATCAACCCCCATCCTCATACTAGGATGAGGAAAGATCAGAATCTGAGGATTACAGACTTGGATTTGAAAATGCCATCATGTAGGTCAGAGAACAGTATGAAATTAGAAGAAAAAAGAGCCTAGACACTTCCAAACCAAAGGCTTCTAAGGTTACCATCAAGAAAAGGCTTGAGAAAAATTCTAAAGTGACTGCTGAAAGTAACAAATCAGCAACTGAGAGTTCTGGGAAGAACAAAGAAAAAGACAACCAAAACACTGATAAACAAATTCAGCCAACTAGTAGCACTAGCACTGTAGTTAGTGCTCCTGATAAAACTATCACAAACACTATACATAGTGAGAATCAACCCACTGATTCAGCCACTAAGGTAGTGGCTAAAAAAACCGAGTCGAGTATTTCAAAGAGTCAACTCCTTTCAATTTGGAGAGTGAGATTGCAAAAATTAAAATCTCTGTCCCACTTTCTGAGTTGGCCACTCAGGATGTATATAAAGGCTAGATTTTGAAAGCTTTAAATCTAGGGGAAAGTAGTGAAACTGTCAATTTGAGTGACGATCAACCAGCCCTTCTGTTTGTTCCAAATATAGAAGGGAAGTTTCAGGAAGGGGTAGTACCACCTTTTTATATCAGTCTCAATATCCATGACAAGATCCTTCACAATGCAATGCATGACTCTGGGGCATCACACAAGCTAATGCCTAAGGTAGTTATGGAAAATTTAGGACTAGAGATAACTCGCCCTTATAAATATTTATATTCATTTGACTCTAGCAGAGTAAAATTCCTGGGCCTAATTAAAGACCTGTGTGTAAACCTTACCAAGATCCTTGCAAAATGTATGGTTATGGATGTTTTGGTGGCAGATGTACCACCTAAGTATGGCATGTTACTATCTAGGTCATGGGGAGCCAAGCTGCAAGGTACAGTGTAGATGGATGGGGCATATGCGACAATTCCTATCTTTAGCCAGCTGAGGAGACTGTATAGAGAGGCACAACTGAAATTCTTGGTCAGTAGCCCTAAAAAGCCTAAAAATTCTCCTCTGTATTTTGTGCACATAGATCTGGACTCCTTTATCTTTTGCAACGATGAATCTTTGGGAGAACTAGAATCAGAAAACAGAGATACAAGCAAACGAGTTGAGACCATAGACTTTAACATAATGGCCACTCTGGATTTAGAGGAAAACGAAGAAGAAAACTTTGGACAGTGTGCTGAAACAGAAACTCAGAGAAAATAAGAAATAGAATGTAATCAGCTAACTGGTCACCTCTCTAAATTCCATACACATCACGGAGAGGAAAACCATCAGTAGATGAGTGAAACCCACATTAGGAAAAAAAACGATGATAAACATGAACACTACCCCTTGTGCGAAATGAATTTTGATGGATCCTGTACTAGGAAGACTACAGGAGCAGGAGTGTGGATACATAACACAGAGAGTGACTATGCAGAGAGCCAAGCCTTTAATCCGAACTTCAAATGCACAAATAATATTGCAGAGTATGAGGCTCTTATCCTTGGATTGAATTTGTTGAAAAAATTAGGAGCCCGTAGGATAGCTGTGCATGGAGACTCGGAGTTGGTCATAAAACAGGTTAACGGTGAGTATACAACTAAACACCCTAGGTTGAGAGCATATAGGAATGATGCCATGGATTTATTGAAGACCTTCATGGAATATGAATTAGTGTTTGTCCCTAGGAGTCAGAATGTAATTGAAAATGGATTAGCTTGTATAGCTAGTTCATATCACAAGCCTCCCAGTGACCAAAAAATCATCATTCAGACCAAATTCAGACCTGTAGTGTCGGATAATAAAAAATGCTGGCAGGTCTTTGAGGGCGACAAACAGATTGAGGATTTCCTGATAGGTAGGAATGAGTTTGAATTTTCTGATTCAGACTCTAAATATGACGATGGCTGCCTAAGTGAAGAGCCCTCAGATGAGGAAGAAACACCCTGTAACATAGAAATAAACACTTTGAACGAACAGGTTGGAAATCCAAATGAAAAATGTGAAAATGAAGATAGTGAGGAAGTAGAGGTGCTGCAGGCCAAAGATAAGAACATACCTCGAGGTCTGGCACCTTTAGAAGACCTTTTCGACTTCGATGATGTAGCAAAAAAGCCCACTTTAGAACACGCAGAAGCTGATGTCGAGGAATGCAACATAGGCATTGAAGATAAGCCCAAGATGATTAAATTGGCTAAGTCCCTGCCTGCAAACATGAAAAATAAATACATTGACTTGTTTAAAGAGTTCATTGATGTGTTTTCCTAGAGCTATGAGGACTTAAAGGCCTACGACACAAACATTATACAGCACAAAATACCTTTGAAAGAGAACCAAAAACCCTTCAGGAAAAAACTTTGTAGAATAAACCCAAAACAATTGCTTGCAGTGGAAAAGGAAATAAAGAAGATGTATGAGGTAGGCATAATAGTTCCTTTGAGGTTCTTTGATTGGGTCTCAAATCTTGTAGCTGTGAGAAAGAAAATAGGTGAGATCAGATTGTGCATAAATTTCAGAAACCTTAATAGAGCCTCACTCAAGGACAATTACCCTTTGCCAAAAATGGAACACATTCTTCAGAGGGTAGTAGGCTAAAAAAGGATCTCCCTATTAGATGGTTTTTCAGGTTACAACCAGGTTTTAGTACTCCCAGAAGACCAACTCAAGACAACTTTGACCACTCCATGGGGCACTTTTATGTATGTAAAAATGCCCTTTGGACTGATGAACGTTGGTGCCACCTTCCAACGAGCAATGGACATAGCCTTCTCAGATGAAATAGGGCACTTCATTGTCATCTACTTGGATGACCTAATAGTCTATTCCAAGACTGATGAAGAACACCTAAAACATTTGAGGAAAGTTCTTGAAAAACGTAGAAGGTTTGGTCTGCCATTGAATCCTAAAAAGACTGTATTTGGGCTACAAGAAGGTAAGCTTCTCGGCCACATTATATCTTTGAAAGGGATTAGGATAGACCCACAGAGAGTTGAGGGGATACTGCAAATCACACACCCAGGAAACATCAAAGAGTTACAATCCTTCATTGGGAAAATCAACTTCCTAAGGAGGTTCATTCCCAGCTTGGCTGAACACCTCAGGAATATGACCAGCATGCTGAAGAAAGGTGTAGGGGTTAAGTGGACTGTTGAGGCTAAAAAATCTTTTGAATCTATTAAACTTGCACTCACCCGGGTTCCCATCCTAATCAACCCAAATTTCTCAAAGGATTTCCTGATTTTTTCATTCGCCTCTGAACATACAGTGGCTGCAGTTTTACTACAGAAAAATCCAGAGGGAATGGAACAGCCCATTTATTTCTTCAACAAAACTCTGAGGGATGCACCCTTGAAATACAACATAATGGAAAAATAGGCTTATGCCTTGGTAAAGGCCTTGAAAGACTTCAGGGTGTACATACTGCATTCCCACACCATAGCCTACGTGCCAAACATAGTGGTTAAATACATTTTGTCCCAAGACCCGGATGGAAAGAGGGGAAAATGGATTACTATAATATTAGAATATGACCTTGAGATAAAACCCACAAAACTAATCAAGGGTCAGGGCTTAGCTCAACTAATGGCTGAATCAAATTTACAAGCCCTTTACATAAACATGGTCGATGCCTTGGATGAGCAGGAAGGATTGCCTAATCCCACTGTTGAGGAGAAGTTTCAGAACTCTCCTTGGTATTCTGACATTTTGTATGTGCTCATAAACCTTAATGCTCCTCCTAAACTATCAAAGACTAAGGCCAGATTCCTAAAGCTAAAATCTAGAAACTATTGCATTCTGAATGAATGTTTATACTGGAAAAATACAAATGGCCTATTGCTTAAATGCTTGCTTGAAACCGATGCGGAGAGGATTAAACAAGAATTTCATGCAGGAGAGTGTGGAGGCCACCGGAGCTAGAAAGCCACTGCTAACAAAATACTCATAGCTGGCTATTATTGGCCTACACTTTTCACTGACATCCATACGATGATAATTTCCTACCATAAATGCTAGATTTTTGAAGGCAAAAGAAAGCTCCTACCTCTCCCTTTACAGCCCATCACTGTTGAAGGTCCCTTCATGCAATGGGGCCTAGATTTCATAGGAGAAATACACCCTACTTCTTCTGCACATCACAGGTGGATCCTTACAGCCACAGACTACTTAACAAAGTGGATAGAGGCCATACCTTCTAGGAATGTCACAGATTCTGTCATCATTAAGTTTCTAGAAGACCACATCCTCTCTTGGTTTGGCTGTCTAAGAAAAATAATCACTGATAATGTTGCTGCTTTTGGATCCAAGAAAATGGTTGATTTTTGTCACAAGTATCAAATAGCACTCGGTCATTCAACTGCTTATCACCCACAGGGTAATGGGCTAGCTGAATCATCAAACAAAAGCTTGGTGACCATTATCAAAAAGCTGCTCAAAGGGAACAAGAAATCATGGCATAACAAGTTAGTGCATGCTTTGTGGGCTGACAGGCTTACAACAAAGAAATCCATTGGCATTTCACCTTATCAGCTTGTCTATGGAATAGAAGCAGTGTTTCCTACCAGCCTTGGAGTACCAGTGATTAAAATTGTCCAAGAGATTTAGACAAAAAAAGATAGCATGGTAAGGAGGATAAATCAGATAATCCATCTCCAAAAAATAAGGGAAGAGGTCTATAACAGAGCTCTAAAGGTTCAGGAAAACATAAAGAAGTTGTTTGACAGAAGAACCAAAGCTTCTGACTTCAAAATTGGAGATAAAGTTCTGAAGTGGGACTCAAGGAGAGAGGACAAAGGAAAGCATGGCAAGTTTGACAGTTTGTGGCAAGGTCCATACATCATCCAGGCCACTGTGGGTCCAAATGAATTTTTTCTACAAGAACTAGATGGTACAGAGCTGTTTGGGGGTCCTATCAATGGAAAGATGCTCAAACACTACTTCTACTGGTTTCCAAACTCCAGTTTCCATTTCCATTGTAAATACCATTGTTGTGTTATGTTTTCAAGAAAAAGAGAAAATGTTCCAAAAAACAGAGAGAAAGGAGAGGTTCATACATGCTCAAAACATGAACCTCAAAAATGCAAAGGATTGGCTCTAATATGATCAAAACCTGAGCCAAAGGAAGTGAAGAAAACTGGTTTTAACATGCCAAAAATTTGATCCAGCAAAGGGAACAGGATCAGCTCTAACATGCCCAAAACCAGAGCTGAAATGAAAAAGGACAGGTGACTCTAACAAGCTCAAAACTTGAGTCACAAAGAGAATAAGGACGCTTCAAAACTTTAGATTTCAAGCCTTCAAGATTTTGTTTTCAGTTTTCTGCAAGTTTCTGTCCATGTGCAAATGTCTTTATGCCTTGGATCCACAACAAATTAGACTGTCTAATCCTAGTTTGATTGTTTTTAAATTTCTGTTGTAGAATGTAGAGAAGAAATCTGATGGACAGTTTAATCCCAGCAGGTGTTAGATTAGGTAAAGAAACATATGAGGCCAACAGTTTAATTTGGTCTCATGGAGAAATAAGGGTTGAAATAGAATAGGTTTATTTTCTTGTTTGTAAAAAATAAATGGTGTAAAGGGTATGCCAGTCCAAATGCACCATGGAGGAAAAAATGTTAGGACTATAGTCTAGGTAGGTAGATTATGTGGGATTGTTTCTGCTGATCTATCATGTTCGTGGTAGCTAAAAATCAAAGAAGGAAGATGGCTCAAAGATCAGGCATCTAGCATACCTCAAAGATCATTTCTGAATTCTTGACTCCTTCAAGAAGAAGCCATCCCCATGTGGAGCCATTGTTAGCCCCCTATAAATTTCTTGACAAGCAAGCAGGGGGCTAAATTGTTTTTGGACCCTTCAAGGAATGCATTTTTCCTTAAAAACACATCATCGTTGGAAGCCTCCTCTTACCCTCTGCCCTTTGGTAAAATTTCACTGATGTTTCTAATTCAAAAAGGCTCACTGATTGTAAAAAAATTTTGTTCAAGGAGGCCCTCATTTGTCCTTGTACCCCTGCAGAATGCCCCATTTTAACCCTTTTTCCCCTTTGAGAAAGTCCCCCTTTTTTACCCCAGAAATCCCTCCCGAAATCCCCTAAATCACCCATTTCCCCTTTAAATCCTACACACACCCCTTGTTTGGTTTAATTCCCCTATTTTTACTCTATCGTTACCCTTTTAAGGCCTCAAAATTACATTAAAATGGGCCAAAAAACCCACATTCTACACATTTCAGGTTTAGCCCCTTTCGGCTCAGCCCCATAAATCGTTTCCTCACGTGACCTGGGCACTAGAACCAAGTGCTAGCTCTAAAATAACTTATTGCATTTGGATATCGAGAGCGCTATCAACCGTCGATCTGTACAGATCGAACGGTCTTTGCAAACTCCATATCGTTCGTGCCCCCCCCCATTCACCCCTCCGATCGCATATCCACTGTCGATCTGATCCGCAAATCGATGGTCCGTTTTTCACTTGCTCCGGTGGTCCCCGTGCCAAAGCACTGTTCAAAACCGTTGGTTTCCATCGCACTGCTTTTGGAGGGCAGGCTGTATTTTTCGTTTTGGAATGATGCCATTCACTGCATGATGCGTGGCTCCATGCACTATTGAAAAACCGCCCCCCATCACGCGTTAATGTTCTATTGTGGACCCGGAATGATATGCGCATACACCGTCCGATCTAAAGTTGTCCATCCAACGGTGCTCGTACCACAAAGATGCTCAGGAGTTAATCCAAGGTAAAGGGGTCCCTGACCCACCATCCGTCACCCTCCGACGCATTCTCAACCGTTGATATCGTCTTGAGATCGGACGATCTGGATTAAATGCATGCCCCACCATTGACCGGGTCCCGCCACATCACCATTCCACGTGTGTTCATATATTTTTGTCGCATTTTCATCTAGTACCTTTGTATTTCATTCAAAGGTCAAAATGTCAAATGTCCGCATTCAAATTTTGCTATACTCCGCCAACTTTCACCAATCCATTTCTCCACTATTCGCTGCATTTTCCACCATCATCTTGTACTATTCCACCATTTCACCAGGCTGTGCTGCCATTCTCATTGTTCCCATTGCATCCACCCTCCCCATGCATGGTTTTCTTGATAGGTTTGTGTTTTTTGCAGGGTACTGGCGTTAAACGACTGCCATTATTCACAGTCACTGTTACAGTGGCAAAAAACGCAGTGAAGACCATGTGCAGAGATCGAAATTATGAAGGAAGGCCTGGGAAGGTGTTATGACATGACTTTCCTTAAAGGAGCAGGCTAAAACTCTGTAAAACCTTCCTAGAGCCATTAAAGCGCAGATTTCATAGACAGAGACAGGAATGGAGCAGAAAAAGAGTATCAATGAAAGATCCGAGAATTTAAGACCGGTAATCAAAGATTTTTGAAGTCTGGAGTCGATAATTTAAGGCAGGGTACCAGATCGAAGACCCCGTGGATCACTCAAAAGATCCAATGGACAGAAAATCATACCATCAGGGTGTCTATATTAGCAGAATGTCTCCTCCCATGAAGGACGAAGTGCCCATACGGTTTTCATGCTTTTTCGTGTACCTGGGGAAATTTCTGCCCTGACAACAGTCCTATGATATTAGAAGAATTTGTTACACGGTATGGTAGGCCCCAAAATCATTGGTATACTTTTAATTAATTCACCATAGTACCACCAGTATTGTAGAGGTCCTACAGCGAGTACATCAAAGATATACCTGGAGTAAATTGCAGCCTGACGAAGACCACTCTTTCATCCAAAGAGTACCAAAGATAAATGCCCAGAATTTAAAACAGAATGGGTCCTTGGCCCTTTTCCTCTTCTGAGTTTTAATGCTACATTTAGTTTTCCATCTACCTCCTCAGCCTCTTTTTCAGCTATAAAATTCAAGAAGAAACTCATTGTAAGGTTGTTGATTGGATATCAGTGAGTTGCAAGTTGTTTCTCTTGAGACATGTTCTCTGTGTAAAGTTTAAGATAGGATGAGGAAGATATTTTTAGACTGAATATCAAACTATTGGTGTACTTGACTGATGTTGCTCTTTAATATGACAAGCACATTTCTTTGGATCCTGATTTAAAGTAGTGATGTTTTTCTATCTTTGTCTCTGATTTCTTTTGTAGTTCATTTCATTTCTCCTAGCACGCATCAGAAATCTGGCATAGGATTTACCCTTGTTAGGTAACCTATGTTTCTACTCTCCATGCCTTCAATGTTTTCTACTGTATGTGTTATCTAAGGATTGATTTCAAGCTAATTTAACCAATGTAGTGGTCAGATATACTGCTAGCTGATGTATGAATTAATGAATCAGTTCTTAGATGTGCTTGGTAAGCTTTAATTGAATGAATTGGGATACTGGGAGTCTAGAACTCTGTCTTTGTCTCACTAAGTTCCTTTTCATTAATTGAACCTTCCTAAGTTCCCTTAAGCTGGATGCCAAAGCATTGAGATTTCAAAGTCTCTCTCTGATCTTAGGTTTTCACCTTTGTGTTTAAATCTTTAATGTTCCCTTGTCCAAAGAGTTAACCTTTTAGGTCTTGGATCACAGGTTGTCCAATGGCATGTCCTGTCCCTGGATTTGATTCCTGAAGGGTCACCTTGGAGGTTTCCTTGCCTTCACCTTCTTTCCTACCATTTCATGTCACACTATCATCTTGAAGATCCAATGCTTTAGATGACTAGCCCAACTGAAAGCCTGCATATTGAATAGCAAGTAAACCCTTTCCTGACTCCATTTCCCAATGGTATCGAATTTTCTCTGAATCATCCCTCCTTTGCCTAAATTCCTCTTTTCTCATCCTTGTCTTATATTTAACCCTTCTTTCCCGATTCCCAACAACCAAACAAAAATCAAACAAACAAATCTCGTGCCTATAACTAGCCTAACATCTTAACTTCGAGCTCAAAGACATATACCTTTTCCCATCATAGAGAGATCCCTCTCTGGACCCAGGAGGGCTAGATCTTGAGGTCTGAAAGTGGTTCTGATGTTGTCTCATCTTTTGGTCTTACCAATCTAGCCAAAACATGGGAACCCCAACACTATGATGATAGAGCTAATGGTTTTTATGAGCTACAAATGGGTTCTATGACAAATGATGAGTATACTAGTAGATTCTTGCAGTTGTTTTGGTATGTGCCATATCTCAAGGAGGAGGAGACCCTATAGAGACTATATTGAGTTTGATGAGCCTAGATCACTAGAGGAATCCATAAGGAAATTGAAGCATTTCTATACGGAGACAAAGTGCAAGCTTAGCCTAAACATGACTTGAAGGTAAATGATAAAGTAGAAAGAAAATGATCACCGAAGTGGGGAACACCTCAAGGTTCAGGTGAGAAGGAAAATGTTTCTCCTTAAAATAATTTCAATGAGGTTGAGAATGACATGTGTCACAACCTGGAGAGTAACAAACTAGAGGTAATAGTAGAGAATTGTTGCAGTGTTGGACATGTGGCAAAGATCATTGTAAGAAGGATTTTCCATTGTACCAGGGATGTATGCCTAAGATATATAGTGCTCAGGAGGCACATATAGTTGAGAATCTTGGTCATAGTATTCCTCATATTTATTCGGTTGTGGACAATAGGAAGGAATATCACCAGGAATCTATCATTGATATGGACGGTAAAATTTTTGATCGAGTTATTTTGGTTTTGATTGATCCTGTATCGTAATTATAGTTATGTTAACCCTGACCTGGTGGATAAGTGTGGCTTAAGAAAAGAAGTGCATGTAGAGTCCTTGTTGGTGCAGTTGGATACAGGTACAAATAAGAGAGTTCATCATTGGGTAAGATATTTTTCATTTGAGTTGAATGGTATTCCTACATCAACAAATTTGAGTGTACTGCCATTGGGATTGTATAGTATGCTTTTGGGTATGGATTGGTTGTATCTTCATAGGACTAAAGTAGATTGATATGAAAAGGATATTGAGTTCCTGGATGATAATGGAGAAAAGATAATCTTGTAGGGAAAGAATAATCCTACATCAGTGAGGGTGGTCACATCTATGCAGGCTAAGTGAAGTTGCATAAAAGGGCGTGTCATGTTTACAATTCATATTTCCAGTGACAAGGGTAAGGATGTTGAGGATGAAGAAATATTCAAGAGGTACCCTATATTATATCAGTTTGAATATGTCTTTCTAGTGAAGATTCTAAAGTTTCCTTCACATCTAGGGAAGTTGAATTTTCTATTGAGTTGGTACCAGAGGCATCACCAGCATAAAAGGAACTTTACAGGATGAGCACACCAGATTTGGTAGAGCTGAAGTGGAATTTGAAGGAAATTATTGATAAGGGATACATTAGGCCAATTGTATTGCCTTGGGGCACACATGTGTTGTTTGTGATGAACAAGGATGGTGCTCTTAGATTTTGCATTGATTACAGGCAGTTGAACAAGTTAGAGTTCAAGAATAGGTACCCATTGCTGAGGATTGAAAACTTGTTTGATTAGTTGAAGGAAGTAGCAATGTTCTCAAATATTGATCTGTGATTAGGATACCATTAGGTACACACAAGGAAGATGACATCTACAAGACTACTTTCAGGATCATGTATGTGAATTATGAGTTTGTTTTAGTTCCATTCTGTTTGAATAATGCTCCAACTAATTTTATGTGTCTGATCAATAATGTGTATCATCCTTATTTGGAAAATTTTGTTATTGTGTTCATTGATGACATCATGTTATATTCTAAGAATGGGGAGGAGCATGCTAAGCATTTAACAACAGTGTTGAGATTTATAAGATAACATCAGTTGTTTTAATTTTAGCAAGTGTAGTTTATTTTAGACAAAAGTACACTACTTGGGACATGTTATTTCCAAGAATGGCATATCAATAGATACTAAGAAGATAAAGGCTATCATGGAGTGGGAAACTCCTAGAAATGTGGAGGAAGTTAGATCATTCATGGGCTTAGTCGGTTACTACAAGAGGTTAATCAAGAACTTCTCAAGAATTGCATATCCTATTTCATCATTTCCGAGGAAAGGTAAGAAGTTTAAATGGAAAGAGGGGTATGCAACAATTTTTTAGTAGTTGAAGTAATTTTTGACAAATGAACTAGCGTTAAATATTGCAGATTTGGATAAATATTTTATAGTGTGTACAAATTCTTGCAAGAGAGGGCTTGGTGGAGTCCTTATGCAGGAGGGACAGGTGATGTGCTATGAGTCCAGGAAACTGAATGAGCATGAGTATAACTATGTGACTCATGACCTTGAGTTGAAAACTATTATTAATGCCTTGAAGATGTGGAGAGATTATCTTCTTGGCATGCTTTTTTTGTTGATGAGCGATCACATTGGATTAAGATATCTATTTCACTAGCCGAATTTGAATGCTAGGAACGATAGATGGTTGGATACCCTTAGTGAGTTTTACTTTGAGATTAGGTACATTAAGGGAAAGGAGATCAGAGCTACAAATGCTCTCAGCAAGAAAGTACAGTTGAACTGTGTTGCAATAGTGACATCATATGGGACTCATTACCTTAAGTTGGCAGCTATTATTAATGCCTTGAAGACGTGGAGATATTATCTTCTTGGCATGAGGTTTGTGTTGATGAGCGATCACAATGGATTAAGATATATGTTTGACCAACATAATTTGAATGTTAGGCAAGCTAGATGGTTGGATACCATTAATGAGTTTGACTTTAAGATTAGGTAAATTAATGGAAAGCAGAACATGGTTGTAGATGCTCTCAGGAGGAAAGTACAGTTGAATCGTGTTTCAGTAGTGAGATCATTTGGGACAAATTTACTGGATCGGATCTTACAAGAAAGCTAAAAGGATGACATGCACAACGAGCTTATGCACAGGTTAAAACATGGTACATGTGATCACGGTGTTAGTATGAATTCTTTGTCGAAGCGTACGAAAAAGAACCACTTTAGCTACGCATAACTAATAGCCCTAACAACAATAATGGCTGCAAAACATCTTCAGATCTGCAATTAGTAGTTAAAGTGCTGCAACAAACAGATCTATAAATGGAAAGACATTAAGCAGTAAAGTAAAAAGTTTGCTCCATGCATCCAACAGACAAGACAAGAACACGATTTTTGAATGAATTTTTATATTACAGGGCACCTGGGAGGAAACAAGAAGGTGTATCCAGATCTCCTCAATGGGATGGGTTCTTTGTAGTCCTCAGCACTTCAGATCTAAGCTTTCTCTCTTGTAGATGTAGAAAACCCAATGTAGAAGGTAGAGCTCAATGGGAGCAAAAATGGTAGAAATGAGACCAAGTGTATAGATCCAGAGTGATCTTCTATGCAACAAAAGGTGAAGAATGATGGGGAAAACCCTCCTATTTATAACAAAATATTGGGTCCTTCTAGATCTTGGTGCATGATTAAAATAATGTTAATCAAATCTAGATCCACCTCTATGGAATATTTTATTATTATTTGTTGGAGGGAAAGGGACTTTGACTGGGGTCAAATCCCTTGATTAGTGAGGAATAAATAAATAAATGATTTATTTATCCTTTTAAGGAAGTGGTTGGGATATAATCAAATAAATAATGATTTATTTAATTAAGAGTGGTTGATTTGGTCATATTTAACATGGAATATTATTTAAATAATTATTCCTAGAAAATAATAAGATAACTATGGGTGTATCTCATTAATTTCTTTGTTTTTGGGTTAAACATGACTAGGAATAATAATTAAATTATGGTTTAATTAATTATTCCTTTTGGGGTTTCCTTAATTAACATAGTGAAAGCAGTTTTACTTGGGGTAAAACTGGTCTTACATGGTGTACTTGGGTCCATCTAATGATAAAGGGTTAGATGACCAAAAAATGGTGTAACAGATTGCCCCCCAGCGTGCGAGTGTCAGGAGCAAATCGTATGACCGAAGTACGTTGTAAGAACACAATCACTAGACAACAAAAGGGGTGTCAGAGAGAGAAGTGTGAGGTAGATAGTGTGCTGAAGGACTAGACCCTGAGGAGACGAGACTCGCAGGTGCAACAAGTCTCTGTTATGAGAGGGTACCTGTGCTGAATGCGGCGGGGGAGGCATACCTATGCCCGCCGTGACAAAGTACAAAAGAATAGTGTGTCCAGTGAACAAGGGACCGAACCATATAGTACAGCTGGCATAATCAAGAGCCAGATAAAAATACAATGAAGAGTCTGACATACATGCGGTGCCTGGGATAACAGCCAGGACTAGTGCAATATCATCTGAGTACATGAGATAAATACAACCCAAATGCCCCCTGTAAATGGGGAAGGGCTCACAAAATCTGACTGATACATGCAAATAATAGAGGTGCTGCAAGTGGCTAAGGCCAACATCATCAAAATCTGGAGCGGCATCAAAGGCTGCAATGAAGAGGTCATCCGGGCATGTGGGGGGCTACCTGCGGGGCCACCCCCTCATGAGGGCTGAGACATCTCACACACGCCCGGGAATCATCAAGAGCTGCTGCTGGGTCACTGGACTGTCCAGTATACGAATCTCGATCATGCTGAAAGGAGCTGGAGAAGCAACCAAGTCAAAGGGAAGTGAGAAATCCCCCTGCCTGATCCGAGGCACCGAACAAAAGTGGCAGTTGGAACCAAGGTACACCGCCCTCTAGACCTTGCTTCTGGAATAAATGTGCTGAGGTCGACAGAAGGAGGTCCGCCGTAGGTGAGGCAATGAGAGAATCCTCAACTAAGGCACGAGAGAAGAACAATAGAGCGACGGACAGACTGACACTAATGATGATGGTGGAAATGGGAAGGATGGAGTGGCGAATGGACGACTTCCCTTGTTAGAGCATAAAGGGCATGAATGACACGGCAGCGACTGACACAATATCGTAAGGGATAGGGGACAGTGGGACTGAAGGTCATAATATGCGACACAAGAGAGAGACCAAGCAATGAAGGATGGAGGGCTATAGTGGGGTACAAAGGGATGCGGGATAGACTCCATGAATGCGATGATGACTCAACTTGGATGCTCTAAAAAAGGGCGACTCGATGGTGCTGCCACACAGTAAAAGGCCCAATGGGGGACCATAAAAGCATGAGTACAAGGTGGGGACTCATGACGAAAATCGTCACAAACATGGACAAGTAAGGAGGCAAGATGGTGCCCCAAGTACAAGTGTTGTAAGTGAGGAAATTCGATTTTAAGGAGAGGTGAAGTGACCCTTCTTGGGCAAAATAGGTCCTGGTGAAGGATACAAATAAAAATATGCTGGCTATCTAACAGAAAATAAAACACGCATCTCAGAAGGGAAATGCTAAGGGTAATATTTCTTAAGATAGAGTGCATTGCGAAGATTGCCTTTGAAGTCTTATAAAAGGTATGCCCCCTTACCAAGCTCCTTACTGATGATGTAAGGGCCTAGCCATAATGAGTCGAACTTCCTGTGACCAAGGACATCATGGGCCTGGTCATATACTAGAACAAGGTCGCCTTTGTGAAAAGGACGAGGCTGGAATTTTTTGTCATACTGAGCTTTGGTGCGTTTTTTGGCCGCTTCCATGGTTTGCAAGGCAATACGGCGGTCTTTGGAAGCACGCTCAAGCATGATAAGTCGTTGTTCTAGAGGTTGGGTGTCAGGGAGAAGTTCAACGGCCAGTTGCAGGGAAGGGATTTCACATTCGATTGGTAAGACAACCTCCTCTCCAAAAACGAGGTGAGGAGGGTTATGGTTGGGGGGCAGAGGTGCCCCCAAGCATGGTGTGGTCATGCCAAAATGTATTTAGAAAAATGGGAATCTAAACACATTTTAATGATGTGGTGTGCCATTTTTTCTGGTTATGGTTATGCAGTTTGAGAAAGGAAATGGAGGATTACCAATCTCTTTTGGTACTGCATATAGGGATCAAATGGACTTTAAGTTTCCGAATTGGCATACCTGGTATCACTATCCCACAAGGAGGATTTGGAGATAATGAACTGATGCTCTCGTAGAAAAGCTATAGGTTGGTCAACAATAATGTCGAAGAGACTGGGTTGCTGATGTAAGATGAGGGAATGATAAGGGGTATCGTCCTGAGAGTGATCTGAAGTGATATGGGACTCTAGAGGTTCTTTTGAATGTGGAAGAATACTGGGTCTAGAGTCAACACGACCAGATACACTAGGAGAGTGGTGGAGAATGGCTTCTCTTGGTTGCTCAAATGTGGGTGCCCCCTTACCCAAACATTGGGTTTCCATGTAATGGCCACAAGGTGGATGTGGTGTGAATGCATGGGTTCGATGTAAGGGGGAATAAATAAAGTCAGGGGTGGGAATTTCTTCCATAATGTTGTCATCGTGATAGAAGATGGGGTGACTGGTGGAAGAAGAACCACCTGACGTGGTGAAGTGGCCTGAATCATCATCATGAGAAGAGAGGTTCACATGCGCATCGTCACAAGGGGTGACCGAAGAGTAAGTAGATAAAGGATCTACTGATGTTGAGCCCAAGATGATCGCTGAAGAAAGGTCAAGCGAAACAACAGGGGAGGATTCAGATGGAATGGTCCCCGAGGGTCTCATGGATGATGATAGGTAGAAAATGTTGGACGAAGGCTCCGTCATCTCGACATCAGGAGGGGGAATGTCAATGGGAGCAGTCATATTTGGTAGTTCTGCTGAAGCAGAATGCGCAAATATGGGAGAGGTGTACTCATTGCGCTTGGCCTCGAATTGGTGGACTGCGGCAATAGAGGTGCGGAAGTCCTCGAGGCGGGGACAAATATGGGTGTGATGGCCATGGAGATCACACAAAGCACGGGGGTGGTTGGTGTGAATAGTCTTGGGGTTCTTGGCCGCGGTTGTGGAAGGAACAGAGGCTTCTGGGACTGCGAACTCAGGGAATGTGACATTAACCATGGGCTTTAGATGAAGTAATTCAGGACAGGTATGGGAGGCGTGACCGACAACATCACACAAAGCACCCTGGATGGTATGCTTTGGAGGCTGAGGAGGAGCAGGGTTTGTCGGGGTAGCCTTGTCCTTTGATGCCCCCTTGCGAGCTTTTCCCTTCTTACCCGAAGCGGTCGCAACAGGAGGTGGTTCTTGTTGAAGTGACTGAGGCACTGATGCAACGGGAGAAGCCATGGGGGCTGGTTGAACCGGGGTCAAAGCGATATAAGGTTGGGGTTGACCAGGCAAGGTGGGGGCTGGAGGATCAAGGTACCAAACGGGAATCCCAATGGCCATGACTAGTACCGTGTACACTCCTGGTGGGGGAGCTAAGAACGGTATCTGACCAGAGGGGTAATGGCCAGGTGGGACGGCTCCTAAATGGCTAAGGCCTGGAGGAACCGTGCCTGGGGGATAAAGGGGCTCATGACTACCAACTGCAGGTGAAGGGCTAGGAGCGGGTTGCGGAGGGCAAGGTTGCTGACTAGCCGAAGCAGGTTGCTTGAGAGCAGCCTGAGACGATTGCATCATGCAAACATTCGACGAGCTGGGGTCAGAGATAGGAGGAGGGGGGAGACTAGGAAAAGTTCCAAGCAGGGAGGAATCCTTGTAAACGCCGGGGGAGACACTGGTCAAGGAGTCGACAGTTTGCTTGCTGGCTACAGAAGAGATGGTTGTCTCAGGTGAGGTCTGAGATTTTGGCTCATGATATGTCAACTGGTCAATGGTGACTATCTTCCCATTATGGGGAAAAGACATCTTGCGAAAGACTGCGGATGGGACAGCAGACATAGCATAGGTGTAGCTTCGCCCCAAAAGAATGTTGTAGTCTAGTGGGGCGTCAATGACTTCGACATCAACGCAAACAGTCTTACCGGCGAGTGTGATAGGGCAATTACGGAACAAGCCAATGGGTTGGGAGGCATGACCATCCCACGCTCTAAGGGTGATCGTGGAAGGGGCCAGCTCAGGGGATCCGAGTTGCTTCCAAACCGAAGCGGACATCACGCAGGTGGATGCCCCCTCGTCAATGATACACCGGGAAACGATGGCGTTTCGTATTTTGACTGAGATTTGGAAGGCGACGGAAGGAGGGAGGGGAGGGTGGTCCGATTGAGTGGCATCGAAAACAATCATCTGGTCGTCAGCAGGATCTACAGCGCCCACGGCAGATAGTAGAGCCTTCTTTTGGGAAGGGCATGACTGGAGGAGTTCCAGTGTGGAAATGGCAGCAGGGGACTGCGCCAAATCATCTACTATGCTATACGACTGAGCGGCTCGACCGGAAGCAAAATTTCGGCGTAATGGTCCCTTTGGAATCTTTGGATGAACCTCAACTGTGGGTTGAGGGATGTGTAAGGGGCCATTGGATGTCGAAAGAGGCTCTGCAGAACCTGAAGAGGGGGGCTCGGGAGCAGACTGAGCAGGAGGCTTGGGGTACTGGCGAGACTGAGTTTGAAGGTTAAGGTCGACGGTGAGAGGCGGATCAGAGTTCATCATGAGGATCTGGTAATTGGAGGAACCAGAAGGGGAAGGTGGAGTGGCCACCTGTCCGTCAAGTGGTTGGGTAGCCATGAATCCCTGCTGTGCATCCACCTGCGCTTGAGGGGGCGGGGAGCGCTGTTGCAGGGGTTGAGAAGGCAAGGGAGGCGAAAGTGCATGTGCTGGAGGAGTTGGCGCGCCAGGTTGTGGATAAGGGTAATGGTTAGGTTGGGAAACATTGAGGTAAGCAGGAGGTTGGGCAAAAGGATGAGGCATGCCGTATCCTGGATGCATGCTACCGGGAGGGGGAGAAGTGCGGGAAGTGGTGCCCCCTCCCCCAGGAAAACCATAGCTCATGTGAGGTTGAGCGGGTGGATGAGAGATGGGTCCAATGATACTGTTGGCGGCATGAGGTGCCCCCGGTGTATGGGCATCATTGGGTGTGGGAAGATCAGGTAGGACAGTAGGATCATAACCTGTCTGAGCGTAGATCAGGTCATATTTTAACGCCATTTGGAGGGCATCTTCTTCGGTTTGAGGAAAATGGGATGCGACATCTTTCCCGATAGGGGACAAGAGAGATCTAAGGAACCAGTCCATGTAGACACGGTCTTCGAAGGGAGGAGATTGACATAGGCTCCGTCTTCGTCGCCATTCCTGGACATGGGTAGAAAGGCGGGTCGAAGAGGTTTGCTTGAAGGAAGTCAAGAGTTCGATACCAGTGTCATAACGAAGGGGAAGCTGGAAGTAAGATAAAAAAGCCCGGGCAAGAGTTGCAAAGGTGGTATGGGAGGAAGTGGGCTGATCAACATACCACTTAGAAGCTTCACCTGTAAGCGTGCGTTGGAACAATCGAAGACGAACAGAGTCATCGGTAATGGAGGTCGATGAACACCACATGTGGAAAGATCGAACATGATTTGAAGGATCTTCGCCAGCATGGCCGTCAAACTTTGGGATGTCGGACGGGAGCTTTGTCGGCATAGCAGGCCAACTAGCATTATGGTGTATAGGGTCGTTTATCAATCGGTCCAAATCGGGGAGGCTGAGGCCTACCAAGAAGGGGAGCACGGGTGAAGCCGAGGTAGTTCCTGTGGTGGTTCTACTAGTAGTAGTCCCGGCATTAGGGCCGGGATTCCCGCTAGTGTTAGGCCCTGGACCAGACATAGTGGAGGTGACAGGGGGGAGAACCAGAAGGAAAAGGAGAACCCAAAGAATCAGAGAAGGACTGGCTCGACGACGGTGGGACGGAGCAGGTCGATCGACTGGAGACTGAGGGTGAAGGCCAAGGAGGCTCCGGGAAAGGTGCCTTGGGGGCGCAATGATGACAGGAAGAAGGAAACCGACAAGGGCAGAAAGGGACAGAATCAAGTAATGTCAAGGGCAGATAAGGTGCAGTGACAATTTGATTTTGGAGTCTTTGCCAGGCGGTGTTAACCAGGCGCTTCTTCACTTAGGGTCAGTGTGTGGCGTGCGTTAAGTTTTAATTTTTAAACCCTTTCCGTTTTGAGAGCAAGAAAAAAGTGTGCTGCGTAGCTGAAAATAAACCTACAGAGAACAGAATAAAATGCTGAAATAACAGAAAAATAACAACTACTTGTGCATCTATCTAACCTTGAAGATGGGTCTCTCAAAAAACTATCTTGAGAAAAGAAAGGAAAAAACTATGGAAACACACACAAAGGAAGCTCGACAGATCTAGGGTCAAAGGGGACAGAGATCTGGAGGATAAAGCTGCAGACAAGGGGTGCAGATCACAGCCAAGAGACAGAGGCAAGGTGGCTGGAAAAGGGAAATCAGCAAAGAGCCGGGGGGGCAAGGTAGAGGCCTTCAAAGGAGGACCAAACAAAACGACAAGAGGTGATTTGAAAGGAAAAGAGGCTGATTTCAATGGATCTGGAAGTGAGGTAACAGATCTGGAAAAGAGGTGGCTGAAGCTCTGAAACCGACGGCTGAAACAGCTAAAACTCTTCCACAAAAAGTGGAGGGTACTAAAGCCCTAAGGGGCTGGGTTTACTTAGATGAGTAAAGCGGGTCAGGGTCTTAGTCGGCGGTGAGAACCAGTGGCTCTAGCCGAGAGGCTACGACGGGAGCCTGACGTCTGAGAAAAAATCTTGAGAAAAGGAGCGGGTCGCGAGGTTACGACCCCGATACCGGGATTGAGGTCGAAACGGAGGCCAAAGGTGCGTCAGGTCGCGGGTTTGGGCCAAAGGTGCGACCCGTTGAAATTTGTTTCGAGATTTTTTGCGAAAAGTTGTCGTCTCAGTTGCAGCTGGTGTCGCTTACCTACGCAATAGGGCCAGAAACACAGGGAAGTTAGAAATTTTAGGTTTTTAGGGTTTTATGTGAGAAAAATGACATGAAAAGAGAAAAACTAAGCAGCTAAAAAAGAAGCCCTAGGGCCTGAAGTAGCTGGATATGCAGGAATAGGAAAAACGACAACGGTCGTAATTTAAAACCCGTGTGGAGTCGCCATTTGTTAGTATGAATTTTTCGTCGAAGTGTACGAAAAAGAACCACTTTAGCTACGCATAACTAATAACCCTAACAACAATAATGGCTGCAAAACATCTTCAGATCTGCAATTAGTAGTTAAAGTGCTGCAACAAACAGATCTATAAAAAGATATTAAGCAGTGAAGTAAAGAGTTTGCTCCATGCATCCAACAGACAAGACAAGAACACGATTTTTGAATGAATTTTTATATTACAGGGCACCTGGGAGGAAACAAGAAGGTGTATCCACATCTCCTCAATGGGATGGGTTCTTTGTAGTCCTCAGCACTTCAGATCTAAGCTTTCTCTCTCTTGTAGATGTAGAAAACCCAATGTAGAAGGTAGAGCTCAATGGGAGCAACAATGGCAGAAAATGAGACCAAGTGTATAGATCCAGAGTGATCTAGTATGCCACAAAAGGTGAAGAATGAAGGGGAAAACCCTCCTATTTATAACAAAATATTGGGTCATTCTAGATCTTGGTGCATGATTAAAATAATGTTAACCCAAATCTAGATCCACCTCTATGGAATATTTTATTATTATTTGTTGGAGGGAAAGGGACTTTGACTTGGGTCAAAATCCCTTGATTAGTGAAGAATAAATAAATAAATGATTTATTTATCCTTTTAAGGAAGTGGTTGAGATATAATCAAATAAATAATGATTTATTTAATTAATAGTGGTTGATTTCGTCATATTTAACAAGGAATATTATTTAAATAATTATTCCTAGAAAATAATAAGATAACTATGGGTGTATCTCATTAATTTCTTTGTTTTTGGGTTAAACATGACTCTGGGAATAATAATTAAATTATGGTTTAATTAATTATTCCTTTTGGGGTTTCCTTAATTAACATAGTGAAAGCAGTTTTACTTGGGGTAAAACTGGTCTTACATGGTGTACTTGGGTCCATCTAATGATAAAAGGTTAGATGACCAAAAAATGGTGTAACACACGGTGTGTATCATGATCTTACAAAATATGGCTTAGTGAGATTTACAGACAAGATCTATGTGCCAGGTGATAGTGAACTAAAGAAGCTTATTGGAGTTTAATATAAAACCATATTTAGGTCACCCGGGATATCAAAAAACTTTGACAGTAGTAAAGAAGTTCTACTATTGGTCGAATATGAAGAAGGAAGTGGCAGAGTTTGTGGTGAGATGATTGGACTGTCACCAGGTCAAAGAAGAGTGTAAGCATCTAGGTGGTTTGCTTCTGTTGAGATTGAATAAGAAGATCCTAGTGAAAATTAAGCACCTACACTAGGATGGAGCCTCAGGATATTTTTAGGTAGATGCATATTTATAGATGCATAAGAAAATTATATTTATAGATGCATTTCTATTTATAGATGTATGTGCAAGTTCTATTTATAGATTGCATGTCTATTTATAGATGCATTTCGACTATTATTATCGCTTAAGAATAGTTGGACAATAAACAATAATTTATTCTCAATGAGCACTTGGAAATAGTTAACTGAAGTGTCAAATCAGTTAGCTATAGGAATTTTGAGTTAAGAGGTTGGTTGGTGGGACATGGAGGTTGACTTAGTTGTATCTGAGTGTTTCAAAGTTGCAACAAAGTTGGAAGCGTAGTTATGAAAGTTGTAAAGTAGTTTAACTCAGTTAAGTGAGTTAAAATCAGTTGTGCTAGTTGTAACTGAAGATACACTAGTGAGAGATCAAGTGAATTAATTATTAATTAATTCACAATCAGTGGTCTCACATGCAACTGAAGATTTAATACTATTAACTGCATGCATGTCAGATCCATTGGAGACCCAGTTGAGTTCTAGGTGAAAGGGAAGTTGACTATCAGTTGTGACATTATCGGTTGCACACATGCAACTGCACACACATTAGATGTGCCCATGAGGATTGCGCAGTCAAGGTAGGAATGATTGCATTCATTCAGGGATTTCTATCAGCGGGGATTGCGCAGTGGAGGAAAGTTGTCTGGTGGCAGTAAATTGGCTATGGAACTTGCCAATTTTTGTATGACAATGTTAGACAGTTAGCTCATGTACTAAGGGCTATTGGATTAGAGCTTCGTATTTAATTGTTTCATGATCCATGATATAATACATAATATAATATCATGGGGTTTTTATCTATAATACTTCCCCGGAAAAATTATCTATTTTATGTGTGATTGATCTTTCTTCATGATATCGTAATTGGTGATTGTGTTTTAATTTTCTTCAAATATTAGTAGAAGTGATTCTGTATTTAACAGTAGCATATTATTGTTAGATCAGGAGAATCCACGATATGCAAGTATTTTGTATTAAATTTCTACATGGTATCAGAGCACAGGAGATTGCAGTAGTGAAGAGGAGCTGAGTTTTTTGGTGGAAAGAATTCAAATTTGGAGAAATACTTTCTTGCTGCTACAACTAATTCAAGATCGAAATGGCTTTCAATGGCATGCATCTAGATTATGCACTCGAGGGCAACTTGAACTACATTGCTTGGAAGGACATGATGAAGGCAATGCTCGAAGATAATGGCGTGAAGGAATTAATTGATAATGATGTTCCTAAGCCTGCTTCATTAGATGCTGCCAATCTTGATGCATGGAAAAAGAAAGTGGCAAAGGCGAGAAGGATTCTGTTGAAATGAGTATGAGACGACATTGTCTTAATCCTTCATGGGAAATCCTGATCCAGGTGGATATTGGTGGTCACCTACCTATTCCACTTGGGGCTCCACCATTGTCTATTTCAGTTTTTCAGTTTTGGCACAGTTTACTATTTTTAGCAGTTTTTCGGGTCCTAAACTTCCGGAGCCGTTTTGAGGCCCTAAAAGACGTTTTTTGGGAAAACGGAGAGCAACATGGGTCCATGGACCATTTTTCTCATTCCAAATTTGTAGTCCTCGGATAGATCTTTCTAACGAGGTATGGTACGCGTCAAACGGAGATCGTATGCCAAAGTTACGCCCGTGGGAAGTTGAAACACCAATTTACCCAAACAGGGCCCATAGTTTTGGCGCTTCATCTCCTAGGGTTAGGGTTTTGGCTGTTTAGGATTTCCCATTGTTTCTAAATGATAAATAGGCCCTCGAGCCTCATTGTAACTCAATTCAGAGGCCTGTAGCTACCACATCTCTTCTCAGAGATAGCTACCAGCGCCCTAGCTAGTTTTATTTCCATTCTGTCTGTAAGCAAATTTCAGTTCTTTGATATTAATGAAATGAAGTGTTATTTCCGCTGCACCTCTGTATTTATGTTTATATGTTTATTCTGTTGTATTCCTGCATAAATCCAGAGCAGTGGTATCAGAGTGGTCTGCTTTTTCTCGATCCTTCTTTGCATGTCCCCAACGAGGTCGGGGTATAAGGAGCTAGGGCTCGATCTAGTGGAACCTTTGCAAGATCAGCCTCGCAAACCTCGACGGACGCCCATGGGGGACGAAAAGAAACATGAGGGAGCAGGAGATCCTATCAAAATATTGCTCGAGGAGGCCCTCGAAAGACAAAGGAATGTGATGATGGATAACTTTGCTCAGATCCTTCAACGGCTACCCATCGGCGGCGCATCTGCATCCAGCAGCCACTCTGGAGGCGCGACTCCTTTTAAGGTACAAGTAAATTTTGACATTCCCATATTTGAGGGTCAAATAGACGCAGATGCCATAGATAGATGGTTGAATCTGTTAGAAGGATATTTCTCGGTTCATGACTTTTCAGATCGGGAGAAGATTATTTTTGCACTCCTCAAAGCTACCCCCCATGTTAAGGACTGGTGGGAAACCTACTGTGAGAACAAGGACCAGACAGAACCCTCTCTGTTCTCGGCCGTACCAACTTGGAATTATTTCCGAGACGCCGTCAAGGAACAGTACTATCCCGTGGGGAGCTATGAGGACAAGTACATACAATGGACCACGCTACGATAACAAAGGGATCAAGATGTGCATGAGCTGACGAATCTGTTCCATACCCTGCGCACAAAGTTGGGTATCAAAGATTCAGAGAAACATCTGGTGCTAAAGTATCGCAGCTGTCTGCTCAAATACATTCAGGAGGAAATGGAGTTCCTTGAAATATCCTCGCTTGGTACGGCATACCGGTATGCTGCCAAGATTGAGTAGAAATTCAAGCAGAAGAAGCGAGACTTTGGATCTGTGAATCAAAAGCAAGGGAAAGGTGCTTCCAAACCACAGAACAAAGGACCGAGCCAAGGCATGGCAGCTAAAGACAACTCATCGAAGCCACAAGAAAAGAACAACACCGCAAAGCCAAAGAAGGACACGGGAAAGTGGTGTGAGTTCCATAAGAGCTCCACTCACAACACAAGTGAGTGTCGGGCCAAGCAGTCGTTAGTGGCCGAGATGAGGGCTTCTGAGTCAGATGCATGCTCTGACTCCAAATCAGAACCTGAAAAGGCGAATGAAAAAGGGAAACATATTATTGATGCGGAGCCCAACGCCACTGTTGCCACCGCAAAGATCCAAAAGGAGGAACCGGAAGATCCAGAGGAGGAGGAACGTCTCTTCCACTCCCAGATGTGGGTAAAGGGCTCCCCGGTACAGTTCATTGTCGACAATGGGAGCCAAAAGAACCTCATTTCAGCAGACGCCGTGAAGCGGTTGGGATTGCCGACCACAACTCACCCACATCCATACACCATCGGGTGGCTTCACCAAGGACGAGATCTTCGCGTCAGCCGGCAGTGTCGCCTTCCCTATAGCATCAAGCCCTTCACGGATGAGGTATTATGTGACGTTGCTCCTATTGATGTTTCTGATGTATTATTGGGACAACCATACTTGTGGAAGCGTCATGCTGTGTATGAGTCTCGACCTCGTGCTGTTATTGTTACTTTGGGAAATAAGTTGTACAGGATACCAGAGGTACCACCTCCTGCTGCTATCTCTTTGGTTACTGCAAAACAATGCAGTAAGCTCATTTCCCAAACCAGAAAATTCGTTTTCCTGATGATCCGCCCCCAGGGCAAGAAGAAGACTGTGGCCACGACCTCCAGACAGCGCCCCTCTGCATGACAACAACAAATGGATAAGGTCGTGGAGGAGTACGGGGACATCTTCACCTCACCCAAAGGGGTTCCTCTGCACTGCCAGGTCAAGCACCCGATTGATCTGACCCCAGGTGCGCCACTACCCAATGGACCGATCTATCGACGCTCTGTTCTGGAAAATGATGAAATCAAGAGGCAGATTCAGGAGCTGTTGCAGAAAGGTCACATCCCAAGTTCATCGCCCTGTGGGAGCCCGATCGTGTTGGTACAGAAGAAGGATGGGACGTGGAGACTCTGTATTGACTATCGGGCGTTGAACAAGATCACTGTCCGGAATAGGTACCCAATCCCACGGATTGATGACCTTCTGGATCAACTCAAAGGTGCAAAATATTTCAGCAAGATTGACCTGAAGTCTGGGTATCACCAGGTACCAATTGAACCCTCCGATGTGTGGAAGACGGCCTTCAAAGCCAAGGAAGGCCTTTTCGAATGGCCGGTCATGCCTTTTGGGTTGACGAATGCTCCCGCCACCTTCATGAGGATGATGGATGACATCTTGCGGCCATTCACCAACTCATTTGTAGTGGTGTACTTGGATGATATTCTGATCTTCAGCCAGACTTGGGAAGAGCACATTCACCACATCCGACAAGTCCTCCAAACACTGCGGCAACACAAGTTGTGTGCCAATTTGGAGAAGTGCACTTTTGGCATGACCCAGGTTCAATATCTGGGATACATTATTGATGAAAGGGGGGTGCATGTGGATCCAGCCAAGATCCAAGTCATTCGTGATTGGCCAGCCCCAACCACTATAACAGAGCTTCGCAGCTTTCTGGGTCTTGCTAATTTCTACCGGAGGTTCGTGTTGGGATTCTCTCATATCACTTGGCCCTTGAGTCAAGTCACCAAGGGAGGAGCGAGAGAAATTTTTTTTTGGTCGGAACCTCAACAGAAGGCGTTCACAGAACTGAAAAACCGCCTCTGTTCTGCCCCAGTGCTCACTTTACCAGACTTGCAACAGCCATTTGAGATCGAGAAAGATGCCTCTGACTATGCTATTGGGGCAGTTCTTACTCAACAGGGACATCCAGTGGCATTTCACAGTGAGACATTGTCTGACACAGTTCGCAAGTACCCCACATATGACAAAGAAATGTAATCCATTGTGCAAGCTTGTTGACAATGGAAGCATTACATTTTGGGGAAGGAAACAATCATCCACACAGACCACAGGCCCCTGCAGTTCATACAGACACAAGGGAAGTTGCAGAATGATCGCCATCAAAAGTGGTCTACATATCTGCAACAGTTTCATTTGAACATCAAGTATAAGAAGGGTAGCACCAATCATGTTGCAGACTGCCTCAGCCGACCACCGATCGTGGCGCTCACCACTGTACTCAACGCTTGTGGGCACGAGACTTTTGATTGGCCGCTTCTCTATGAGAGTGACCCAGAATTCGGCCAAACTTACAAGGCACTCCTGGGGGGTACGCAAGTTCCAAAATTTCACCTCCAAGATGCACTTTTATGTCACATGGGACACCTTTGTGTTCCTTCAAGCGAGCGTGCCAAGATGATATGGGAAGCACACTACAATCGAGTCGCTGGGCATTTCGGGGTCGAGAAAACAGTAGCAATCCTGCAGAAGTATTTCTATTGGCCGAACCTTCGAAAGGATGTCGAGAAGCACATTAGATCCTGCACTGCTTGTGCCATTGCCAAACCGACCATCAAGAAGCAAGGCCTATATACTCCTCTACCTACCCCTAGTCGACCTTGGGAATCCATCTCCATGGATTACATGTCGGGCCTGCACTAAGCAGGGAAATGACTGTGTTTTTGTGGTCGTCGACAGATTCTCGAAGATGGCCATTATGGCGGCCTGCAAGAAGAATATCACAGCAAAAGCCACTGCTAAAATATTCTTTGAACGAGTGTGGGTGCACTTTGGGATCCCATAGTCTATCATATCAGATCGGGATAACAGGTTCCTCAGCACATTTTGGTCCAGCCTCTCGTCGATGTTGGATACCAAGCTCACCAAGTCCACAGCTTTCCATCCCCAAACAGATGTCTAGACAGAGGTCGTCAACAGAATGATTGTACACATTCTGCGCATGTACAATTCAAAGCATCCACACACATGGGACGAGAGCCTCCCTTATGTACAACATAGTTATAATCGGGCTCTCCACAGTTCAATCGGCCATAGCCCCTTTCAGGTGGGCTTGGGATTCCAGCCACTATGTCCCATTGACGTAGCCATGCCATTTGCAGCTGCTCAGGCCGATTCAGCTCATGTCCAGTCTGAAGTTGAAAAAGAAAGTAGCTTCATCGAGCGCATTCAACACATCCGCCAACAGGTTCATGATATATTGGACAGAGCCAATGCCAAGTACAAGCAACGCCATGATCAGCACCGGGTGCCACACAACTTCCAGGTGGGTGACAAAGTATGGCTACATTTGCAGAAGGAGCGCCTCACTGGACCCCACCGCAAGCTTCGCCCGCTCCGATACGGGCCGTACACCATCACCAAGGCCGTAGGGAACAATGCATTCGAGCTCAGTATTCCACCATTCCTTGGTCTGCACCCAGTCTTCAATGTGGATCGCCTTCGTCCTTACTTCCCACCTCTACTGGACACCTCGGACATTGCATAACAACTCACACCAACTGAGTTAAATCCAGACTGCATGGAACAGGCCACCACAGATTGCATCATGGACATGCAAATCAAGAACACTCGCCAGCAGAAGATCCAACTATATCGGGTTGTCAAAGCTGGCCAACTCCCGCACCAAGGAAAGTGGTTCACCAGGGACCAAGTTCAGCAGAAATTTCCTCATCTCATGGAGGAACTTAACGCAATGGGGACCATTGCTTCCTAAGGGGGGAGGAATGATCCAGGTGGATATTGGTGGTCACCCGCCTATTCCACTTGGGGCTCCGCCATTGTCTATTTCAGTTTTTCAGTTTCGGCACAGTTTACTATTTTTAGCAGTTTTTCGGGTCCTAAACTTCCGGAGCCGTTTTGAGGCCCTAAACGACGTTTTTTGGGAAAACTGAGAGCAACATGGGTCCATAGACTAATGTTGCTTGTTCCAAATTTGTAGTCCTCGGATAGATCTTTCTAACGAGGTATGGTACGCGTCAAACGGAGATCGTATGCCAAAGTTACGCCCCTGGGAAGTTGAAACACCAATTTACCCAAACGGGGCCCATAGTTTTGGCGCTTCATCTCCTAGGGCTAGGGTTTTGGCTGTTTAGGATTTCCCATTGTTTTCTAAATGATAAATAGGCCCTCGAGCCTCATTGTAACACAGTTCAGAGGCCTGTAGCCGCCACATCTCTTCTCAGAGATAGCTACCAGCGCCCTAGCTAGTTTTATTTCCATTCTGTCTGTAAGCAAAATTCAGTTCGTTGATATTAATGAAATGAAGTGTTATTTCCGCTGCACCTCTGTATTTATGTTTATATGTTTATTCTGTTGCGTTCCTGCATAAATCCGGATCAAATCCACACCATATGCTATGTGGAAGGCTTTGACAGATCTTTTCTAAAGCAGTAGTGACCATAGGAAATTGGTGTTCAAAGATAAACTCAGGAAGATCAAGACAGAAAAGGGCAACAACATTCCAAAGTATCTCACAAAGTTTGTCCAATGTTAGGATGAACTTGGGAGTGTGGGAATAACTGTTGCTGATGATGATTTGGTGATCTTGGCTCTCTTGGGACTTCCTAAGATTTGGCACTGTTATGAAGACTCTATCAACAGACGGGAAAATTTGTCAAAATGGCAATGACTGTGGTCGGATCTGGTGCAGGAGGAGTTCAGGCGGAACATAAGAGATGGCTCTTCATCAAATCATGATGATGAAGAGGATTGTGCTTTGGCTGCCAAGGTGAATAAGGGGAAGGGGAAGAAATTTCATTCTAAATCTAAGTCTAAAGACAAGAAGCTGGATATGTCCAAAGTGAAGTGTTTTCACTGTCACAAACATGGACATATTGCTACTAGTTGTCTGCAAAAGAAGAAGAAGAAGAAGGTTGTTGGAGCTACAGCTGATGAAGCCCTTGCCTCATAATTTGAGCTTGACTTCTCCTTGATCACATGCATGGTGTCAAGTGCATTGGAATAGGTTTGGTATTTTCATAGTGTCACTTCCTTCCACATGACAGGAGATAAGGAGATTTTTAGTGACTTGGAGGAGAAAGATCTCCAGATGCACATAGATATGGGCGACGACGGATGATACAATGCGACCAAAATTGGTACCATTACCTTTAAGAGGGAGTCAGGTAAACCATTTCAATTAAAATATGTGATGCATGTTCCAGGTCTGAAGAAAAACTTAGTCTCAATCGCAATGTTGGAGGACAGAGGCTATGACGTTGTTTTTAGCGATTGAAAATATTTCCTCCGAAATAAAACAACGAGTCAAGCCAAGAGGATAGGGATTTTAGTTAATAATATCTACAAGCTGGAGGTAGATGGTTGAACTACCATGATGGAAAAGGCAGAAAAAGTGGTGAGTCGGGATGAGGGCAAATTATGGCATAGGCGATTGGGCCATATTCATCATGGACCCTTGAAAGTCATGCAACAAATATCTACTAGACTTTCAATGGGAACACTTGCTCAATTAGATCAGTGCAAGGGTTGCAACATGGGGAAGTATGTAAAGTCCACCTTTCATGAGAAGGAGAACCGTGCTTCGAGGATCCTTGAGAGAGTTCACACAGACATGTGTGGACCATTCTCGTTTGCTTCAACAACAAAACATAAAAACTATCTTATTTTTGTTCATGACTTTTTTCGAAAATGATGGATCTTCTTCATGTAGAAGAAGGATCAAACATTCGTAAATTTCTGTGAGTTTAAGGCATTGGTCGAGAAAGAGTCGCGGAATCAAGTGAAGGCTCTTAGGATGGATAATGGTGGAGAATACATCTCTAACGAATTCAAGAACTTCTGCAGCAAAGAAGGAATTCAAAGAGAACTCATAGCACCTCATAACCCACAACAAAATAGTGTCACGGAGAGGAAAAATAGAATGATCATAGGTGCAGCAAGAACGATTTTGCATGATCAGGGCCTACCAATGCATTTTTGGGCAAAAGAATGCAACACTGCGGTTTATGTGAAAAACCATTGTCCTCATAGATTACTTGGCATGAGTACACCTAAAGAAGTTTTCACTAGTAAGAAAACGGATGTTTCACACTTTAAGATTTTTGGCTCATCTATTTATGTGCATGTGACCAAGGACGCCAGGAAGAAGTTGGAGCCAAATGCTGAAGTTGGGGTTTTTGTAGGGTACATAGAAAAACCCGTAATTATCATGTGTATTTTCCAAATAGTCAAATGACCGTGGTGCGACAGGATATAAAATTCGATGAGGGGAAATCCATGCAGTTGTCGCTTAAGAGGGAGCTAGACTTGCATGTGGAGGAGGAACTGTTGGTTCACAGATATGAGTCTCTAGATGTGGATCAGCCACAGGAGGAGGTTCATGGAGTGTTGGAGTGCACTCACACAGATCCAACCATTAGAACTAGCAGAAAGCATACCACAAAAGCTGATAAGTTGAGACTTGATGTTGCACAGAATGTAGGAACCCCTACTTCAAAGTGCAGACAAAGACAGACTCCTGATCGATTTACTGGATACATGGCTCTCATGAGAAAATGTATTGTGACTAAACCATCTTCCTTTCAGGAAGCAATGTAGGAGCCCACATGGGTAGATGCAATGGTGGAGGAGTATGACTCCATTGTCAAAAACAGTTCTTCATAAATTGTTCCAAGGCCGGTTGATAAATCAGTGGTAGGTTCAAGATGGATCTACAAGGTAAAGCAAGCTACTGATGGGAGTGTTGAGAAATACAAGGCCAGATTTGTGGCCTGGGGCTTCTCACAGGTCGAGGGGATAGATTATGAAGAGACCTTTGCACCCGTTGGAATTTATTCTTCCATAAGGACGATCCTTGCTCTCTCAATGGAGATGGACTGGCGCATTCATCAGATGGATGTGAAAATTGTGCTTCTAAATGGGATCATTGAGGAAGAAGTGTACATAGAGAAGCCTAAAGGATTTGAGATATACAACAACGATTTGCATGTGTGCTGACACAAAAGAGTGGTGTATGGGCTGAAGCAAGCTCCCCGTGCTTGGTACACTCGGATAGACAACTTTTTCACCGGACTGGGCTTCACCAAAAGTGAAGCAGATGCAAACCTATACCAGATTGTGGTGGAGGGTAAGATTTTAATCATTTTTCTTTATGTTTATGATTTAATATTGACTGGTGATGAGCAACTAATACACTCATGCAAGGAGGATCTTGCAGAGGAGTTCGAAATGAATGATATGGACCTCCTTCATTATTTCCTTGGATTGGTAATATGGCAGCGAGATGGTGAAATTTTTCTTTCTCAAGGAAAGTATGCAAGGGAGATACTAGGTAATTTTCACATGGAGGGCTACAAACCCATGGATACTCCTCTTCCAGGAAACTAGAGGAAATAGGATGCTACTGTCTATCGACAACTAGTGGGTTTGCTAATGTATCTAGTGAACACGAAACCGAACATTTGCTATGCAGTTAACCAGTTGAGTCGAGCTATGGTTAAGCCTACTAAGCTCTTTGGAAGGCGGTCAAGCATGTACTGAGATACCTGAGGGGCACATCAGAGTATGGTTTATGGTACAAAAATATAGATGGAGTGAAGTTGCATGGCTTCACGGATGCAGATTTGATGGGCAACCCATCAGACAGAAAGGGCACATCAGGGGGGATCTTTAGCATTGGATCTACAGCTATTTCTTGGTACAATAGTAAGCAGAGATCCATGGAACTTAGTTCAGCAGAAGCGGAATACATGGCAGCGAGTCTAGCTGCATGTGAGGCTATATGGATGAGAAAGATATTGGTTGATTTGTTTGGTTCTCATTTAGATCCGACAATGATTCATTTTGATAACCATAGTTGCATTAAACTCTCGATTAATCCTTTGTTTCATGATCGATCTAAGCATATAGATATATGGTACCATCATGTCAGAGATTGTGTGCAGATGAGAATCATGTTGCTTCAGTACATTCCTACGGAATATTAGGATGTAGACATTCTGACGAAGCTGCTCACCAAGAGAAAATTTGAATACCATAGAGACAGGATCAGGGTGAAGGATCATCCCTTTCTTGTTGAGAGGGAGTGTTGAGATTCAACATTAAGATCCTAGCGTAAATTAAACCCCTACACTGGGATGGAGCCTCGGGCTATTTTTAGGTGGATGTCTATTTATAGATGCATGAGAAAATTCTATTTATAGATGCATGTCTATTTATAGATGTATGTGCAAGTTATATTTATAGATTGCATGCTTATTTATAGATGCATGTCGACTATTATTATCGCTTAATAATAGTTGGAAAATAAACAATAATCTATTCTCAATGAGCACTTGGAAATAGTTAACTAAAGTGGAAAATCAGTTAGCTATGGGAATTTCAAGTTAAGAGGTTGGTTGGTGAGACATGTAGGTTGACTTACTTGTAACTGAGTGATTCGAAGTTGTAATAGAGTTGGAAGTGCAATTATGAAATTTGTAAAGTAGATTAACTCAGTTCAGTGAGTTAAACTCAGTTGTGCTAGTTGTAACTGAAGATACACTAGTGAGAGATCAAGTGAATTAATTATTAATTAATTCACAATCAATGGTATCACATGCAACCGAAGATTTACTACTATTAACTACATGCATGTAAGATCCAGTGGAGACCCAGTTGAGTTATAGGTGAAAGGGAAGTTGACTATCATTTTTTACATTATCGGTTGCACACATGCACCCACACACACATTGGATGTGCCAATGAGGATTGCGTAGTCAAGGCAGGCAATATTGCATTCATTCAGGGATTGCTATCAACATGGATTGCAAAGTGGAGGCAGACTATCTGGGGGCAGTAAATTGGCTAAGGAAATTGCCAATTTTTGTATGACAGTGTTAGACAGTTATCTCATGTACTGAAAGGTATTGTATTAGAGCTTTGTGTGTAATTGTTTTATGATCCATGATATAATAAATAATAGAAGATAGTGTCTTTTTTAGCTATAATATTTCCCCGGTAAAATTATCTGTGTTATGTGTGACTGATCTTTCTTCATGATATTGTAATTTGCGATTTTGTTTTAAATTTCTGCAAAGATTAGTAGAAGTGATTCTTTATTTAATAGTAGCATGTTATTGTTAGATCAGTAGAATCCACGATATACAAGTATTTTGCATTAAATTTCTACAGCTTCAACGTATTCTGATTCCAAAGTGGAAATGGGAGGTTATTTCTATGGATTACATTAAAAATATTCTAAGGACCTTGAGGCAGCATGATTCTATCATGGTTGTGGTAGAAATGTTAAGCAAGGTAGCTCACTTCATTCCAGTGAAGACTATTTATTTAGCCAGTGAGGTAGCACAGGTCTTCATTAGGGAGATTGTGAGATTGCATGGTGTTATGCAGAAGATTGTGTGAGAGAAGGATGCTAAGTTCACTTCCATGTTTTGGAAGGAGCTGTTTGTAGGATTAGGGATAGAGTTAGCCTTAAGCACCACTTATCATCCACAAACATATGGAAAGACAAAAAGGGTCAACAAGATACTGGACGATGTGCTGAGGATGTATGTTATGCATCAACAGAGGAGATGGGAGGAGTAACTTCCATTGGTTGATTTTGCATAAAAAAATGATTATTAGGAGTCTTTGAGGATGAGTCTTTTTTTGGCACTGTTGGATTGAACAATCGTCACCTAGGTTCAGAATTGAGGTTAACCAACGAAACCCTCTTACTACTGGCCCTTTCGGTAGTGACCTGCTTGTGCAAGTCAAAGTCTCATTTGAAGTAGTATGGGGGGGGGGTGTTGGAACCAGGTTTTCGTACCCTGAGAGAGATTTGGAATGATGTGGGTGCCTTAAGATCCCAAACAACCATAAACAAACCTTCGCAATAAAATCCCTAACCAGTAAACCCTTTTCAGATATATTTACGTCAAATATGCAGAATATCTTGTGCCATGAAACAAAGAAACTATAAACCAAGTAATAACCTTTAACACATCGTATCATAGCCTTAAACCATCACATCCATCAACTAAGCATTCACATAAACCCATAGACAATTGCATAAGAGATCTATTTTCAAACAGTACCAGAAATGGAAACAAGATGCAAAACATTCATAACATAACCAACAGATGCATATATAACTAAAATATCCGCAACAATCTTCCATTATTACTATCAGTTCAAATCCATCTTACAAAACACTTCAACAACCCACACAAATAACCAATAGGGTTTGCGCACATCAGGACTAAGGTCTCTGCACACACAACCAGCAGAAGCCTTCTACTAGAAAAATTCACCCAAAACTATCACAAAATATCCAATCTATCATTCGCATTAAGAATTACTCAAAACTGAATTCTTAGAATCGATCCAACCATCTATTTATATTATTATCCTGCACTACTCTATGGTTCGTAGATCGTGGTTTGCGGCCCCTTGATATACCCTTTTTCCCATTACAATTCATGTGGGGTTTTTACCTGCCCCAAAACCCCTACTCAAGACTAAATTATTACAATATATAACAAACTCATCGGACTTAGGGGACCCCGCTCCAACAGGCCCCCAACACAATCTTGTGACTCGTCCCAAGTCACACTGGTACCATATTCTTCATCTTATTCTGGAGCTCTTCGATGGAAGCTGCAAATGATGCCAAGACACTTGTGCTTTGATCTGCTATGTTATGCATGGTATCCACCATTTTTTTGGATGTCGACCCTTCAATGGCCAAAGTAACGCTCTGCAACGTCTGGTTTAAATTCTGAACTGCCAAATCAAGATCCTAGGAGAGCTTCATGGCGTCATCCGCCCATTGCTTTATGTGATCTGTAAAAATTTGCTTCTTTCTGCGAAGCTCCTCCACCTTGTCCCACAATGGCTATCTGGTCTGAAGGCATGCCATTATCAGAGCATGGATGAGTGTAGGAAATTCCTCCTGCAAGTCATCGAACTCCTTCTCCATCGTGTGCAACTCTTGAGTGATTTTCTTGACTAATGGGTCTGTTTGCACAAAAGTCCATAGTCCCATAGATTTTTCTAGGAGTGTCGATCCCTTCTCAACATCTACGGAGATGCTGGCGAATGTTATTTTTACTTGCGCTGCCCATTTTGAGCACACCTCCGGGGGGGGTCTCAAGCTGTAGCTTCGCCTGCAATGTAGCAAAAATGCTGCTCAAAATCTACCTTTACAGACTGAATTTCTGACCGGGAATCTTTGAGAGCTGCGACCAGGCTCTCAAATTTGGCTTGTGGTGTTGCGAAGGCTAGGGTAGCAACATATGGGATCTCACCACATAGCCTGTCAATGAAAATTTCCAACTTTACATGCTGAGCTATGACTTCCTGTTGGGTTGTCTAAGCCTGAGTAGACTCCGCCATTTTTGTTGGTGCCATTTTCTTAGCTTCGTTTATCTGCTACTGGGTGCATGCCTCCCTGATTTGAAGCTCTACTGAGATGAATATATGTAGCACGTGGAGCTTCCCACTTGGCAACTTGGTAAGGTCGAAACTAAACTCGGAGAAGGTTTGGACGTGCATGCACAATTATGCTTGATCAGAAAATTTGCAAGGTCGAGGCCGACCTCGGAGTAGGTTTGGCCTTGCACGCACAATTCTGCTTGATCCAGAGATATCACTGCACTCGGGAAGGGTCAAATTATGCTTCCTATGGTTGCAACGATCGATGTAGATGGAAATCTCCTTTGCACTAGCCTCGCTTGATCCATGCTCACTTCCAATGTATCATCCTTTAGTTGCATAACCTATAAGCTAGACTACAAGGCTTCCACTGCGACCTTGTATTGGGTCTCCATGGTGTTCGACCAGTCCTCTGACGCCAAAGAAACTGCATCGACAAGTTTTTTGATGTCCTCTTCAGTTAGATTAACCTCCTCCTCTCCACCTTCCTTGGACCCTTTCCTCTTCTTATGCATCCCCTTAGATGTTTCTCCTTCGTGCTCGGTATCGTACGGCGATTCAGCACCATTTCCATAAAGCCCATTCAATCCAATGAGGTCCACCTCCTTGTGGTCACCTCCCAACTCTTGATATTTTTCTTTTTCTACCTCTGTATCTATTTATGCTTCAACTCCTTTCTCTTTACCGCCTATCTCTGTGCGCGGCTCTGTTGAATCTTCTGGCACTGTGTGTTTGGGAGATATTTCTTTCGAAGATGTTTCTTTCAACACTATTTCTTTCCTAGATGTTGACAATGTAATGGGATTTGTGGAGCCAAGCCCAATCTTCCACGAATTTGGCAATGTTGCGACGACATGGTCAACTTTCGCCTCCATGACCATGTAGGGTAAGTTGTATCAATCAGGCTCCTTGCGCACCTTGATCATGACGTTGTGCATAGTCACTTGAAACTATGCAATGCTATTATACTTTTCATATATGGCCAGCGATAGTCGCGGTCTAGAATGAATAGCTTGCGCTAGAATGCCTTCAAAAAGAACCCAGAATATTTGTTTTTCTTTGACTCAATGGGCATTTGATGACTCCCATCAATTTTCATAGCGCGCCCCCTCGCATACACTTGGCTCAATTTCCACAAGGAATGCATTAGCTGGGGTCTCCGATGCCACCAGCGTGCTCAACAATAAAAGCCACGAGTAGCAAAACCACTTCCCCAGTTCCTGTGCCTCGTGTACATTCTCCAAAAGCTCCTCACATAGACATTGTGACCAATTTTACAACATTCCTTTTTCACACTTTCCTACCAAGGAAATGACATGCGCGAGGACTGTCTTCGGCTGACACTTTCTTATAAGCTTACATCCAAGGACAAGCATGCCCATGCGCACAACCCAGTCAGTGATGGTCTGGACAAGAAAGCCTCGCGTATCCTATCTCACCTTGCACTTGTCCTTTACCTCCGCTGCTAGTTTCAGTTCAATGCTCTTCCCAAATCCCATCATTGGATGGGGCCCCTTCTTGGGCAGGCTGGTGATCCGATGGATTAGCGTGGCATCTATAGGGATTCTCCCCTAAATCCACAATGAGCCTTCATGGACCAAGGCTAATAATTGGTGCACAAAAATGCCTGTGATGGGGTATCGCCCAAAATAGGGGATCCTCAGTAGATTGAGGACTCCCGTGTTGTGCAGCCGGCACACCTAGGGCATTGGCTCTACCTTCAATACATCATCATAAAACACTCGTTCCAAATAATTTTCTGGGGAAAGCTCTAGGAACGTTGCTTCATTGGCAAGATCATAATTTTCAAACTTCAATTGAGGGATCTTGTCGAACACTTCATTGATCAGAGGGACATCTCGAGGGCACAATGGTATCTGCAGATACTCCCACACAGTATCAATTTTTTGTGGCTTGTGCATTGAAGGATTTCACGGCTTAACATAGGGTGGTCACCATGAAATTGGTTCTACGGGAATTTCTTCTTTCCTAGCAGTCATCAGCCACTTGGATGGATCAGCAATGGGGGATCGCTCCTTGGAAACTTGTTTGGGGGATGGAACATTCCGCAGAGAGGTGTGTGGCTTAGAAGTAGCCCACTTTGAAATTTTTCCCTTGCCTTTCTCTTTCGTCGGAGTGGATTCAACTTATTCCATGTCTGGGACTACTTCTCTGACCTTATCTGACCCCATCTCCATAGAGGTAGTGAGTGGCGTCGAATGTTCCTCTGCAGGGTTGGTGGCCATCATTCTTGCATGAAATATGAACTCAGGGTTACTAATTTTAGAAGGGGATTCACAACGAGACATACATAACTCATAGATAGCAGGAAGACATAGATTATAGATAAGCACAAGGCGCCAAATATTCAAACAACAAAGGAAAAAATTGAGACCTACGCCCGCCTTTTTATAATATCCCCATGGTAAGAAAGGTCAGATTAGCATTAATTTTCACTTACTATCAAGGGAATGACAAAAGTTCCTCCAATATCACCTTAATAAATGCAACAAATCTGCTCCATTCAATGATAATTTCACTTTTTCACCCAGTTGCACTGTTCCAACGGCTAGTTTCCAAACCTGCATTACCCCTGTGCTTTTGTCTCACCTATCTACGCCCTTCTTTTTGGTTATGCGCAGACCCTTTCGATTATGATTCTCTGGCCATATATTCGTTTGTTTGGCACTATATTGTCTCTATACAGCTTCAAGTGGCTCCCATTGCAGCCTTCACTAATATGGCCCCAAAGAATGCTTTCTGAACTTCCTTGGGTGGCGCACAAACTGGCTATCATAGAGTAACAATCTTCCACCTTGAACATCTTCAGCCGGATGTGCCTATCATGCTAGGATTTTTTGCATGCCTTCTGCACTTGCTAGTGGAAGTTAGCAATGAATCGATCTTCTTATAAAGCAACAAGTTGCGCTAACCGTTCCTCCATAATGCTAGATTCATCCATATTAGTGAAGGCTGCAATGCACAGACTTGGGACAATATACTCCATTGGCATAATGGCTTCTAACCCATAGACCATCCTGAACGGTGTCTTTCCTATCAAATTTTTGCATGATGTCATGTAATCCCATAGCACAGAAGGGATGCACACGTCCCAATCATCCTGGTTGGCATTGAATATATTTGTGAGCACATGCTCCAAAATATTGTTGAACGCTTCTACTATGCCATTTTCTTGTGGGTGATAAGGGGTACTCTTTTTGTGATGGATCTGGAACTCCTCTATCAAATCTTCAATTGTTTCATTAACGAAATGCGTACCTATACCACTCATCAAAATATTTGGGCACCCAAACTTGGTCAAAATTTTCTCAAAGATGAAGTGTGCAATAGTATCTGTAGTAGAGTCCTTAACCGCCTTCGCTTCTGCCCACCTGGTCACATAATCAATTGAAGTAATGATATATCGTGCTCCAGTATTCTTTCCAGGAGGGTTGATTGGTCCCACAAAATCTATAGCCCATTTGTCAAATGCATGCAAGGCCATCTGTGGGTGCAGGGGCATCTCCTCTCTATATGAAGGCTTCCCAGTCTGCTGACATGCATCACAGGCCCAACAATATGCATGTGCATCACTATGTAGTGTGGGAAACCATAACCGAGCACGCAACACCTTCTGCGTAGCGGTTTTCCTATCGTAGTGGCCTCATGCCACTCCTCCATGAGCTTCAACCAATCTATCATGTCTTTAATGTTCCAACATGTATCTCCTTAATACTTCATTTGGTTCTAATTTATACAACTTCCCTACAATCAGGGTGAAATTAGTTGCATGAGCAACCAACTCGTTCTTTTGTTGGACTAAATATTCTGCAGGCATTGTTCCCGTAGTTAGAAAGTGAATAATGTCAACAAAGTGCTCATCAACCACCTTGATAGCAAAGAGGTTCACATCTGGTAATCCTTCCTCCAGACTTGTTGGTTCTTCCCCATTCTCAATTCATGATAGATGATCAGACCCAAAATTCAGCCTTCCTGGCTTCACAATGATCTAAAAATCATACTCCTGGAAAAGCAAAAACCATCAGTAGATCCGCCCCCCCCCCCCCAACATAGGATTATTGACCAAGTATTTCAAAGAAGAATGATCACTGAAAATTTTGAAATGCCCTCCCAACAAGTAGTGTCTGTATTTTTGTAGCACATATGCCATGCCCAATCCCTCCCTTTCTGTAGTGGAGTAGTTGTGCTCTACGCCCGAGAGCTTTCTACTAGCAAAAGCTATTGGGTGATCAATGTATCATTCTCTTGGCTATGCTAAAACAACCCTAAGTGCTATACCATATGCATCCACATGCACATGAAAAACCTTAGACCAGTCTAGGAATATCAAAATAGGTGCAGTGACCATTTTCTCCTTTAGCAGCTCAAAGCTCTTCTTAGTTCTGACATTCTTCATCCCAAAAAAATGCTACATCCTTCTTTAGCAACTTTTACATCAGTGCAGTGATCAGAGCATACCCTTTGATAAACTTCTTGTAATAACCGATATATCCCAGGATGGAGCGCAACTGTTTCTCAGTGGTAGGAACTTCCAAGTTGATGATAACCATGATCTTGGCTGGGTCAACCATCAATCCTTCCTGACATACGATATGCCCCAAAAAAATCCCAAAAGGTACGCAAAATATGCAATTCCTTAGGTTGAGAGAAATCTGGTGCTTCCTAAAGGTATCAAGCATCATGCGTATATTTGACACATGTTTCTTTACGAATCCAGATATTGTCCTGTCATCAAAGTATACTTCCAATAATTTATTCATGAATTCCTTGAATACATCCACGACCACGTGTGAGAATATTGCAGGTGTGTTTTTCAACCCGAATGGCATGACATTATATTGAAGAGAACCCCATTCAGTGGCAAAGGTGGTATTGCTACGGTCTTCTAGAGGAATTCAAATCTGATGATAACCTGAGAATTCATCAGTAAATGAATAACCTTCTTGTCCTCCCACATTATCCATGATTTGATCAGAGAACAGAGTAGGGAAGGGTTCATGCACACAGGCATCATTCAACTTGCGCAAATATACACAAATCCTAATTTCTCCCTTGGTATTTTTCTCCTAAACCACTGTTGAGTGGAATTATGAATTACAGACAAATCCTTCTTCCCTAGACAGGTGCTAATCTAGAACAACAGGTCAAAGACTTTACGACTATCTTTCCTAACTATAAATAGACACACAGAATGAAATAAGAAGCTTACTTGAAGTCCAAGCGCTTCCAAAATCTCCTTCTGTCGCTTTTGTTGTAGCTTCAAATTCTAGCTGGCTGTGCAAAATATTTCCTACAAGAATGAACACTAAACAACAAGAGATAGCAATAATATAGATGTCTATTCAATTTATTTAACTAAATCAATAAAGCATAAACCATATACATCAATTACAAAATCATGATATTGAAAATCAGAGCTTATATAGATGCATATAGGGAAAAATAAGCAGTCATATTTATTGATGATAGAAGTCGAGGTTACAACCCAGCGATTGATTTAGTGTCACCATCTCTAGCTGCATCCCAACCTCATCACAATGAAAATATCTCCAGCAATATGTCACTCAAATCAAAACTTCAATTGAAATTCCACCAACATTTCTCTACTCAAATTCTTCCTTATCAAACACTAAGATCTGTGCTCAATTTATAGAGGAGCTGAAGGTAGTTTTACAATCAATGACTTTCCAATAATAGGAAAGACATGTTCCCAATCTTGTAGATGTCAAATGGACACTTGGATTCAAAGCTTGACACATGTGAACTCTTCTAGAAGGCACTGGCCAAGTGGAGATTACAGAATAATGAGAATTTTGCTCCCAATGTGACCAACACACCCATTAATGTCGAGAAGTGCTTTGCAAAGCAGCCTTGCATGTGGTTACCTGCATATGAAATGCACTTAATCCCTTTAGAGGTAGCATTGATGAGCTCTCATATGATATATTATAAACTTAAAATCTTGGAAACCTTTGCAGATGAAAGTATTGAATGATTTGTCTTGTTCTTTTTCTTAGGGCATGTAGCAACTGAAATGATAAGGGATGATAGACCCTATTCATTGGTCCTAGAGATGATGTCCAGTTAACTAGGTCATTGGGAATGATGCCCAAAATTTCCTATAACAAATTTTCTCCTAAAGCATGAAGTCAGAATAATAATAGAAATATTCTGATTGATATGATTTACATTGTGATGGGCTGGAGATGAAGCAGAGTGGCGACCTGCATCAATCTTAAAATACATTACATCATGATATATCCTCATTGATTATAATTTCTAAGGGTAGCAATTCCCATGTTCAACACATAAACAATCTAATAACATGTACATAATTCAGAAAGTCATCTTCATTGGAATGTTGCCCAATGCAGACATGCCTATAGATATAGGCCCATGTTTGGATGATGATCTGTATGTAAGGTCATCGTACAAATGATGTGCACAAAAATCCCGAAATCGTAGCCTGGATGGATGAAACTAGATCTAGGGTCTTCTTATCTCATTCACTCGATCATTCGGGTATAAGTCTAGCCATGCGAATATATGATTTGTAGTCGAACATGGTAAGACATCATTTGATTACTAGCCAATGATGTGAGCTGTTAGCAAATGCAAGAGAACCACCATTGATGTCAATGGCCCTCAAGGTACTCCTGTACATTTAGTAAAGCATGAATAGATGATTTTATGTCGAACGCCAAACAAAATATTTCGGTCAAAAGTTCGGAAGCGAGGATATTTTCGATGCTATAAAAAGCCTCATGGTACTGGAATATGATGTTTCTAAGTGAACTTCCTAGATAATTATTTGTCATCGACAGGAAACCACCTTGTTATGAAACGGGAGTTACTGATTTCGGAGACAAAGGTATGACATGATATAGCAACTTTCAGGGATGACGATCATGAGAATGAAGGTTTATGGGTATTAAAGAAGGATGAGTATTCACTAGATGACTTCTCTTGAACATATCAGCGACACTGAGATGAGTTGGCAGCATTGACCCAAAACTGAAGTGAAGGTATGAATGAACCATCAAAAAGATTACCCAACCCAAACAGTCACGGACATGGAGTGAAGGAAGTGTCATGTTCAAGAGTGACTTACTACCATAAATAATTTTGCTCACTTTTCCCAGATTTTCCTCGGTCATTTATCGACCAGTACCTCCTTATTTTTAAAAAGCTTGAGGAGGATATTATTTTCTTGATCTATAATTCAACCCTTCGGGCGAATAATGTATCACTATTTAATAATTTAACGAGTCTAGCAATGAATGAAACTCGATTCTTTCCATGATCTACAAGCTCGTCGCTATTTTACGTTTTAACGAGCTTAACGACAGTGATATCCCGGTCCTTTTTCATATTTACAGATGTTGAAAAAGAGGACGAAAGAAAACTCCAAAAGTACTGTTTCGTAAAGTTTTCGCTCAGATCCAAAAAGGTGTAAAATAATATCTGAGAGAACCTCTTTAGTCATGTTTGACCAAGGTATTCTTTTTTCGTAAATAATATATCTCAGTCCAGAGAAGGGTTAAACTTATACTGAGTAGATATCAATTCATTTACTTTTACGAGTTCAAAAAGACAAGTGCTCGGAAATCTTTTCACATTATCGGAGTCTGAAAAGAGTTGAAAGAAGACTCTAGAGGTTCCTTTTTCATTTTTATCGAAGCTCGAAAAAGAGATAAAAGTGCGGTTCAAATCCTTTTTTATTTTTAACAAAGCTCGAAAAATAAGGAGAAAAATTATGCTTTGTGGTCAAATCATTCTTGAAATAAATCTGCACGACTTATCTGTTCATCAATTGTAAAACCTGTTCAGAACAACATCAAATGGATTAAGAATACCTATTTCATGATTAAAACATAATAAAACCATAGTCATAGCAATAAATATAATTTGCAAACAATTAAATGACTGTTAAAAATATTTTTACTATTCATTTTTACCATTCCATAGTTAACATTTGCATTTTGGAGCTTTGAACCTGTTTTTCCCCCGAACTTCACTGGTCGATTGCGTGCAATTGGTAAGAATTTTTTGAATGCCCCTTGCAAGAGCACATGTCGAATGCCCCCTGCAAGAGATGATGCCCCCCAAGCTTCATTTCATTTACCTAAGTAGATTACTGGTTACTAATAATTGGATGGAATATAGGTTCATTATAGGGGGGGATTTGTTTCATTTTTTAATGAGCTTGACACAGGAAAAGAACTATGCTCATGACCTGTTTCATTTTTTAACGAGGTTGACACAGTAAAAGAACTATCCTCAAAGGCACTTGTTTCATTTTTTAACGAGGTTGACACAAGAAAAAATAACTATCCTCATAGCCACTTGTTTCATTTTTTAACGAGGTTGACACAAGAAAAAATAACTATCCTCATAACCTGTTTCATTTTTTAACGAGGTTAACAGAGTAAAAGAACCATCCTCATAACTTGATTCATTTTTTAACGAGGTTGACACAAGAAAAGAACCATCCTAATAATCTTTTTCATTTTTTAACGAGATTGACAAAGTAAAAGAACCATCCTCGTTGTGCAGTTGGACTAGTGAGTGTGTGCTGGAAAATACGTAGTCTAATGGAGTCATCATTTAAGGAGTTTGATGAACACCACCAATTATAAGTTATAACATGCGTGGATGGGTCTTCTCTAGGGTTTCCATTGAATTTTGGAATTTTCGAGCGTAATTTTTGTGGTATCACCAGCCACCAAGGAGAATAACTGATGGGATCAGCTTGATATTGCACTGAAGATGTGAATAAAGGATCAAGCCGTTCAATACTCATAAAGGAGGAACAAGATAGGATTCCAGATGATGACATGGGTGAATTCAATGGAAAAAAAATCGAATATGAAGCAACAGTAGATGCTGTCACAACTGAAATAGATGGTTCAATCTAGGATGTTATCTCAGCCATGGTCAAATGACCCAATGTATACCCTATAGAATCTATGGGAACTTGAAGTGAAACAGGATCAACAAAAGCAAAGGAAGGTGACTCAGGAAAAGACTCATACAGGTAAAGCTCCTACCAAAAATGAGTTGGAGTTAAAGGTGTCTCCTCTTGTGGGATTTCTTCAATCGCAATTAAACCAGGTGGAAGTATTTCACCATCATGCCCAAAATATATTTCAATTTGTTCACTGTGTGATATAGGAGACTCAATGGCTACAGAAATTTGTGGGATGACCAAGACAGGAACAACTTCTGGTTGCTCAACTTCAGGATCAATATTTTCACCACGTAGGGAATATAGCAACTAAAATATAAGGGGATGATAAAACCTATTTCATTGGTCCTGGGGATGACATCTAATTTTACCAATAACAGCTGCCCCCTAAAGCACAATGGGATCTGGATCAACTTCCAGTTGAACAACGTTGGGTTCGGGAGGTATATTGGTCTCACAGATTGGATGGATCGTGACCATGAGTAACTGTGAGGACTCTGTTTTGACAACAGTAGAAAAACCAGGATGTGTAAAAACAACTTGTGCCAACTCTAGTTTATGGGAAAATGATGTTTCACCAGAGGTGCAAATTGTACTTGATTCAGCAGATCGTGATCGCCTTCACCTACCAGAAGTAACTTCTGGTGGTAAAGGTGGTTTTAAATCTAATCTACGTGAACGAAATGATTTTTTTCTTCCACGATTACTGATTTATTTTAGCCAAAAACAAATAAACAAAATAAAAGGGTAATGCTAGGAAAAAGGGTTTACCAAGAAACTGTGAACTGTAGAATACCTCTTGGCGAACCAAGAACTACGGGAAGGCAATCTCCTCGAATGTTGTGTTCGGTGTATCACAATTTACAAGGCGGCTGACCCGGTTCACTATGGATGGATATCACCTAAAAGTTACCCTCCCAAATATACCCAAAGGTATGTGGAGGCCCAAGTCCGTATTAGTGCTGTCTGATGCGAAACCGCACGGTGAGAGCACCCCTTTATACTTTTCATACTATAACACCGCTCGATATACTCGAAAGTACGTGGAAGAGCTATGATATACTTACATAGGTGGAGTGAGGTATCACACTTGGAATGTATCGCAGACAAGTTAAGAATAACTGCTATGTTTTACGATGCCATAACACGTCTCTAGCCTAGACCTTCTAAATGTTATCGTTATAATTCCAATGATTTGTTAGGTAAATTGAGATAAATTTTATGTTGATCTTGTTTAATAATTTTCCTTTCAAAGGTTCGCTGTGATGATGTATTGGAAATTCCTAAAATGAAAACAAAGAATGATAAGAAATCTTTCACTTTTAGTTTTTCAATGAAAATCCTAGCTACTAAAGGGAAAGAGCAATCAATCTACGAGCAAACAAATCAATGAGCACAAACTAAATGGAGATTTCCTAATTGTTCCTTTTGAAAAACACACAAACCACTACATGCAAATGCAATTTTTTCTTTTCAGTTCCTTTAATGTTATGAATGCAGAAAAGAAACTAAGTGCACTAAATCGACAAAAAAAATGCCTTTTACTTTTGAGAAATTAGGAATACAAACAATAATTTCTCTTTTGAAGGAAAAATGAGGAATTTAACAACAATTTATCCTATCAGGAAATGAATAATTTATGGCAATTTAATTTTTTTAAAAGCAAATGGATCTAATGCAACAATGAAAATACTTTGAAATTAATTCATCAATGATAAAGAAAAATGCTTTAAACAAACATTGAACACATTTTCTTTCAAAGGAGGAAGAGGTAGATAGATTCACTAGTCAATATGAGGTTCAAACTTTTCAAAACACAACTGTTGGCTCGAGTTTCCCCGGGTGACCAATAACCTGATCCATCTCGTAGTCAACTGCATTTCTCTTGCGGTGCATTTTTTATACCAGTATAGTTTGTGTACATCCTTGGTCGAATCGGGTCGCGTTGCACAGCTATTCATTAATGCCTGAAGGTTCTCTATAGCCTTTGGGTTACGTAGCAACTTCATACATGCCTACAGAAAGGGCTCAACCCCCTCATCCATCTTGGGGTGTGTTGGTGCCTGCGTAGTAGCTACTTCTTTCTGAGCTTGTCCCTTTTCCATGTTTGATCCTTCTTGACAGGTCAAAGGATCCCTGGCAGCCCCTTCCTCTGGTCCCCAGGTGACCATCCCACTGTGTGTTATGACGTTCACATTTGGGTCTATGTTCCTTAGCTTGGCTTTAAATATTTGCACATTCTACGTAGGGGTGGGCTCCGTTTCCTGCATTTTGGCTATTAAAATTGGCCAATCTTCGATCACATGGTTCAATTGTCTACAATATTTGCAAGATTGCCTTATAGGATTTGGGCAGTCCCTTGCAAAGTGTCCTACTTCCTCAAAGTTATAACAGATTAGCTACCCACATCCTTGACTTGCGCTTCCTCCTAGACCTCCCCGATCCCTTGCTGGGGAGCCACCAAAGCATGTGGGAGATCTAGGTGACACAGGGTCTGACTGTACCCTATATAGGTTCCCTCGATCTATCATCAGGTCATAAGTTTGATAGTTCTGCTCATCATGTCCTGCCGGCTAGTAGAAGTTGCACCATTGTTTCTCTAGTTCTGGGACATACGCACCTAGCCGGGGGCAATGGTTCATATCGTGTCACCCCGAGATGCAGCATTCATCGCACCATAACGCAGACCCGCTTGAGCCTGGATGCACTAAGTTGGGTTCCCCATTTGCTCCTAGGCAGACTAGACTAGGTCCTCCTTCTTGCATGTAATCTGCCAATAGAGGGCACTGATCCTTCATATGGCCAAACACCCGACATCGTATGCACCATAGATCTGTGCTGGCTCCTTTTCCTCGTTCCTTTCACAGAGTCTGAATTTCCATGTGCATAGCTCCGAGCTACTCCTGAATTTGCTGTACTCCTAATGAAGTATCTTCTCTGGGCGTAGCTTCTAGTTTCATGGCGACTTCCACAGCTTTTTCCTGTGACTTGAAGGTTTGGTGACTCATTGGTGTGTGCAGGTGGGGCAACAACATAGCGATGAACCATTCCGTATGTTGTCTATCATCATACTCAAATCCTCTCTCCCTGATTTCTCTCTTCAGTCGCTGATTAACCTCCCATACAGATTCAGACGCTCCTTGTTTGAAGTCCTTCACTTCTGCTACCAACTAAGAGTAAGATTTTGGCTTCCCGAATTGTTGCTTTAGAGTGTCCTTAATATCTTTAATAGATGCATTCCCGTTCTGAGATATGTATCGCATATACGAGTCCAATTCTCTTTCTTCGAACACCAGGGACAGATGTGCCCTCTTCACCGTATCGTTTGTCACATTTTGCGCAATCCATACGGAATCTACAGCAAACCACAATCGGTCCATATCCTCATATCCTACCCCCTTGAAGGTAGGTAGTTTTAGGTGCATAGCCATATCACTGTCTAGTGGAGGTGGTGGTATGGGCGAACTCTTACCTTTGTGCGGGCTAGACGGAGGTGTAGCCAGGGGACTCTGCACAACCGTCTCTCGCAAAGGGTTATAGATAGATATTCCCCTTTCAAGATTGGTTCGATAGTATTTACCGCTGCGTGTCGTGCTCTCATCTAGATTCGAGGTCATTCAATTGGTTTGATTGCACAGAATACTCTTCTCGCATAGTAATATCTTAATTAGCAAAGGTAATGTCTTCAAAAACTTGCCCCGGAACCCTTTAAAGAATCTCCGCTCTGCTTCAAAGTAGGAGACAAACTGATCAATGGTAAATTCTGTCACAAATCCTCCTACTGCACTATCCACCCAATGATCCACCGTGCGAGTGATGGTATTATCAGTTCTTTCGAGCTGCTAGATCAGCTCTAGAGTCCACTGAGTGACTCGTTCGTCCTTCCAATGCTTTTGGAACTCTACGAGCCTAGCCAGCCACTCCTGAAGCTCAGTTGCAAATGTTACAAAGAAAATTTCATAGCTTTCTATAAGAATGTACCTATTTTTCCACTTTTTTGCCATTAACCTCGTGCTATGATTCTCTTTTATCGTAAATTCCTGAATCTTCTTTTCGAACCACTCTTGAATTTCCTTCCTTTCAGGCTTCCAGTACTCTCTTGTCATTACCCGATCCCTCTCTCAAATTGTGCCCGGTCCTGGAGACCCTGTTCCAACAGTCCCCCAACACAATCTTGTGACTCATCCCGAGTCACTGTGGTGGTGCAGTCTCTATCTGCGCACGTAAGGTATTGATGGCGGCGATCAGTGGAGGTAACACTTCTTTACTCTGGGCAACCACACTCTGTGCAATGTCTACCAGCTTCTGGGAGGTTGGTCCTTCATTTGCTGCGGTGACACTCTCTAATGTTTGGGTGAGTCGCTTGATTGCACCATCGACATCCTGTGAAATTTGTAGGGCTGTGGTGGCCCAAGGCTTCAGATGTTCCGCAAGGATGTGCTTTTTTCGTCGGAGTTCCTCAATCTTGTCCTAGAGATCATTGCTAGTCTTCAATCGTGCCAGACATTGTGCATGCACCAAGGTGGGTAGCGTAGTTGTGACCTGTTCGAAAGCTTCTTCCTTCTGCCATAAGTCCTGATTAATTTCACAGAGGACTGGATCGTGTTGGACCATAGTCCAGAGTTGCATGGCTAACTCTAGCAACTGGGTGCCTTCAGCAATCTACCCTAAAATAATGTTCGTTGTGTCAGTTACTAGTGGAGCGCACTGGGCTCATATTTCCGAAGGCGTTTCTGACTACAATTTTCCCTATAAGTCAGTGATTTTCTACTCCAGTTGTGTCTTGATGGCATGAATTTCCATCATGGACGCTTTTAGTGTCGCAATAGTGCCGCAACAAACTTTTCCACTTTAGCCTGAGGCGTGGTTGCGGCCAGGATCTCGTCTGTAACCTCCATGCATAGCTGGTGGATCACTATTTCGAGCTCCACCTACTATGAGATGGCGAGGAGAAAATCTGTGGCCTACTACGTGATGGTATGCTCATCTGTACCAAGCTGTTGGTGCATTTTCTGGTCGCAATGGTTAATATCCTAGAATACAACGTTGTGGAGGCCTTGTAAGGCTTCGTGGGGTAGCTTATCCAAATCCAACTGGATCCCTGTTCCTGCTTGGAGCTGAGTTCCTATTAGGGCAGCGCTAGGTACACAACGGAGACGAATTTCTTCCATAACTAGTGATTTACCGCTAGTTACTGAAGGAGTTCGTGCCTAGCCAACACTGGTCTACAGCATATCCATTTTTAACTGAAGGGTGTGGAGTTCAGCCTAGAGGGTGTCAAGCGCGATCTTCTGCTGTGCCCTTATAGATTCCCACTTTTCTTTTGTACCATTGTGATTGCATCCGTGATTTTCTCTAGGTCACTGTCAGTTAGTTTGACCGTCACATCATATTACGTGCAAAGGGTGTGTTGTTTCTTTCGAGATCTTCGTGCTAGCTCACCTGACCACTTCGTACAGAGGGGAGGGGTGGTATCTTTGTCATACCCTACCTGAGTTGTGGCCACGGTGGCCTATGGTGGTTGCGTATGCTTTTTCGTGGCTATGTCTGAGCCCGTTTGGTTGGGCTCCGTGGTCTCCCCGCGATTGGCTGTGAAGCCTTTTTCCCAGGAAGGGGGGCCATAGTGAGATCAACAGGTCAATTTCTTCATTTTCTACCATATACGGAAGTTACATCCTTGTCTTATTGTTGAGGCCGCAGATCTAAATATGGTGCATGGTAACTTGGAATGCTAAAACACTTTTGTATTTTTCATATACCGTCGGGGACAACCGGGGTCTAGAATTTATGGCTGCTGCCACGCTACTTTGGAAGAGGACCCAGAAAACCTTGTTATCCTCAACGCGCTGTGCATCCTTAGAGTCCCATAAATGAGCGTACCGTGCCCCTTCACACATTCTTGGGGGGAGCTTAGGGATAACCGACTCCTCAGGGGTGTCCGAGGCAACCAATGCTATAAGGAGTAATAACCATGAACAGTAGAATGACATCCCCTGCTCCTGGGATTCGCAGACATTAGCTAGAAATTCGTCACATAAATATTGATCCCAATTGAAAGAGACTCCCTTCGCACACCGGCCGGCTAATTGAATAACATAGGTGGGGACAGTCACTACCTGGCACTTCCTCATTAGCTTATAGACTAAGAGCCTAGTACCCATCTGGGTATCCGGATCATTGATAGTCTGGATCACAAAGCCTCGCTGATTGCAATGCACATTGTAGGTCTTTTGCACAAATGTAGTGGTGGCTGTGTCGTACTTCTTGCCTACCTTCTCCAGCGGGTGCGGCCCTTGCATAGGAAGACCTGTAATCTTGTGGATCAATGTAGCATCAATAGGAACTCTGTCCCGAATCCACAAGCAGTCATCGCGAATTAGGGTGAGAAACTGATGAGCGAGCCAATATGTGATTTTGTAATGGCCAAAATGGGGCATCCAGAGTAGATTCAAGAGTCCAGACCTGGCCAGGCCACATACCCAATGCTGAGGAACCACCATGACCCCATCATTCATAATGATCATATCGAAGCATAACGCGAGGGCCAATTCAGGGAGGGTTTCATAGTCTGCCAAGTCATGATCATCCAACTTGACCTCATGGAGTCTTCCACAAGGATCACTGAGGACAGGGACTTATCCCGGAGTTAGGGGGGTTTGCAGATAGGTGACCAAGCCATCCAAGTTTTTTGGCATTCGTGTGGACGATATACGTGGGTGAACGAAGGGAGGTAACCAATTGATCGGATTAGTAGGAAGAGCACCTTCCTGCGGATATTGATCTAGAGGAGATGCCGGCGGGGACTTGGAGTGCCTTGGAGAAGTCCTAGGCTTCTTGATAGCCCATTTCACAGCTTTTGGGGCTTTTCTCGAGCCTTGTGCTTTCTCTTTTCCTTTCCTTGTGACCGGCGTAGAGGGAACTTCTTCTAGTTCAGACTCAACGTCCATGATCCCCTCAATGTCAGGCCTTATCGGGGCCAAAGGTTCGGCAGGGTTAGTGGCCACCATTTTTGCACGAAAGATAAATCCCAGACCTGGGTGACTACTATCAGATGGAGCAGTTTGACTAGACATGAGAGGGATAGTGCAGATACGAAAAATCTGACTGCTCAAGTTCTTTTGAGAGAAAAATGGTGAGTGCAAGCTAGGCAAGTGAGATAGAACCTCTGGCAGAAATATCTGGCCCCTTCTATAATACCCATAATCATGCAATGGTAAGGTAAACTTTATCGGTGATGTGTCCCCAAGGAAACGGTAAAAAAACCCCAAAAGTTGCTTCATTAAATGCCTAGAGGCCGCTCGTTTTAACGATAACTTTTTCTTTTTACCAATTGTCACCCTTTCAATTGCTATTTTTCACATCCCCTATGTGCTTGGCCTCTCCGCTACACTAGGGTCAATCATCTGCATCTTCCGTGCATCCTCCCCCAACATAGGCTTGCTTTCTAGGTAACTTATGACTGATGACAAAGTTTCCTGACATCCGTTATCCCTAGAGAGTCTTACCATCAGTGTAAGTGAGGTTTTCAGAGGGGCTATAGTTAGAGCATATTTTCAAACGAACCTCCTATAATAACCGACGTGGCCAAGGATTACCCATAGCTATTTTTTTTTTGTCGGGGCTACCAAATGGATGAGAGCTCTGCCTCTCGTGAGTGTAGAGTGCATTTCAGTGCTATGTGTGCATAGCCTTGAGTTGGAAGTAGCTCGAGGGTCAACCTGGCTTGTTTCAAGGGTTAGGCCACAGTAGTCAATTATCCCTGGCTCCTTTAGGTTCCCCGTGGGTAGTTTAGGGGCCATATACAAGTGCGATTTACTCCATGCTATCGTGTCAGAATCTTGTAGGGTTGATGGTCCTTCGAAGCACAGTGTCAACATAGCACGACATTCTTCCCAATCTTGGAATGCTTCCTTCTGGGTGTTCCACCATCACGTAGGGTTCTATTATATGGCTATTTTAATGGCCCCCAGCCTTTGTTCCCTTGGGACCGCAACTTCAAATACTTGTAAGAATTCCTTGATATCACCCGAGCTGTCACAGTATGGTAGGTCCCTTACCTCTGAGGAAACACAATGGAAGTCTTTTGTGACCCGAAGATAACGTAGCGCAGAGACATTATGCAACCAGTTCTGCCAATTCTCTATCTCCTCATCGGGATCAGATAATCATTCATTATCCTCCTCCCCGCAAGGTACTTCATCCCTCATCGGGTTGATAGCATACTGCATAGTTAACTTATAGATATAGTCCACATCTTCTTCCTTTGGTACTGGTTCAATGTAGTGGTTACCTTCCGCAGGGTCTAATGGTACGATCACCCTTGTATCGTTATTTTCAAACACCATGTTTCTCTTTTTTAAATTAATGATACCACCCATGTCGATGGCCTAATCCAATCCTAGTAGCGCACAGTAGGGGTCCGCATCTTCTACAATCTGAATGACTTCAAAGTTAGCCTAGACCTTAATCCTTGCGATATCTACCATAAACCCTAACAGCCTCCCCAAAGGTACGATCCTCTGTTGATTATCCATGTGTAGCTGGATAGTGGACCATTCCAACTTCGGTTCGCCCATCTGTTGCCAAGTCTGTTTAGGTAATACATTGGCATCCGATCCAAGGTCAAAAATAACCCAGTCCATCTCGTAATCGCCGATTTGTGCTGTCAACCACATCTCCCTCCCAGTGCATTGCTTATATCTGTATAATTTGTGCACATCCTTAATATCAGGGGACACGGTAGAGCGTGTTGCGCAACTATCTATTAATACCTGCAGATTTTGCACTGCCTTTGGGTTATACAACAACTTCATACATGCCTGCAAGAAAGGTTTGACCTCCTCATCTGCCTTAAGGTTCGCAGGAAGTAGGGATGTAGATTCCTATGTCCCGATGAAGTTCCTTCTAGCTACTATAAACATTTCTCTTTCTTTGTCCAGGTCCAGTCCTTCTTGTTTGCTAACTTCCTTGCAGATCAACATGTTAGTTTCAACCTTCTCCTCAGTCCCTCTAGTAGCCAAGCCACTACGCGTAAAAACATTTACACTTGGATCCTTACCCCGCATCTCAGTCTTAACCCTCTGCACATTCTGTGTAGGTGGTAGTTTCTTCTCCCATATTTTTGCTATCAAGACTGGACAATCTTCTAGCGTTTGGTCCAACTGTTTGTAGTATCTACAGGACTATTTTGTAGGGTTCGGAAAATTCCTCGCAAAGTGCCCTGTGTCTCCATAGTTATAGTAGATCAATAGCCCCCGGCTCCGACCTACACTTCCACTTCGGCCTCCTCCCCTACTTCCGGAGGGGGAACCTCCCATGCTCGCGAGGGTTTTTGGCGACGCAGGGTCTGACTGCAAGTTATAAAATTTCCCCCGATCTATCATTAGATCATAGGTCTGATAGTTCTTCTCATCATGCCCTACTCACTGAAAAAACTGGCACCATTGTTGCTTTCGCTCTAGGATGTATGCGCCTAGACGAGGGCAGTGGTTTGTATCATGCAGTTCGGCTACTAAAAAATCCTCACACCATAACACAGGTCCGCTTGGGCCTAGTTGCGCTGGGTCAGGTTCCCCGCTTGATCCAGGGTGCATCAAGCTAGGTTATCCTGTTTGCTGGTATTCTATCGGTAGTGGGCACAGATCCTTCGTATGTCCTGATACTCGACATCGTAGGCAGCATAGATCTGCGCCAGCTTCCCTCCCTCATTCCTTTCGTAGGTCCTGAATCTCCATGTGCATTGCCCCGAGCTGCTACTAAATTTGTTGTACTCCTAACAAAGTATCTTCCCTGGGCGTAGCTTCTAGTTTCATAGCGGCTTCAAAAGCTTTGTCCTATGATTCAAAATTCCAGTGACCCATAGGTACGTGTAGGTGAGGTAGCAGCATGGCGATGAACCACTCCGTATGTTGTCTGTCATCATACTTAAATTCTCCTTCTCTGATAGCTTTCTTTAGGTGTTGATCAGCTTCCCACATGGACTCAGTCATTCCTTGCTTAAAATCTTTCACATCTACTACGATCTGTGAGTAGGACTTAGGCTTTTGGAATTGTTGTTTCAGAGCATCCTTAATATCCTGAATATATGCGCTTCCATTTTGAGATATGTATTGCATATACCAGTCTAGAACTCTCCCTTCGAAGGCCAGGGATAACTGCACCCTTTTCACAGTATTGCTTGCCATGCCTTGCGCAGTCCATACTGAGTCTGCAACAAACTAAAATCGATCCATGTCCTCATCTCCCACACCTTTGAAGGTGGGTAAATTCAAGCGCACTGCCATATCTTTTGCTGGTGGGTTTTCGGACAAGGTTTTACCCTTTCATGGCCCTGCTGGGTTTTTCACAGTTGTTCCTTCTATAGATTTATTCCCTTCTTTCGTACCTTCTCTTCAATTTCCTTTCTTTCAGGCTTCCAGTACTCTTTTGTCATTACCTGATCCCTCTCTCAAATTGCGCCTAGTCCTGGCAACGAAACCATTTGGTTTCTCGAGGGGTCCTAACCCAGGTTCAAAGGTTAAGGTTTGCCAACAAACCCCTATACTACTGGACCTTTCGGCAGTGACCTACTTGCGCAGGTCAAAGTATCACCTGAAGTAGTATGGGTGGGTGTTGGAACCAGGTTTCCACACCCTGAGAAAGGATAGGTAAGGCAAGCAAAGCTGTGTCCGGCCTTATAATGACCAGGTCGCCTATTACAGAGTCAGATCTATAGGTCTCCTTCGCATCCACGTGCACAAGGTCAACTATACTACGGTTGTCAATAAATTATATACTTCTAATACAATAGCGCAGTATTGTAGAACAGAGCCAGAAGCAGTAACAACACTTACACAGTATTTTCATAGCTTAACACAGAATACGCATAATACATCAATTACCACATATTCGCATAAACAGTACACATAGACTCAGTTACTCAAACAACCTTTCTTATTCATCAATCCGTCAATTCCTTCTTACAATACCCAACCCGACCTGTGCATACAGAAGTAGGGTCCACACACAGCAGGACTCTGGATCTCCGCACACATAGCCAGTAGGATTCCTTCCCCCAAAAACCAAAACAGATCTACTAAGCCACAATTCGCATCAAGAGCTCATCATCTTCTCTTACAATTCAAAATGTTCCTCTATTTATAACAATCTAGCCTAATCTTTCCTATGGTCTGCAAACCATGGTTTACGGATTCCATATCTACCCTTTAACCCATTACAATTCTTTTCGGGGCTTTGTCCCACCCCAAAAACCCTGCGCTAGACTAAATATAATCAAAATTATACAAAATCAGACCAGTTTCACAGCTTATAGGAGACGCTGTTCCAACAATAGCAGAAAAAAAACTGAATTAAATTGCAAAGACAAATTCAAGGGAATTTGGATGGTTTCAAAAGGCAACACAGTTTCTAAGGAGAGACAGTGCTTTGCAATGCAGGCCTAAAAGGGAGACAGTGCTATGCAAAGCACTGTGTCCTATCCAAGAGTGCGTTTGGCACACTGTATAAGGAAAAACACAACTGTTTAACACACTTCTTTTGCAAATTTGGATTTCAAAAAGTTTAATCTTTGTGAGTAACAACTATTGGGTGAATAAATAGAGAAAATCAGAGGCTAAAACACCTAGGAAAAAGAGTAATCTCCCTAGTGGAGTCGCCAATTTTTTGAGCGAAATTATGAATTACGGATAAATCATTCTTCCCTAGACATGTGCTAATCTAGAAAAATAGGTCAAAGACTTTACGACTATATTTCCTAGCTATAAGCAGACACACAAAATGAAATAAGAAGCTTACTTGGAGTCCAAGCGCTTCCAAAATCTCCTTCTATTGCTTTTGCTGTAGCTTCAAATTCTAGTCGGTTGTGAAAAATATTTCCTGCAAGAATGAACACTAAAAAACAAGAGATAACAATAATACAGATGTCTATTCAAGTTATTTAGCTAAATCAATAAATAATAAAACATATACATCAATTAAGAAATCATGATATTGAAAATCAAAGCTTATACAGATGCATATAGGGAAAAACAAGCAGTAATATTTATTGATGATAGAAGGGGAGGTTACAACCCAGTGATTGATTTAGTGTCACCATCTCCAGCAACATCCCAGCCTCATCACAATGAAAATATCTCTAGCAATATGTCACTCAAATCAAACCCTCAATTTAAATTCCACCAACATTTCTCTACTCAAATTCTTCCTTATCAAACACTAAGATCAGTGCTCAATTTATAGAGGAGATGAAGGTAGTTTTACAATCAATGACTTTCCAATAATAGGCAAGACATGTTCCCAATCTTGTAGATATCAAATGGAAACTTGGATTCGAAGCTTGACAAATGTGAACTCTTTTAGAAGGCACTGGCCAAGTGGAGATTCCAGAACAATGAAAATTTCACTCCCAATGTGACCAACGCACCCATGAATGTCGAGAAGTGCTTTGCAGAGCAACCTTGCATGGGGCTACCTGCATATGCAACACACTTAGTCCCTTTAGAGGTAGTGTTGATGAGCTCTCATATGATATATTATAAATTTCAAATCTTGGAAACCTTTGCATATGAAAGTCTTGAATGATTTGTCTTATTCTTTGTCTTAGGGCATGTAGCAACTGAAATGATAGGGGATGATAGACCCTATTCATTGGTCCTGGATATGATGTCTAGTTAGTAAGTTCATTGGTAATGATGCCCAAATTGACCTATAACAACCACCATTGGGCTTAACCAATTCAACTGCTCGATCGGTTCAATGATACCCACATCCACCATATTCTCTAACTCTTCCTTTACCTTCTGCTTATATTTGGGGTTCAATCGATAAAGGTGTTGATTTAAAGGGCATGCATCGAATTTTAATGTGATATTCATGACACCGAGGTCCCACACAATTCCCTTCAACTCGGAGAGCTATAGATCCTGATATTCCGTGAGAAGCTCTGCAACTTTTCCCAATGTATCATCATCCCAGTAGTCCCCAATCTTGGCAAACTTGAGCTGCTCTTCTGTCCCAATGTTGACTTCCTTAAATTTCATAGTTTTAGTCACGTCCACCATTCTTAATGAAAGTTGTGCAAGTGCACGACCTCCTTATGATTCTGGGATATTAACATTCCTTGGGTCATCTTCATTATCCTCGATCGACATATTTCTACAGTTGACTATTTCTTGCATCTGTATATCCCATGCCAGTGAAGCGCACTCCCTATGGGGCCGAGATTCATCAAAGACCAGAGCATCTATGTCCCATAGAGCGTCATCCAATTTTTTGGAGCCACCCACAGATCCAAAGGTTGCCAGGAAATCTTCATTCATTGTATACCAGTCTCAAGTACCTTAGTGTAGCTCAACTTCTAGATACTAGGTAGTAGGGTTTGGTCCCAAGGATTTGAAAAATATATGAACCCATTCATTCCATGTGTTTTCATCCCATACCTCCATCCACATGGCCAAGTGCTTGCACGGATCTCCCCGACCATAGAATAATTCAATTGGTTGAGTGGATGGAGGTTCAAAGCACAGATTCATCATTTGTCTAAATTCCTCCTAGTCCTGAAAAGTTCCCCTGTAGGTCTCCCACCACCACACTAAAATTGTGCGCATATCCAAATCAAGCACCCAGAAAGGCTTCGTTCCTCTAGGACAACTTTTTCCAATGGTTCCATAAATTCTTTGACACTACCAAAACCATCAAAGTAGGGTAGTTCTCTTACCTCAGAGGAGATGCATCGAAATTTGTTTGTAATATTGAGGTATCACAGAGAAGAGTCATTGTGTAACTAGTTCTATCAGCTCTCCATTTCACCATCAGGATAAAAAAAAACAGGAGTTATCCTTCTCCCAGTTCAACATGTCATCCTCTATAGGGTGGATCCAGTCTTTGTCCCACACAGTCAGCTTTTATATATGGTCAACCTTTCCCCCTTCACCCACTAGTTTTGTGTACCATTATCCTTCTGCCAGATCTAATGGGACTATCACCTATGTACCACTATTCTCAAAAATCATACTTTTGCACTTTAGATTCATGATGCCTCCCATATTGATGGACCAATCCAATCCTAACAACGTAGGGTAGGGATCTACATCATCCACAATTTGTATAAACTCAAAGTCAGCACATACCTTTACTCCAGCGATGTCTACCTCAACTTGCTGAAGCCTGCCAAGTGGAATGATCTTTTGCTGATTATCCATGCATAGCTGAATGGTGGACCATTCCAACTTTGGCTCTCCCATATTCTGTCAGGTTTGTTTAGTTAAGAAATTTACATCAAACCCCAGATCCAAGATGACCTGGTCCATTTCATAATCTCTAATCTACACAGGCATGTGCATCTCCCTACCAATTCTCTTCTTCTGTTTGTAAACCTTGTACAACCTTGGTTCCTATCCGTGACACCTCTTTTTCTACACAGATGTCTATCGGGGCCTGTAGATTATCTACTGCCTTCTGATTGTGCAGTAGCTTAATGAAGGCTTGTAAGAATGGCTTAACTTCATCATAAGCTTTCAGTTCTATGGGATTTATTGAGGGGGATTCTTTTGCAGCAACAAAATCCTTTCTAGCTTCAATGAAAATATCTTTTTCTTTCTACAGGTTGAGGCTTTCATGTTTTTCAGACGCCTTTCTGATTAGTGGTTCTGTGGCAGCCTTCTCCTCGTTTCCTCCAGTGGCAATCCCATTGTGTGTAATTACATTTACACTTGGACCATTGTCGCACGGATAAACCTTAACCCGTTGTATGTTTTGCATTGGAATTTGTTGTTTTTCCTACATTTTAGCTATTAAACATAGGACAATATTCAATTACATGATCAAATTGCTTACAATACCTGAAGGATTGTTGCACAAGGTTCAGGTGGTCTCGTGCATAATGTCCAACGTGTTATCGCTCTATAATTTATAAGATTGGCAAGAATAAATTATAAATAACAACATAAAACCACTTTGAAACCTAGGATATAGCCCTCCTAGACTCAGAGAGGGATTTATCTATAAGATTTAGCTTTTTTTTAAAGTTTTCTGATATTAGGCTAGTTAAATTGTTGGTGAGAGCTTTTTTTTATTGATAGTTTTCGGTTGGATTAATGGACCTCTTTAAACTGTTTCCATTGGGCTATGGAGTCAAATAGGTTGGGTGTATGCATCAATTTTCCATAGAAATTGCAATGAAAGCTAGCTATATATATTGGTTATTTATAACAAAGTTAAATGTGGAATGAAGAAAATTATTTCATTAGTGGTTTAAAAGAAGTTAAGTATTCTTAAACCAGACCTCAGAGGAAAAAAATTAAATTGTAAACTCAACCAGAGTTAAGGTGCACTGTATAGAAAATATTCATCTTCAGATTTCTATTTTACAGTTAGAAAATGAAACATTGATGGGAAAATCAGTGGGAAACATTAAACATAGTAAAAGAAAAACATCACAAGGAAAATACAACACACAAACCTTGCAAAATGGTCTTTATATTGATGCTCCAACTCCAAAATTACATATACTCCAATGAAAAATATCTTACAATCTAGGGTCCAACCCCTAATACTGAATCAAAATGAAATATTCAAACAAATTCCTACTAATTTTCGTATCAAAAGAGGCAATATTCTATTTATTACAATGATACCTGATTATTGACATTTGTGACCACTGCATGGACATGTTAAAACAATTTTGACATATGGCTAAAGTCTCCATAAATCCATTATTGAGTGATGTAGTGGTTTGTTGTGCTAGCAAATCCAAGGCTGATGTGTTGTACTGATACATTGGATCTGCTAAATTGAATGACGGGCTGAGTTGGTTGTTCCACTGTCATGCTGAGCTGTCACCATTCCTGATAGTCACATAATTTTTCCCATTCCTCTAGATTCAGAATTTTGATTCTGATCAAATTTCTATAGATTTCATCAGTCTCTGTATACTTCATGAAAGTTGGCTTCAGCTGGAATATGTGCTTGATTTCATGCTGTATGAAGATGTCATTGCTTAGAACTTCATAGAAAGCCCTAACTATAATAGTGTTCTTCATATTTGCATGCTTGGATGCATCCTTGGAGATCTCAGTCAGATTTTTAACATAATCTGGCTTAGCCATAGTCTTTTCATTAATCATAAATAAGGAAGGTAATCCATTTTTGTTTAGAGGTTCAATTTTGTTGAAGAATCTTCTTACTCCAATCTGAAGATGATGACATTTCTCTTCCACCTGTGTGACTAAACTCTTTTTGTTCAATACTTTCTTGACCTCAAGTATGGTTACAGTTCTGTCTTCTACTCCAAGAGGTTCCAACTCAAAACACTTTTGGAGTTTAGAAATTTGATGATATTGTTGGCAGTTGCAGGATTATCCCCAAGTTCCTCATTTTCCTTTTCTATTGCAACCCTTACCGGATCAATTATATCTCTCTGCTAAAAAATTATCTGGATGGATGGCCATATCTCATTCATGGATTGAATTATATTTAACCAGATGATTTATTTGACTCTTCCTACCATATTCCCAATTGAAGATTCCCTAAGAGACTTCTGTAGACTCTCTGTCAACTTCTTGTTGATCTGCAACTTTGTAGCATGTGCTGAATCATTTCTCTTTATCTGATCTTGTAGGGTAGTGACTTGGTCTTGCAGCTTTTTGATTTCAGCTATTTGCGAAGACATATTTTCCATAGCCTTAGCTAATTGCTTAGTGCCTCCACTTGATGTACCTGTAGTTGTAGATGTTTTCGAATGAATGACAACAAGAGGGACTACTTGTAATGGAATCATGGCCTTGGATGCTTCTTTTGTTGCTTCCTTTATTTCCTCTCTTACCACTTTTTGTTTCTCTTTTATCATTTTCTCCATCTCATTTCAAATTTTCTTAATCTGTTAAGCTTTTTCAATGATCAGCCACATCATTTTGGCCTTATATGTCTCATTTTCCTCTATATCTTTTGTTATAGGATCTTTTGTTGCTGGCATCTTGAGCTGCTTCCTCAAAGCAGCTATATCTGCGTTCTTATTATTTACAATTTCTTCTACCACTGCTAGGTTTGTTGGGTCATACCCAAATTGTATCACTAAATCTTCCTAGGATTAATTCTTGTATCATTGGCCATGGAGGAAATATTTTCCATTTTAATATGTGACTATGTATTGGACAATGTAATCTGCAATTTTGATAGACTCATCGCTGTACTGGTCAATGTAGAGGAGATCATTTCTCTTGTATGCTTATGCATATCCATTTGATCTATGGGATGAATATTTTTCACATCAAACTCAAAATAAGTCTTCTTGTAGTTTGTTAAATTTTTTGGTTGAGGGATCTGTGCTTCCAAGAAAGCCATCTTCATTCTTCCCTTCTCAGAGTCAAAGGATGATAAAATCCCGCTTTCTGAATTACTTGTATTTTTCGAAAACTGATTGTAGGTGCTGGTTTTATGTATCTCATTCCTTCTTTTGATATCCTTGAATGTATCATAGATATCCTCCTCTTTTTTTCCTGCAGTGGAAGTAGATGTAGGTCTGCAAATTCTACTGCTAGAAAGGAATGGTGGCAGAAGACGTTGAGAAAATGGTTTGTCCACCTGTTGGAGAAGAGCTTGGTGAATCCTTGATAGTAATAAATGTTTTTTGATCTTTCTCACTGCTTTGTTCAATTTCCATGTGGACTCTGTCTTGCTTCCTCTATTTCATCTTGAAATCTTTGGTGTATGTGTTAATATCAATGTCATCTTGATCATATTTTGTTCTCTTGCTTCCTATTTCATTCTCTGATTCCTTTCCCTTGTCTTCTTTAGCCCCTGTATCTTTCATTTCTTGTGGAGTTGGGGTTTAAATCCCTAATGTAGAAATGAACTATTCATCAACCTCCTGCAGTGTATTGGTTGTCCATTATTCTTTATTCATGTACTGCGCTATCTCCAATCTATGTGTGTGGATCTATGGTGTGGATTTGTTCTCCACCCTTTTATTGGAGATGATACCCACTGGGTCATAGGACAAGGTGAAACTGTGAATGAATTTCAACTCCTTCAATAACCTATTGGCCTCCTCCCCTACTTCTTTGTTTTTGCAAACGAAAGGATCAATCTGTGATTTTATCCTTAATTGAAACTTTTTCTTTGCAAAGAAAAAATGCACCTCTTCTGCATTTATCATTTGTCTTATGTATTCTAAAGCAAAGATCCTCATAGAGAGGTATCTTGGCAGTTTGTAGGGGGCCAATTCACACCCATAAACTATGATCTCTATATAATTTTGGTACATGTACCAATATTTTGTTCTAACATGGTTTGTCAGGTGCATTATCTTCTTAATTTCTTCACTAACCCTTGGCACTATTGCACTGTTGAGTGTACTGATTGCTGGATGTACAAATGAGTCCACAAAACTTTTGTAGGTGTAATTATTCTAATCTTTCATCAATAATGTGGTCTAGAAAATCACTTATTATGGCTGAGAATCGTAATTTAGCTTCATCATGTCAAATTGAAACCTATGTGATTGAAAATAAACAAACATATACACCAACACTGAAGTGTATTTGAACACCTCTTGTGTTTGAAACTTTAAGAGTTGATTATGAATGTCATCAACAAGGAATTGGGAATAATTGAACATGACTGATGGTTTAGAATCTGATGAAATTATGGAAAAGAAACCAATCATGGCTTCATCTACCCACTGGTCTGTGTGATATCCTAATAAATAAGACAAAACAGTGACAATATGTTGGGTCCTATAAGGAAAAATGGATGAAAGATATGGGGGATTCTTTGTAGGCATTGGGGCATTAGTGGCGATGAAAAGCTATAAAGTTTTAGCTCTGCTGGAAAAGTCCAACTTCTCATATAACTCCCTAAGGGCTTCGTAGGAAAAAGGAATGGTTTATTCAACAATGGGGGCCTGCATCATCCGCTGAATGGATTGGGCACTAATGGAAAACAAAACTTCTCCTGCTGGAGTCACTATAGATCTCTAGTTGATGTCATAACAGGATTGGAATTTTCTAATAAATTCTGGAGAGCTATGGGTTTTGGGAAAAATATAACAGGGGAGTTTAGTTTCCCATAGGCCTATATCATCAACTTCATCAGGTAGTTTGTTCTCGAGCTAACAGTAGACATCGAATAAATCGAAGTCAGACTTTCTCTCATGGATTTTGAAATCTCGATTTGGCAATGCCAAGTGATCCAGGTCCACCCAAGGGTAGACCATAGGATTGAATGGTTGTAGGTTTGCTTTGGAGGCATTTTGCGAACTCTGATAAATTTCACTGTGTCTTTCATTGCAGAAAGAAGAACGAGATTGAAAGAAGAGGGAACAGAGAGGGGGAACAGTGGCAGATAAAAATGGGGAAAGGAAAAATAACAGGGGAGGTGTGAACAAACTTGTAGATCACTGCATATCACTTTGAATTGTCTGCTGATAAACATAGGTTGTATTCACTAATATTCTATGTTAATATTCTGCAATTAGATCACCTGTATCAGTCGAATAGAATAAGCATGGTAAAACTTTCCATTTGAGTTGAATTGGGATTTTAACAGGAGATTGGGTGAGGGTTTTCTTGGCGCGGGCCCATTGGACAATGACCCAACCAATTCAATGCACAATGGATATCTGGAAAGAGTGGGCTTGATAGGATGAAGGAGACAGATAGGCAGAGACGTGGCACAACAACACAGGGAAACGGTCATTTCAACAGTCAAAGGTAGCGGCGATTTAGAACATAGTGGAAACCACTTTTCGGAGGTAGGTCTCGATGGTAAGTGTTAAGGGAGGGGGGGTGTGAAATTTTCTAGGTATGACATGTAGCGACAACAGTGGTATCTAATACCATCAATTCCGGATGCCCCCCCCGACGTTAATGTTCGGAGGCTAAGGGAGGGACGAAAATCCATGGGAGCCAATAGATGGATAAGGAGGGTGTGTAGATGACAGGAATATGAGGATCGATTAGTGAGATGGGACGTGTGATGTGATAGTGGGGTCAGGTCGATTTAATGTATGGGAGCATATGGTTTAGGACTTAGGATAGGGAGAATATGAGTTTTCAGGGTTTAGGATAAGGGTGGGATATAATTTTTTCAGGACTTAGGATAAAATAATGACATAAGACATGCCAAAATATTTTGAATAGAGCTTAATTCCCAAATTTTGGAATGCATCCCTTAACAAAAATTTAGGATAAAAACCTTTTGTACTTTGATTTTTCTCCTTCAACCATAGAAACATGAGACCATTAAACTGCACATTATAGGAAAAATTGCATATCTCCTTCATTCTTTCTTTTCTTCACCTCTACCTACCCAAACTAATAATCTAACATTTTTTTTCTTTTGCAAGGTGCATTTGGACTTGCAGAACCTAAACATCTTTTATTTTAAACTTCTAATCTAACATATATCCTTATTCCTTCCATTGACTCAAATTAAATTGTTGAGTCAATTCGTTTCTACCTATCTACTGATATGCCAAGATTAAACAGTTTGGCAAATATTTTTTTTCTAACCTATCAACAGAAATTGAAAATTGTACAATCATGATTAAACTGTATGATTTAGAAAACCTATCTAACGAGTAGTGGCATTTTGATTCGCAACACTTTCAGTATTATTTCTTTTTTTGGGGGTTTTTTCTTTTTTTCATTTTCTCATTTTCTTTATTTTTTTCTACCCTCTTTTCTTTTATTTTTCATATTTTTTACTCTAAATCATTTGAATATTGAAAAAAAATTTCAATATGAAGTTGCAAATAAGATGAAATATCCAATCACCTTGAGATCCTATGATTTATAGGACACTAGTAACACAACGTCTCCACAGTTGTAACGAATTAGCTGCCCTCTTCCTCGACCTGTGCCTCCACCTCTCCCCTATCCCTGTCCTCTTGTTGGAGATCCTCCTTGTCTGGAGGGAGATGCTAGTGGTGAAGGGTCATCCTGCACTCTGTAAAGGTTCTCTTTTTCAGTCATCAAGTCATATGTTTATCAGTTGTGCTCATCATGTCCTATTGAAGAGTAGAATCTGCACCACTGTTGCTTCAGTTCTGGGACATAGGAACCTAATCATGGGCAGGGGTCTGTGTCATGGCCCCCAGCCACCCAAAAATAGATGCACCATAGTGTGGGGGTACGAGGCCCAACAACATCCCTCGAGTGCAGTGGACTTGTTCCCTCAGCTTGCATATAATCCGACAACAGAGGGCATTGATATTTGGTGTGGCCAGATACCCTGCAGCATATTCACCAGACACTTGTGCTAGCTTCTTTACCTCGATATCTACGTAAATTATGAATTTCTAAGCACATAGCCTCTAATTCACTCTGAATATTCATCACTCCAAACTGAGCATTGTCCCTTGGCACAACTTCTAACTTCAAATAAATTTCCAAGGATTCTTCCTGTGAAACAATCTTCTACTTACCCATGGGCCCACACAGATGCAGAAATAGCATGGAAATGAACCATTCCTTATGCTGCTTGTCATCTTAAGAAAATCCTCCATCACTGATGACTTTCTTTAGTCATGGGTCAGCTTTCCAAATTGATTCTGTAGGCCCTTGCTTGATATCTTTTAGTTGTATTATGCATTGAGGATAAGATTTAAGCTTTCGAAACTGATACTTCAGGGCATCCTTGATCTCTTGCGCTGTGGGATCCACATGTTGAGTAATGTATCCCATGAACTAATCCAAACCTCAACCTTCAAAGGCCATCACCAGATGCGATTTCTTAACAACATTAGTAGTGACATTCTGTGCAGTCCATACCGCATTCACCACAAACCAAAATTGGTTCATATCCTCATCCCGCACACCCTTAAAGGTGGGTAACTTCATCTGCGAGACCATATTGTCCGCGGGTGGGGGTGGTGGAGGGGTAGGCAGATTCTTACCCCTGCGCGAGTTTGATGGTGGCGTAGCAGGAGGGCTAGTCTCAACATGTGTAGCCCCACTTCTGTTTAGATAAAGGGAATTTCTCAAAGGACTGTACACATATCTATCCCCTTTTTTATTGACCTGATAGTAATTACTGCTACATGTAGTGATTTCACTCTGATTAATGATCATTCACTCAGTGTGGCTACACAAAATACCCTGTTTTCACTATATCATCTTAATCAACAGAGTCAAATTTTGTAAAAGCTTACCCATCAATCCTTTGAAAAATATCCTTTTGGATTCAAAGCAGGACACAAACTGATTGATTGCAAACTCTGTTACAAATCCTCCAAAGAAGTTGTCAACCCAGTGATCTAAAGTTTAGGTAATGTAATTATCAATATTTTCTAATTGTTGGATCAATTCAGGGGTCCACTATGTGACCTGATCATCCTTCCAACAAGTTTGGAATTCTGCTAACCTTGCCAACCACTCTTGTAGCTCGTGTGCAAAGGTTACAAAGAATATCTCATGTACCTCAATGAAAACATACTTATTCTTCCACTCTTCAGTAGATAGCTTCTTACTTCTATTTTATTTTAGGGAAATTCTTGAATCTGTTTTTCAAACCAGTCCTCAAGTTCAAGCTTTAATGGTTGCCAATGACCTCACGACATCACCTAACCTCTCTCAAAATGCTCCCAGTTCCAGCAACGGAACCATTTGTTGGCATGAAGGGTCCTGACCCAAGTTCGGAATTGAGGTTAACCAACAAAACCCTCTTACTACTGGCCCTTTCAGTAGTGACATGCTTGCGCAAGTCAAATTCTAACCCGAAGTAGTATGGGGGGTGTTGGAACTAGTTATCCACACCCTGAGAGATACTTGGAATGATGTGGGTGCCTTAAGATCCCAAAAAACCATAAACAGACCTTCGCAATAGAAGCCCTAACCAATAAACCTTCTTAGACAGATTTATGTAAAATATGCAGAATATCTTGCACCAGGAAACATAACAACTATAAACCAATTAATAACCTTTAACACATCATATCAAAGCCTTAAACCATCATATCCATCCACTAAGAATTCACATAAGCCCATACATAGTTGCGCAAGAGATATATTTTTAGACAATACCGGAAATGGAAACAAGGTGCAGAACATTCATAACATAACCAACAAATGAATATATAACTCAAATATCCACAACAATATTCCTTTATTACTATCAGTTCAAATCCTTCTTACAAAACACTTCAATAGCCCGCACACAAAGCGAATGGGTTCCGCACACACCAAGACTAAGGTCTCTGTGCACACAGCCAGATGGAGCCTTCTACCTAGAAAAATCCACACAAAACTATCACAAAATATCAAGATCCATCTTTCACATTCATAATTATTCAAAAATAACTTCTTAGACTCAATCTAACCATCTATTTATATTATTAGCCTGCGCTACTCTATGGTCTACAAACTATGGTTTGCGGCCCCTTGATCTCACCTTTTTCCCATTACTATTCATAAGGGGATTTTACCCGCCCAAAACCCCTGCACAAGACTAAATTATTACAAAATATAACAAAATGGTTATACTTGGGGTACCCTTCTCCAACAGGCACTATATAGGCAAATTTGTAACACTCCCACCAGTTGGAGTGATCTAGTGAACAAGGTACTTATTGGACCATACATGTTGGCAGACATGGAATAGGAAATGCAGTTTATAAATAATAATCTAAAGGTAACACAGGACATGAAGAAAATTTATGCAGACCAACAAATGGAATTTAAGGAGTTTCAGGCTGGGGAGCATGTGTATTTTTGCATCAATCCCAAGAAGATATCCTTGAGGCTCAGATCATGTACCAAGTTGGCACCATGATATCTTAGTATTTTTGGGATCCTTGAGAGGGTTGAACCATTGGCCTACAAACTCGCATTGCCTCTGATAATGAAAGCCCATTATTTTTTTCATGTTTCATTGCTTAAAATATATGTAAAGGATGTTGAGCATGTTATTGGTTGATTTGTATTACAGGTGGAGCAAGAAGGATAATTCTATCTAGAACCCCAATGCATATTGCAGCAGAAACATCTCATGCTCTAGAATAGATCAATCGAGTAAGTTAAAGTGTAGTGGAAGCACTTTGGGCCTAATGAAGCTACATGAGAGATGGTTGATTCGATGTGGGCTATGTATCCTTCATTATTTGACGGTGTTCAAGGCAAATGAGTTTTGTTATTTGTAAATATAAATGTATTATTTATATTGTAAATACCGCAATGAGATAAGCTATAAAGCTCCAATAAGTGGTATGGTTGTCATGTTTTTCATGATGGTTTTTATTTTGAAAAATATGTTATTATAAATACTTCAATGAGCTAGGTTATAAATATCCATAGGTAGTATGTTTTCCTTTTCAGCAGTTTTGTTGGGTATAAGTGTGGTTTAACAATGAGGACGGTGTTCCCCTAAGGGGGAGGGGTTTGTAATAGCCTCACGTTAAAAATTCATGTAGTAAAAGTTAATAAAGGTAAAATAAGAGCATGGGCAAGGGAAAATTATTCCAAGCTAAAAGTTGGGGAAAATATCCTAGTGGGCATCACTTGTTGTGTTTTATGGCTAAGGGAAATTGGCAAAATAAATGACTAAGGCTTTGGAAAGGAAAAAAGGTATTTTTGGCACATTATTTATGAAAATAATGGATATTAGGAGAAAATGAAGGTGAAAGTTCATAGGTTTCAAGTGAGAAGTAAAATGAAGGAAAATAATGGAAAATTGAATAAATTAGAGGCCTCATCAATAAAAAGACCTTAGAGCATCAGTTGGTAGCCTATTCTAAGTTTATTGCTATAATTAGTCTCAGAGAGGAGAAAGCACAAAAAGTAAAAATAAAGCAAGTGTTTGGTAATTTAATTGATGTTAAATTACTTACATAAATTGTCAACCAGGGCTAGTATACTGATGAGGTGTATGTGCATTGTGTGTGCTAGAAGTCCCTATTTTGTCACTCTTAAAATGAAAATTATCACACTTGCTTGAAAGGAATTAATTGCAAACCAAAATCACTATACTTTCTCAAAAGAATAAAATCACACATGCTTAAGACAAATATCACACTTGCTCAAAGGAGAGATCACACTTTTCTTGAAAGAAATATCACACTTGCATAAAGGAGATTATAAAACTTGCTTATATAAAATCACATTAAATTTAAATCACTTCAAAAATAAAATAACTCTATAATCACACCAATTAGAAATTGAAATCACTCCATCTACACTACAAATCCGCATCATTCCACACTCTATCAAACTACTTTCATGTGCATAAGATATCTCGACTTCACTCACTCTTACTACAAAAAAATAATTAGACAATCATGTTCTAAAAGCAATCATTCGAAAATCAAAACTCAAGAATTTAAACAAACTAACGAAATTCTACAACAAAATAGAGAATTGAAATGTTATCTACAGTTAATGAAAACCTTACAACTCGAGGGGGCCCTCTTGCGAGATGTAGGCAATAAGACAAATCCTGTACACGACTAAATACACATTCGGATACCACGCACAACAAAGGAATGAAACAAAAGAATAATTTTTATTTGCAAAAACATACTTTTTCAAATAATCATCTCCTCCCCTCTCATCAAAGGGATTGAAATTTGTAGATCTTTGAAGAAACAACAAACTTAGAGTTTTATTGCTACAATTCCGATCATGAGATCAAATCAAATAAAATTTCATGTATTTTTGGATCAAAGATCAGCCTATATCTAATCAAACTTATCTCTATGTCAAGAATTTTCCAAATAACATCTTTTTCTAGCCTTTTTGTTGAATTTGCATTAAATGAAAAATTGAAAAGATTCCTATCCACTTAATATGCAAAATAAGGCTCCAACAATCTTCGAATATTTCTCAAATGGCTATAATTTGAGAAAATTACTTCTTGACAACCTAATTGGGTTTGTTCTGAACAAAACCCATTTTTTTGTTTCCCAAAATTGATTTTCATTTACTCAGAAAATGCATTTTAAGTTGATTGGTCAAAACTACTATGGTTTTCCCTTGATTTGATGGTGAAGGTCCACACGTGCGAGCTGGGTGGAATTTGACCAATAAAAATCCATATTGGAACGTTTAGAAACAATGTTCATGTGTCAAATTTCCTTCTAGGGCGGTTCTACTACCTCAACCATGGAGATAGTTGTGAAAACTGTAGAAACTTGAATTGTCAAACTACCATTAGCAAAACCATGCTTAATTCTCCTTAATTCATTAAATAAATGGAAATAGTAATAATAGACCATGTAAACATGTATGCGAGAATTTGGTGGGTTTATGAAGAAATATGGTTAAAAATGATGACAATGGGTGAATGGAATGATGTGAAAATGGATGGTTTGATTAGAAAATCATGAAAAATTGGAGGCATAACATTCCCCCACACCCGAGTTTTTGCATGTCCTCATGCAAACAAATCTTTGCAAATTTTCATAATTCTACTAGTTCTCAATAATCCTTTATTTTTTCATTTAAACTAAATCCTTAACCAAAGCTCCAAGGGATTGGTGTAGATCATCTATATTGGTAAGAATTTTTTTTTTCTCTTGTTCAATGAACCAATGAATTCATTCTCCAAAATTACACATCTAGTAGCTCAACTCTTTGTTTCCACACTTGTTTATTTATAGTTGCAAAATGAAAAAGAAGAGTTATCCATCCTGTTGTTGAAATTCTTTCCAAGTATGGTACTCATGAATGATATGATGACTATTGAATTGTTCTTCATTAAGAAAACAAACATCTTTGCATTACTTATTAATCCACTGCACATTATCATATACAACTTGTGTGAAAGATAAGGGTGTCCATAAAGTAGCATATCCAAGTACTTGTGATTTTGTTAAAGCCTTAGAAAATTTGATCTTAGAAAAATTTATGAATTTCTTGTCACTAACTCAATTTTGCATAAATTATTTAATCCTTGGTAGAATATCCAACATGAAATATTGTGAGGAATGCATCTATAAGTCTCTTTCTACATCCATGTGCTTTCCAACCAAAAAAATGAATTATATCCATGCGCACCATGAATGTTGTATGTAAACAAACCACGACCTTTTGATCATGTATTGGGTCCCCATATTAGTATAGTCATGACATTGATGCCATGTATTATCATTGTTGTACCCTTGTAACCCCAATATTGTTATTATTGTGCCCTTACATTATTATTGTTAGGTCGGCTAACACTATATTGTGACTCCATGGACCCCTGTATATAGAAGGAGGTTTTGGTCATTTGTTTCATTCAAGAATTTTTCATTTATGTAATGTATTGAAGGTTTCCCCCCTGAAGTGGCTTATTTCTAGGTGTTGATCTCTCTTTTCTTCTATTTTTGGAGCTGGTTTCATAACATTTGGTATCATAGCTTTGGATTCCAGGGTTTCACTGCTCCAAATAGGTCATTGTGGAATTTTTGATATAATTCTTTTTCTACAAAGGTTGAGAAGCTAAATTTTTTAGAGTCCGAAGCTGAAATCCTAAGGAACATCATTGCACAATTTCAAAGCTTGGTTCGTAATATTTTTGGAGATATTAATTGTAGAAGTTAGGGCTCTTTGCAGGCTCCTGAATTTAACCTAAAAGGGTCATCACTGTATTTTCGCTATAAATATTTTTCTACAAAGTTTGACTAAAATGTTTACGAGAGAAGAAGAAAAAATCTCACAGACTTCTGTAATTATGTCATATGCGATTTCGCAATATTTTGGGAGATATGATGTTTATTGTTTGTGGAAAGTTAGATTATTTCAAGCTCCCCGAATTTCATCTCAAAGAGGCGACCTTGGAAAATGTAACTCTGCGACATGGATTGGTGCAACGTGGATGCAAGTATATAGACAATAAAATGTGGACGCAAATATATAGACTATAGTTTATTGTGTATCATGCCAGCTGAAGAGAAGCAGGCGTGAACACGTACAAGTGTGCTCTACAGAACTAGTCCATAATTAGGTTATCATAGAAGATTGAGCATACATTTGTCTTCAAGAATACAACTCAGGTCGGACCTGTGGCATTCGAAAGAGGATTCAGAGGGATATATCAGTACCAAATTTTAGATATTGAAGATCCGAAATCATATATATAATTCAGTTTCAATATCACGCTCCTCAAAAGCAAGAAAAATGTGTGTATTTTTTTTCGAATTACATAAGTCTCACTTGAAAAAAATTAGTTGGAATTTATTCCAAGGGCATATTGAAGAATAGATATGAGTATTGGGTTCTAAAATGGCCCCTAAAAAGAATTAAACACCCATTAAGCCTTCAGAAGGCTCTACTATGACTCATGAAGATGAAGAAACACAACATGAGATATCAAAATTACAAGAGCAAGTGCACCAAATTTCGCTCTCGAAAAGAGCAGCAAAAAATGAAATGGAAGTTTTGAAGAAAGGCGTGGAAGCAAAGATGAATGGTGTGAAGAATAATATGGATGGTTGGAAGAAAGGCGTGGAATCTAAGATAGATGGCATGGAAGCTGGCATGGAATCTAAGATGGATGACATGGAATAAAAAATGAAAGACAACATAGAAAACACTTGAAGAATGATCTAAAAGAAGACATGGAAGGTTTGACACAGTTGATACAATAAATGTTTCCTAATGGTGAAAAGATAGTAGAGGAAAATAATGATGAGAAAAAAATAAATGATAATCGTGAATTCATATACTCTAATATTGGCAGGAAGAACCACAATATTCCAAAGATGGATATGAGGAAGTTTGATGGCAAGGATCCCATAGCATGGATACTACAGATGGAGCAATATTTTGATCTCAATAATGTGCAAAACACACAAAAGGTACGCATTGCAACTTTACATTTAGAAAAAAAAATACATTTGTATGGTATCAATGGCTTTTCTCTCGTAAAAAAATTGTTACTTGGTCAATTTTTACAGAGGAAATGATAACGCATTATGAGCACACAAAGAACAACACCTTCTTTAGTCAATTGATAAATCTCAAACAAAAGGGGTCAATGGTGGAGCACATTGAGGACTTCCAAAAATTGAATATAAGGCTAATTGATATTCAATAGGAACACAGGATTGATGTATTCATAGGTACTTTAAAGGATAACATCCAACATGAGGTTCGCGTTTGGGAACCTGATTCACTGGAGAAGGCATTCAGGTTGGCAAGAAAAATTGAATGTAAAATTATGGCGACAAGGAAGCCTGCCACTCACATATATAAAGATGGAAGTGTTTCTACTCCTAGACTTCCACAACCTACAAGGTTGACACCAGAAAAATTGGAAGAAAAAAGATCAAAAGGGATTTACTACAGTTGTGATAGAAATACACTAAAGGTCATAAGTGTGAGTAGAAGAAATTATTTTACATAGATTGTGAAGAGGAGGAAGAAAATGAACAAGAAATTTCAAAAGAAGAGGATATATACCAGGAACCAGCCCTAAATAAAGAATAAATGAGCACGACCATATCGTGTAATTCATTGGCAGGAATTATCACTCCTCAAAATCTTAAGATAGAAGGACATATCAAGAAGAAAAAGGTAATAGTGTTTATTGATTAGGATAGTACCCATAATTTTATTCATTGTAAGGTAGCCAAGGAATTGAATTCTTTCCTGTACCCAACACTAGAATGTCAAGTGATGGTTGCAAATGGAGGAACTATAAATTTCTCTGGAAAATTCCATAATATCAAGCTAAACATAGGGGAATATGTATTTAATAGTACAATTCTTTCCACTCCAATAGGAGATGCTCATGTTGTACTAGGAGTACAATGGTTACAATGTTTAGGGACAATAGCTTTTAATTTTCAAGAACTTTTCTTGAAATTTTTTTTGGAAAGAAAGGAAATTGAATTACGGGGTATCGCAGGTAATCTGGGAAAGATAATAAGCACTAATTTCATGACAAATATTCTGAATAAATAACAACAAGGCATAATTGCACAATTATGCTCACTAGAAGTTCCAACATCAAAATCATCCATTTCTCCATATCTCCAAAAAGTCTTGGACAATCATTCCAAGGCATTTGAAAATCCTAAATAACTCCCACCTATTCATGATCATAATCATGTTATTCATTTGATTCCAAGAAGTGTTCCTCCAAACATCAGGCCTTACAGATATCCTTACGTCCAAAATAGTTAAGTGAAGGTAAGGTGTATGAATTGCGAAAATGTTAGAGACTGGATAATTCAACCTAGTCGAAAGTTCTTTTGATGCTCCGATGGTAATTTGCACAGAGGATGGATCATGGAGCATGTGTCAGGATTATGAGAGGCTTCCAATCCGGTCACTGTTAAAGATAATTTCCCATTCTATGATTGATGAATTATTGGATGAATTACATGGAGAAATTTATTTTACCAAGTTGGATCTTCGTTCAGGATATCATCAAATTATAATGAAGACTGAAGATATTACGAAAACAACATTTCGAACTCATGAGGGTCATTATGAATTTTTGGTCATGCCTTTTGGCCTTATCAATGCACCATCTACATTTCAATGGTTAATGAATTCCATTTTTAAACCCTTCCTTAGAAAATTTGTGTTAGTATTTTTTGATGATATACTAATCTACAGCAGGTCTTGGAAGGATCACGTTCAACATGTTGATAGGGTGCTCAAAATATTGGAGAAGAAACAATTATATGCAATAACATCCAAATGTTTCTTTGGAGTGCAAGAGGTGGAATATCTGGGTCATATTGTATCTCACGAGGGTGTTAAGGTAAACCCTAACAAATTAAAATCCATTAAGGAATGGAAATTCCCCACAACCATAAAGCAGTTGCGAGGATTTCTCAGGATAATAGGGTATTATCGCAAGTTTGTTAGGAATATGGGAGAATAGAAGCACCTCTAACAACAATATTGAAGAAATATGCATTTTCATGGACTCCTGAAGCAACTAAGGCCTTTGAACATCTTAGAGAGACAATGTGCATAGCACTAGTCTTAGCTATGCCAGACTTCACAAAAACCTTTATTGTGGAATGTGATTCCTCATGAAATTGAATTGGTGTTGTTTTAATGCAAGAAGGAAGATCGATTGCTTTTGAAAGTCGTCCAATCAAAGGAAAGTATTTACAAAAATCTATTTATGAGAAGGAAATGTTGGCAATACTACATGGACTAAAGAAATGGCGACCTTACCTAATGGGAAGGTACTTCAAGGTAAAAACTGATCACGATAGTCTTAAACACTTTTTGGAACAAGGAATATCTTCAGAAGAGCAACAAAAATGGGTCTCAAAGATGTTGGGTTATAAATTTGAAATCATCTACAAAAAAGGGAAGCTAAATGTTGTTGTAGATGCACTCTCAAGAAATGATGAAGTGGTGGAAGCATTGCTTTATGCAATTTATATTATCCAACCACATTGGATAACCAAAGCAAGGGATGAATGGAAGAAGGATGAAGAAGTGTGGACACTCAATCAAAATTTGCAGCAAGATCATAGTACATCTGATACATTTAGTTGGAAAAATGATTCCTTATGGTACAAAGATAAACATATATTTGTAAGAATTCCCAACTAAAACAAGATTATCATTATTTTAGGGTACACTTCCAATTTAGGAAGACACTCTCGAGATTTTTAAAACTTAACACGGGGTGAAGAAAGATTTTTTGGGATGGCCTTAAATACGTGTTAAGGTACAATGGCAGAATGTTTGGTTTGCCAACAAAATAAAGTTGAGACAATTAAGACCCCGGGTCTTCTACAACCTTTATCCATTCCAAGTCAACGTTGGGAGGAGATTTCAATGGATTTTATCACAGGTTTACCTAAGTCGGAAGGAAAGAGTGTTATCATGGTGGTAGTTGATAGACTGACCAAGTACATGCAATTTTGTGCATTATCTCATCCATTTAAAGAAAGTACAGTAGCTACTGCATTTATGTGAACAATTTAAAAGCTACATGGAAACCCAAAGATTATGGTAAGCGACAGAGATCCGATTTTTACTGGAAATTTTTGGACGAAATTATTTTCTTGTATGGGTACTCAACTAGCTCATAGCTCATCTTATCATCCTCAATCTGATGGTCAAACTGAGATAGTGAACAAATGTTTGGAAGGTTATATTCGTTGCTTTGTATCTGATAAACAAACACAATGGGTCAAGTTGTTACCTCTGGTTGAATGGTGGTATAACACTTCCTTCCATACTGAAGCAAAAATAACCCCATTTATGGCACTTTATGGATATAATCCACCATCCATCACATCATATTCAAGAGAAAATTCTAAGGTGCAAGAAGTGGAATATCACATCGAGCATCAACAACAAGTTCTCAAACTCTTAAAGGATAACCTAAATTTGGCACAAAATTGAATGAAACAACAGGTAGATTAACATCGTAGCAAGAGAATTTTCGATGTAGGAGACTGGGTATTTTTACAGCTACAACCATACAAACAAATGTTCCTCAAGTAAGCTAAGAAGGATAATAAATTATCGCCAAAATACTATGATCCTTACAAGGTGTTGCAAAAGATTGGTACTATGGCATACAAATTGGAGCTTCCTACTTCTTTGCGAGTGCATCCAGTTTTCCATGTTTCATGCTTAAATAAGGTTATAGGTGAAAAAATTCTAGTTCAAACAATATTGCTAGAACCTTATGAGGAAGGAAAAATCATATTGGAACTTGAAACAGTCAAGGAAACAAGAAATCGACAGCTACGAAATCGATCAATTTCATAGCATGTCATCAAGTGGAATAACTTACCCATTGAAGATTCTACATGGGAGGATGAGAATTTTATACAGAAGCATCCAAAGCTACTCAAGCTTTGAGAACAACATTTTTTTGAAGGAGAGGGGCATGTTAGGTCCCCATATTACTAGTGTAGTCCCTTATTGTTATTAGTGTAGCCCCCTTATTGTTATTGTTGTACCCATGTAACCCCATATTGTTATTATTGTTCCCTTACATTATTATTGTTAGGTCGTCTAGTATTATATTGTGACCCCATGGACTCCTATATATAGAAGGAGTTTTTTTCATTTGTATCATCCAAGAATTTTTTATTTATGTAATGTATTGGAGGTTGCCCCCTCGAAGTGGTTGATTTCTAAGGCGTTGATATCTCTTTTCTTCTATTTTTGGAGTTGGTTTCATAACATAATGTGCTACAAACATGTACCATGAAGTCAAGATTGCTATATATATAAAATAATTATTTCTCCCAAGAATTTCATGTTCATGGACTGTTAAGGAAAGAATAAATTATTTCCACATAAAGGCCAACAGGTTAGATTGTTCATGGAATCAAGAAGAGAAAGGTAAACATAAGATCTCATGGAGGAAAATAATATGAAACCATAGTATGGGGCTCAATCATAACAATGTTTGTAGAGCATCCAATAAAGTATGAGGGCTGAAAATAGTAGAATAGGGGTGAAGGATTGACAAAATGGTTTGAATAATGTGGATATGATAGGGTGAAATATGTTGGAATATGTAACTAGGTTCGGTCTTCATATCGACTATGTAATTATGTATTTATGTAATGAAGAAGACATAGATAATAAATGTATTTTTGTTAAGATTGCTTCATGGGTTTCATGAGCAAGGAATTTTATTATTGGTCAAAGACTTCTTCTTGATGTCTTTTAGGGATTTTTCATCTTGTCATAAATGTATTAATTAAGTTCATGTATATGAAGTGTCACTCACGTAAAATTAGTCATATATGCCTTAAGACCTTGTCATATAAGATTTGAAGACATAGATTAAGAATGGTGATAATACTTGATAAGACATCTTACAATATGCTAGAATATCTCCTCTACAAGGCGGCTCATATACCTCTCATAGTATGCCTATAAAGAATTTACATGTCGGCTCATGAACCGTCACACCCTTTCACTCGTCAGGTCAGCTTATTTATAGGCTCAGACAACTATATATACACCTAAATATTGCATAGAAAATAGAGACATGGAATTCGGATTTTTTCTGAGGTTTTCAGATTGAGCTGCAGGAAGAAATGTGGACAAGGATTTGTGATATATGCGAAGTTGCAGTAATTTTATAAAGTGCAAGTTTAGTACTACAATTTGATGCATAGAAGGGAGACAGATTAACAAAGGAAGAAGACTTTGGTCTGGGTATAAACATATCGGACAACATCACAATAGGTAAGGGATGATTGCAGATTTCAGGAAGTGAAATAAGTACAATAAGTGTGAATTTAAATAAGTTTTCCAAAAAAATTAATTCTGTATAAGAAATCATATCAATATAGTGTGAAGAAAGTGGATTGTTCAGCATAAAGAGGCAGGAGAATGTAGAGATTTAAGACCATCCAACAAGGTTAAGTATAGATGAAATAAGTGCACATGATAGTCAATGATAAAGTGTTTTAGGAATAATATACAACCGAAGAAGGAGGAATTCAGTTAGATATCAGCTTAAGGAATCAAGGAAGAAGCAGTGACAAGGTCTTGGAGGCATTCAAGGGTCAAGGTTCTATGTCATGGTTATGGTACTTGTCAGCTAAAAGTCTATAAGAAGAATTTCTTCTTTGTTTTACTCTCCAAGAGGGAGAGGTTTTGGCCTGGGCTCGAAGAGCCTAAATGTGTGTCTCTTGTGTTTTGGTAATTAACTTGATGAAAGACATAATGATCTAAGAAGAGAACACATAAGTAGAAGAAGTAATATCACGGGTAATTATCAATAATATAATTGAATTAAACACTGCCCTACCTAATTGTGAACATGGTATCAGAGCTATGGTGCTGAAGACAAGGGCTAATTGACAAGGAGACACTCAAGGAAACAAGAATCAAAGTTTAAGTCAAATTCTACATTGAAAATTCAAATCAGTTTACAAGGAAGATTCTCAAGGAAATTCAAGAAGACCTTCATTCTCATTCAAAGGATTCAATCATCAGGGAGATAATATTTGCCATCAAATATTTATGGCATTGAAGACATTGTGGCAAGACACATCATCAAGCACTATCCAAAAGTATCCAACACCTTTGAAGACATCATCATTCTGAGGGCATCCTTTATCATTAAGGATCCAAGGTAACCTAATTTGAATAATTCAATCTAAATGGGAGTCCCTGCCATAATTATCATCAAGGAAGATAATAGAAGGAATAGATCAATATACACAAGTAAGTATTTATATATCCTATTTTTAATATGTCAAAATGAATTATTGCAAAGAAAGCAACAAATTGGTTGGGTCATCAAACTATAGTGGATGGAAGAAATGGATAGATTTGAATTTAATCAAAGATGAATTTATGGGCTACATCAAAGGATATACAACTCAACCCTCAAAATAATATGCTCCAACTCATGAAAAGTAAATGAAAGGAGAAATTAAATCCTTGAGGATTCTCATAGAATCCATTAAGGACACAATCATACCCTATGTATCAAAACTAGAAACTACAAAAGAAATAAATGAGAAATTGGTGGAGCTATTATTAGTGACTATTGTAGGAGAAGTAATATCTCTGAGAGAAGAACTATACAACATGAAATTTTCAAGAGAGGAAGGAATCACTTAATATTTTATGAGGATTTATGAAATACGAGACCAGTTGCAGGAATTGGGAGAAGTAATTTCTGATAGTGAGATGACTACAGTGGTACTGAATTCTCTACCAGAAGACTGGGGAAACTTCACTTCAAGCTTATACAAGAAGAAAGAACCATTCCAGAATCTATGGTCTCTATGTAAAATAAATGAAACAATATTGAAAGCCAATGTCGATACAAGATCAAGTGATGGGAATCAAGCCTTTGTATCCATGTCTAGGAAGAAAGGAAGATTCAGTAAATTTGGTCCCCATAATAAAAGGATAAATATGGAAAAGGTATGATGCTTTGGGTGTATTGAACTTGGGAATTATAAAAGGTATTTCCCTAAATCTAGAAAGGATAAGAGGAAAAAGGAAGAAGCCCATGCCACAGATGAAAGGGAAGAACCTGATGCAAATAAATCTAAGAAAGAAGAAGAGAAATATCTCTATTATGATTGGGATCATCTTCCTCTTTAAGTGATTTCTGTTGGTTGTAAAACAGTATGATAGGAAGCAATGTATATTTAACATCATGATAGAAGCATGGAAGGAGCAGTTGTATTAGAAGAAGTGGCTCCTAGGAACCTCACTAATAACAACATTTATGAAATATAGTCATCTGGATCAAGGGTCATATATGAAACATGTGTTGGCACTTTCTAATGAAGCCCTCCTTGGATTCAGTGGTTAGAAAGGAAAGAAAAAGGTTTCATTGGGAATTCTATCTTGCAGAATTCTAGGATTAGGATATGATGACATATTGAAGAATCAAGTCAATGGAATGAAGTTCTTCATTCTAAGGAATTTGTTGCAGGATGGCTCAAATTGATAATATAAATAACATATATGCAAACACTAGATATTGTGACGTCAGGTCATATGGTTGCAGGTGATGGACTTCTACCATTAGAAGTATGATCAAATAAAGGAGAATATCATCAGACACACAGTTTCCAATAAGAAATGAAATCAACATAATATGTCCTCATATTGAATATGAGGTGGTCATATACAAACATATACTAGAAGTTCTTGGGAATGAAGTGAAATTATGTGGAAATAGAAAGGAATAGATCATGAAGTATAACCATGTCAAGAGGTAGTTATCATTCGAAAGTCAAGAAGATGTGATTAGGAGATCTCCTGGGAAGATATGTAGACCCTTATAGAAGTCTCATAAAGAAGAAGACCCTTGACAATACACATCTTTAAGACATGTGTTAATCTGAATAAAGGATGACGATGCCTACAAGAAGATGTCATGGTGAAAGATCATCACTGAGGTAAATTTTGATTTAAAATATCTTATGTATATGTTTATCTCGATAAGTTTATGCAAGGCTCCCAACCATGTGGAAGGATGTAAGATCCTTGGGAGATGGTTCGAAGGAAATCAACATGGCATAAAGTTGGACCAGATGAGAAAGACAAATGAATCACATTCTAGTAGATGACATGACTCTTGGATGAAAGTGATGAATGATTTGTGCCCTATGAAAATATGAAAAATATGAATACTCCTCAAATAAGAAGAAATTCATGACATCGAAGAAAGGAGTTCTTCATGAGTGACTGGTTTTATTCATCATTATTACTACAGGTCCCTGGTTAAGAGGGAGCCTGGGAATGAGTTTCTTACTTGGAAGAAAATTGAATTATGTCCTTCCTAAATTAAAATGAAGTGACAGATATGATTCTCTAAATTCATGAGTCATGCACTAGATGACGACTAACAACTATAAGTATTATTGAAGGCCATGAGGAGAGAATGGATAGACACATTATTATGGTCTTTACCTAGGAAGACATAATGGAAGATTGGGTAATCATCTAGTATCATATACTCTTTGAGGGTGTATTAGGGAATCCAAGATAAGAGTAGTTGTGGAAGGACCGATATTATTTGAGGACTGGGAATCCAAGATAATAATAGTCCTGGTGGACATATCTTTATTGAACCCAGGTGGGATATGATCCAAGAGAGATAATGACGTAGGTTTCTATTCATCATTGGTCTCGACAACATTGAATCTCAATATATCATGGAGAGATGAAGCTGTTAGTTAAGGCCTTGCACTAGGACAATGATGGTTAATATGATGCTATACATATGTGATTACCAATATGATTCTTATGATATTCTTCAGATTGAAAGTAACCATGTACCATTATGAATACCTCCCTTGTTAAAAGGGAGTGTTGGAAAGTGTAACTAGGTTTGGTCTACATATTTATTATGTAATTATGTATTTATGTAATGAAGAAGACAAAGATAATAAAATGTATTTTTCTTAAGCTTGCTTCATGGGTTTCATGAGAAATGAATTTTATTATAGGTAAAAGACTTCTTGATGTATTTTATGGATTTTTCATCCTGTAACAAATGTATTAATGATATTCATGTATATGAAGTGTCACTCATGTAAAATCATTCATGTATTCCTCAAGACCTTTTCATATAAGCTTTGAAGACATGTCTCAAGAATGGTGTTAATACTTGATTAGACAACCTACAATAAGATGGAATGTATCTTCTACAAGTCGGCTCATATACCTCTCCTAGTCAGCCTATAAACAATGCACATGTAGGCTCATGAACCGTCACAACCTTTCACTGGTGAGGCCAGCTTATTTATAGGCTCAGAAAACTATATATAGCCTAGAATAATATGAAGAAAACCGAGACATGAAATTCGAATTTTTTCTGACATTTTCATATTGAGTTGCAGGAAGAAATGCAGACAAGGATATTTGATATATGTGAATTTGCAAGAATGTTATAAAGTGCGAGTTTAGGACTACAATTTGATGTGTAGAAGGGAGATAGATCAACAAAGGAAGAAGGCTATGGTTTGGGTATACACATATTTGAAAAAATCACATCAAGTAAAGGATGATCACAAATTTCAGGAAGTTATAGAAGTACAATAAGTGTGAATCAAAATAAGTCTGCCCGACAAAGTTTTTCAGTATAAGAAATCGCATCAGTATAGTGTGAAGAAAGTGGATTGTTCAGCATATAGGGACAAGACAACGTACATATTGAAGACCATCAAGCAAGGTTAAGTATCGGTGTAAGAATTGCATAGGACAGTCAATGATAAAGTGTTGTAGGATTCATATACAGGAAAAGAAGGAGAAATTCAGTTAGAGACCAAAATCTCTGGTCTTGGTTCAGAAAGGTGCAGGATGGTGTAAAAAAGAAGCATCAGCTTAAGGAGTCAAAGAAGAAGCATTGACAAGGTCTTGGAGGCATACAAGGGTCAAGGGTCTATTCCATGTTCTTGGTACTTTTCATATGAAATTCTATAAGAAGAATTTCTTGTGGGTTTTACTCTCCAAGAGGGAGAGGTTTTGGCCCTGGCTCGAAGAGCCTAAATTTGTGTCTCGTGTATTTTGGTAATTAACTTAATGAAATACATAATAAGCTCAGAAGATAATACATAAGTATAAGAATTAATCTCACAAATAATTATCAAGAAAAGAATTTGAATTAAACACTGGCCTACCTAATTCTCAACTGGATCACATGTTTTACAATAGTTTTCTCATTACAATTTCCAAAAATTTTAACAAAGTTAAAAACATTGATGCTAGTTTTACCTCAAGTTTACCTTTTTGAATTGGAGAAGAGAACACAATATGATTGCTGATTTTGTGTTGATTTGGCTCAGGTACTCTTCTCCATGATGCATTGACCATCACTTCAACCTTCCTCCACAGAATGCATCTTTTTCATGTAACAAACTTGTTTTTTCAGTTTCTCTCAAACGGTAAATCAAATTCTCCTAAAATTTTATGAGGTTGTTTCCATTAATATTATGCATCTTCCCAAAAAAAATATCATTCAATCGGTGCACGAATCTTGAGAACAGTGAGAAATGGTTGTAGCTGAAAGTGGCCAATTTCTTGAAAAATACACACTAGAATTTACTAACAATTTATTTGTTTATTTACACTACCATGATGAATTTACCCTAAAAATTTCAAGACCAACTAATGCACAGTTATTAAGATATGGTCAAATCAATTTCTGCCTATTTTTACCCTTCACACTACCCAATGTTGCAACAAAAAAAATGCCACGAACTCATTTTAAGACCAAATTGAGTGCTTCGAAACGGAAACAATGTATTTTTACCTCTATCTCCACAAAATGCCTTCAAAAGCCACTTTTGATGATGAAAATGAGCTGTTGTGAAAAATACCAAATTCTGTCCTAATTTGTGCACAATGGTAAAAATTTAAAATCTGCCTTAAAAACTCACTGAAAAGTCCCGAAAAATGGCACTTTTTTGGAATTTTATCTACGATTTACTCAATTTACCATATCATAAGAAAACCCAGAAGCTCAAAATTTTTAATTTCTGCTCCAATATTTTGCAATATTTGCGCCAAAAATGCCTCTAGAACAAGACTCTATAGCAAAATAAGGTTGTTCAAGCAATAGATGCAGAAACTACAACTTTCCGTAGTTGTAGCTAAAAATGTCAAGTTTTGCATAAAATTGTTTTCTCCGAGTTTGAACTACTGACTTGGATTGTGTACTACATGATGAAGTAGAAATAGTGAAACATAATGCATATTGAATGAAATAGGACCAATTTTATTGTTTTTTCTTGAAAATTAAATGAATGAAAAAAATGTTGTAAGGTGCCATCATGTTGTTGTTGAATGACAAAAAGATGAACATGCTGCTACAAGAAACCAATAAAATGTATGGCTGCAAGTTGTTGTTGATTCCATAAAACCATATAGTCTTCATCAAAACCAAAATTCATGGTACAATTATTACCATGTGAATGAATGTGTCAAATTCGAGCATCGGAAGAAATCATTGGATTACTGATCAATGATGAAAATTGCTAACCAATGTGAGACAACTCATTGATAAAGTAAATTAGTGTCAAGGAACTTGAGTGCATCTTGACAGGGATGAATGAATGTTTTGAAGTCAAGTCACCTGCAAGATCTCACAATCAAGAGACATTGTTGTATTCCCATTGTTTTGAATGAGGAGGATTTCCACTGATGTATGCAAGGTCCAAGGCACTCTAAATAATCCATGATCTTGATCCCAAATAAGGTATGAAGGTGGATGGGACAAGATATGTTGGAAGGTGAACCTTAAGGAATCCCACATCATCCAACTCAAGCATAAAACCAAAAATTATTTTAAGAACCATAATAAGAGATTGAAACCATCATTAAATTCTAGAACTTATTGTGAAATTTTCTTGGCAGTTGCCTGGTTTTCAAGTAAAGCTCATGTCCAATTGCACCAAGAAGTTGGTTTTCACAATAGGACTTATTTTTCTCTTTAATTTTTTTTCTCTTTTTATATGTCCTACTCTACTTCAAAAATAAATCTCGTTCAAGCATATTAATACTTACAATGGAACCCTGTTTGTACTAATATTATAGATAAACTCATATGTAGGTTTGAAATATATTGTATGAGAGACAAGCTTCCTTGATTGAGATGATGTCATAATATACTGAAGAATGAAGTATTGTGATCCATTGACTACCTTGAACCAAGATTCAATGCAATATTGTCTTCTTTGGATTTCTTCTATCATGACATGCAAGTATTAAGAGATTTCATCTCCATTCATATAATCTGGTGATAGGCATACAAGAAGCTTTTCAATCTCTAGTTCCAACAACTGCTCTTTATCAACAAGCACCCATTATTCTTGGACATTATCCAAATCTTCTTCTTCTGGTTTTTGTTCTTTCTAGGAAGTTGGAGAATAATTTTTCAACACCTGAACATTGTAAGTGGATTGAGGTGTTTTATTGTTGGGGATATGAAATTTTTTTGTAGGTAGTGGAGTGAGAATGGATCTTTGGGGTGCTTGTGTGTGTTGTAATTGGAAATTTTTAATTGAGGTCATCTGAGGGTGAAAATGATGTTGTGGTGGAGGTGAATGGTATGGATAACATTGATATTAGTATTGAGGATAGTGAGAAAAAAAATGAGGATATGGTCGATTTCCTCTATAAGGCCCTTGTCAACCTTCTTGCCAAGATTGGTTTTGAGGTTGGGATTGATATGGCCAAGGTTTCGAAGGCAAGGGTGTTTTCCAATTACTTTGATATTGTTGTGCATAACCCTAGAATTGATAATCAAGATATTGCATCATACTCGATTGATGAGGCTTACATGGTCTTGTTGGAGCTACATAACATGATTATTCTAGTGTTTAACTTGCTCCCCGGTAAATTTCCTTTAACCCTGGTAATGATGGTAAATATTTAGTATTATGTGATCTTGCACATACTTCACAAATTTTAATGTTATCAGGTGGACATTCATGAAAATAATGTCTCTTCATACAATTAGGGAAAAATATAAATGAAGTAGAATTCTCAACTTTTTACTAGTTTTGCATTCTTAACATATCATTTTTTTCATTTAAATTACCAAGAATGTCTGGAAAATTGTTAAGTTTTGTTTGACTTACCAATCTTGATACCAACCTACTTACTCTAGCCATAACTGGATCTTGAGGAGATCTTCCATACTTTGATTTTCCTCTTGGTATGTTCTTCCACAGTTCAAAAATATCTTGAAATGAGAATTGAGAGACGTATCCTTCTTCCACCAGGTTAAGAAGATCAATCCATTCATCCTTTATAGACTTTAGTCGGAGAGTTTTTAATGTGTCTAATACTAAATCATGTAATTTATATCTTTTGAAATTATAAGTAAATATCTCCACTAAATTTTCTATCCTTTAATGCTTTTTTGGTTCATCTTAAAGACTTCATTTCTAAGGTCATGGTGTATGCAATAATTCTTTTATTTTTCCAAAAATACTCTTTTCATATTATCCCATGTACTTATAGAATTTGTTCCTAAAGTCATGAACCATTTATGAGCTCTATCCTTCAATGTTGCTAGAAACAAATTCAATTTTTGAATGTGTAATGAATAGCCATAAGATCTACAAATTATTTCAAGTTCAAAATAAAGGTTTTTGGGTCTTCTGATCTCATACCTTTGAAGTTAGGAAGTACAGATGGAGGGATGTTATTCATATGAAAATTGATATCAATTTATTAAATGGGAAATAGAGAAGGATATTCCTCATTATCATCATCTTCATCCATTTATTCTACCTCCTCTGTCACCGCTTCTTCTACCTGAAAAACTAGGAATTCATGATGTGGATGTGTGGCTCTTACTGCACCACATGACATAGTGGGGGTGGCAGGTGATTTTTTTTTTTTTTTTTAATATTTTCTTATTTATTTTTTATGAAAAGAAAAGGACTCCTATATACACTTCCCTGGTAATGGTACAAAATTTTTTGGTAATTTAATTGATGTTAAATTACTTACATAAATTCTCAACTAGTGTAATATTCCAAAATTAGCTTGCAGCTAATTGGAATATTGATTTTTTTTTTATCACCTAGGAGTTGAATAAATGGGTAAGGAGGCCCATGCATATTAAAAATATAAATAAAATCCCTCATAGTGTGAAAAGGGATTAACATAGGAGTTTTATTTCACACCCTCATGTGTGAACAGGGACATTTGCATGTGGACAAGGCCAAGTTTGACCAAGTCAACAATGCTGGGATAGGAGGTGGAGATCATCTTGTGAGACAACGCAGAGATAGTGGGAGAAATATTCCTTGGTGTAGGAAACCCTAATGAGTGGGACCCAAGGTGAGAGGGCTTCCATTTGTATAAAAGGAGGGAAAGGCAGCCATAGCAAGACATCTATGTTATTGAATATTGATTTTAGTCTGTATGACTTTGTGCTTTCTTCAACTGTCTAGTTGAGATTGTTGTGCTGCTTAGCACAAGGAATTCCAGTTTAGGAATTCCATCTCCCTTATTGATAGGCATCTTGAGGGATTTTGCACTTCAGTTCTCCACATTCAGGTTTAAGGTGAAGCCACCTCCTTCATCTACAACGTTATTTCTACAGCAGTATAATATTGTGTTGCAGGGTGTTGCAGTGGAGGTTTCACAACACCACATCTGGAGCTTGTTTTTCAGAGGAGGAAGCTTTCTTTCCTTTGAGAGATTGGTGAGGAAGCCCTTCGAGCTTATTTCAAATATTGGCACTTGGCCAACACATTTTCTATCTCCTACAGCGCAGTCTGTCTCCTTGACTGCGTTATTTTCAGTGAGCATTTGTAGTGAGGGTTTGCAGATTGTTTGGAGGGTGAGATATTCAGTGTTAGGATCATCCTTTCACTTGAAAGTTCCATTAGAGGAGGTTTGTTCAGCTTGTGCATCATCTTTAGCCATCTCCATCCAGTTCTTGAGTTGCAGCTGCTACTCAGTCCTAGGACTGTAACTCCGACATTTTTCCATTTTCGTATATTTCAGGAAACCCTTCCAGGATTGTCTTGAAATTGTGTTTGGAGGTTTAGATCTTCACTCCCAACATTGTATGAGCCATCGATTTTTATATTTATGTTATTTCAAATTTCCATGTAGCAGTGCACCATCTATGACTGTGTTGTACATGTTCATGAGCATTCTGCAATATAGCAGCATTTCACTTTGGGCATATGTATTGATGGGAGGCTTGTTTGCCTTGATTATTTGAGTTGTATTGCACTTATTTTCTACTGATTTACATAATAAAATGGTTCTATGGTTTCCATACATTTTGGTATGATTTTGTTCACTGCTATTTCCATTATTGTGTTTACATATTGCTGCATCCCCATTTTGGGATATTACAGTGGTATCAGAGCATAATCTTGGCTCAGCATATGGAATCTCAGCCAGTATGCAATAAGAAGAAGAGAATAAGGAATAAATCTAAATGATGAAGAAAATGAGCTTTTTCTCATCATTTTTCAAATCTATGAAGAACCTCTCCAAGGAGGATAAGCAAATGAAGGAGGAAAGTTGCAGTGAGACCTCTAGAAGGTTTCAACAGGAGGAAGGCCCATGTACTTCCTATTATCAGAGAAGAAAACCAATGTTGCAGAGAGCTCCAAAGCATTTCAATATACCCCTTTCTATTGAAGAAGAAAAGAATCAAGGGAATATAGGACACTTGGATCACAAAATTCTAAGTGATTACCTTGTTGAGTACAAATCTCAAGCTAGAGCCTTCAAGGAGACTCTAGATTTCCCATAGTTAATTCATTTGAAGGAAGAAAGGAGACCTTATGGCAAGGGGGGTGTTGTAGACAATTGTTGTCTCCCATAGAGATAGCCTAGAGTTGCCATAGACCAGTGCCTAGGACATCTTATCATAGCAAGGAGCACATAATATAACTTGGGTGTCAATCCAAAAGGCTCTCCTGCTATCTCTTGTAAAACAAGGAAATGAATTTAAATGGGACCAGAACTTACAGAAACTCCCACAGGGAAAGTAATGCTGCAGAGACAAGATGCAAAGCTTTAACACAAAAGCATCAGACAGTTAAGAGACAATTTACTGTAAAGAGGGCCGATTCAAGTAATATGCCACATAAATCAAATATCAGAAGGTGTATGCAGTGAAAGAAATATGAGGAGATATTAGTTAACTTTGGACTAACACCCAGATACACAACAGAACCATATATGGGCTTATCATTATAAGAATCCATATATGACAATGGCGTTTTAAAAGAACCCTCCCAAAGCAACTAATATAGCAGAAATATGGATGAAATGAACATGAAACAGTATATCATGCCTGAGCCATATTTAAAGCGCTTGACTGATCCAAGTATGGGTATCAACTAGGATAAATCCTTACCGAAAATCAGTGAGCCACTCGCATTCCAGTATATGATACAAGAAGAGGGATAAAATGAAATGTTGTATTAAACACATAAAATAAAGTTACATACTGTGGGATACCAAAGACCAGAATCCTCTAATACAGATAGAACTCCTCCTCACTGAAACCCTACGGGCTCTGAGCCTTCATACAAGAGCTTATACAAAATGTATACAAAAATGCCTTTCACTGCACAATTCTCTGATAAAAATCTGGAACCCCTACAATGTCTTTCTTCTGGGGTTTTATAGGAGAAACCATAAACCCCTCAATAAATGAGGTAGATGAAAACATTAAACTTGCCTAGTTCAAAAAAAATGGCGGAAGCATTCGTGCCCATATTTCCGAGTAACCATGTTGTACTGTATGTTCTCTATGACTTGCCTTTGGAAATAAATGCACTGAGTAGAAAATATCTTCAAGAACATGGTGTAAGGATAGATTCATATGAATATTCTGTCCTTTCCTGAAGAAAATTTGGCCGAAAATAAAACCTGGAGGGTATTGTTTTTTGTGCTGGGTACCCTTGGCCATCTAATATTTAAATTTGAGTTTGAAACATTGAATGCTGATTGTTGAATTTCCTCATCTTCCACTGATATTTCTTGTATGTGCTTTTAATATCCCCATCTGCAAAATCTTTGTTTTTAATGGCTCTAGAGGGTCTGATAGCTTTCGAACCTCGTTGTTTTAGTGAGAGTCATGTCACGGTAGATACCCAGGGATTTCCTTCATAAATTATTCCTCTACAAGCCGATCCTTAGATGCATCTTCGATTTTTGTAATGGAGGCAGAGATTAATGGTGATTTCTTGTCACTGCAACCTGCAAAACCCACAAACACATTAAAGAAAACCAGACACAAGGGTGGTGGATGCGGCTGTGACCATGAAATGATGGTGTGGACTGGGGGAAATGGCGAGGAGATGCAGGGTGCTAGGAAACACGGATAAATGGCGAAGGAATGAAGGGTGGCGATGAAATATGCAGTGGAATGACAATGAATGCACAAGGCGGAGATACATAACATAAACAATGTAATATGATGTGTAAATGGATTATATGAATTGTGGAGGTGAATGCAAATGACACGTGGGTGTACGAAAGGCTAAGCGGAAGGGACGACCTGGAGGTGGACTTAGCCAATCAACGGGATGTGTGAACAATCCTGGGCCATACGATCAAAAACGAAATCAACGGTTAATACTTCACCAGAGGGTGATGGAATGGCGGGCCCGAAGTACTGTGCACCGGGACTAAAATTTGCGCAGATTGGGAGATTAGCAACCGTTGGATGGAGGCTTGTGGATCTGACGGTTGACATTAATTCCGCTGCGCAACTACGACCGAATGATAACGTGCGAAATGGAGCGGTATTAGGGTCGTACATAAGGACACTTGGCAAGCAACGTATGGAATCGCTGCGATTTGCGGAATACCTCCTACCCAGCAAAGGTGGTGTGAAATAAACAGGCTGGTTTTGGAGTCAATGCGCAGCGAGGGGTCTGCCAAAGCAAAGGAGATTCTGGGCCATTGACTTGCCTTTGATAGGATGGCTAGGTGTGTGCTCGATAGCCTCTCATGCTAAGCGCCCGTCAATCTAGCACTTGGTCTAGCACCCCAGTCGTATGGGGAATAAAATAAAGGGGGCTAGGCCCGATATATCATTAAGTGCAGACTTTAGCCTTTGCCTAATGTATTTCATGGGCGGAAAGGGTAATGATAGGTAGGATATGAAGGTCTTAGGCCACAAAAGAGGTTTTAAACGGATTCAAACGGAACGGCAGGCCAAAAATTTGAATGGAGGGGCTAATATAGTCAACATTGGCTCCATCTGGGGACGGCACGTTCATCCTTGGACGTGTCGAGAACTTGCAGACCACCTGATCATATTTTTGTGCAAACTCTGCCCTTCAAAACCCTTTCTCTTCGTGATTCATTATAACACTCGCATCATCCATACAGTGATAAAACAAAAATTAATATACAATATGATACAGTCAGGCCACCTCGACCTAAATCAGAATTGGAAGTAGGGTTTCAGAAATTGGCCGTTTACAGGGGCATCAAGCAAGTCTCCCTGTAAATTCTCCAATATAAACATGTTATTGCCTCCCTATTCCACAATTTTAAATGGGCCAAACTAGAGTGGATCAAACTTGCCATGTTTTCCTTTTTCAGCCCTCCGGACATCCCATCTGAGCACCAGATCTCCAATTTGCAATTTCCTATCCTTTGCATGCTGATCAAAAACATGTTTCATTTTCTCCTGATACTCAGCTAATCTCTGATTCACTTGGTCCCGTGTTTCCTCTAATTCCACCATTTGATTGATTCTTCTGACCATATCATCAGGTTCTTCCTAACTTTCCTGCATGAAACGTGCTACTGGTAAGGCCAGCTGCACAGGAAACACTGATGCCCGTCCATATACCAATTCATAGGGAGATTTCCTAATTGCTCTCTTGCTGGTGATTCTGTTAGCCCATAGAGCAAATTTCAACTGGGAATCCCAATTCTTCTGATTCTCATTGATTTTTTTCTTCAAGGCCCTCACTAAAGTTTTATTAGAAGATTCTGCCAAACCATTTCCTTGTGGATAATAAGCTGTGGAGTGATTAAGTGCAATATTATACTGTTGACAGAAATTCACAAATTTTGTAGATTTGAAGGCCTGTGCGTTATCAGTCACTATTCTAGCAGGACAGCCAAACCTGGATATGATGTTTTCCTCCATGAACTTTATGATCACAGTATCTATAGCATTCCTTGCAGGTATGGCTTCCACCCATTTTGTAAAATAATCTATGGCAGTCAATATCCATTTATGTTGTCCACTTGATGGAGGATGTATCTCACTTATAAAATATATTCCCCACTACTGAAATGGTTCATTAACATGAACAAGAATTAGGGGTAGAGCTGCCAACTTCTGTCTCTCAGCAAATTTCTGACACTTATCATAGGCTCTGACCTAAGAAAAAAATTCTCCAAATAAATTTGGCCAGTAGAAACCAGCCTTTAGGATTTTATGAGCTGTAGCCCTCCAGCTGTAGTGTCCTCCATAGATTCCTTCATGAAATTCTATCATTATACTTTCTACTTCATTCTCTGTAAGGCACAAGAGTAAAATGCCTGAAGGGTCCCTCCAATATAGCTGGCCATTAGAAACTATATAATTTTGCGATTTAAATCTTAAAGCCCTGTATTTTGCTTTATCACAACTTGGAGGACAACTGAGTGTCAAAAGATATTCAAATATTTCTTTGTACCATGGACTGGTGAGATATTTTATGTGTACTCTCTGAGTAGCCATCTCCAGACCTTGATGCTCTTTTTCTTTCTCAGACTCTTCATTTGCTACCATAGATAGATTTATGCCTAGAGCCTGATAATTTGATTCTGATAAAATTTTTGCAAGCCCCTGTCCTTTAATTAGCTTAGTTGGATGGATGTCCAAATCATACTCCTGTATTTTTGCAATCCATCTCCCTCTTTTTCCTTCACTGTCTCCCTGAATGAGAATGTCTTTGACAGCTGCTGTAGGGACATATGCAGTAATGTGGGACTGCAAAACATACATGTGAAAAACTTTAAGGGATTTCACCAGGGCATATGCCTGATTCTCCAATATGTTATATTTCAATTCATCATCATGGAGCACCTGACTAAAGAAAGCTATAGGCTACTCATATCCTTCTTCATTTTTCTGTAATAACACTCCAGCTACTGTATGTGGTGATGCAAAGGAAAAGATCACAAATGGCTTTGCATAATCTGGTCCAGCTAGCACAGGAGCTTTAGAAAATGCCTGTTTTATCCTGGTGAATGCCTCTCTGGATTCCTGAGACCATTTTACTTCATTGTTCTTTTTTAGCATATCTCTTATATGTCTAACTATCTCAACATAGTTAGGAATAAATCTTCTCAGGAAATTTATCCGACCTAAAAATACCTATACTTCTTTTTTATTCCTGGGAAGAGGAATACCATTTATGACTTCTACTCTTTTGGGGTCTATCCTTACCCCATCTTTAGTTACAATATGCCCCAAAATTTAGCCTTCCTCTAATGCAAATAAAGAATTTTGTGGATTAAGGGAAAGGCCATACCTTCTGCATTTTTCAAAAGTTCTTCGTAAATGCTCAATGTGTTCAGTATCATTTTTTGAAAACACTATAATATCATCAAGTTACACCACTAGAAATTTATCTTGCTCCTCAAAAAAGGCTATGTCCATGGCCCTCTGAAAAGTGGCCCCTGCATTAATCAATCCAAAAGGCATCCTGGCATACATGAATGTACCCCATGGTGTGGTGAAAGCAGTTTTATTCTGATCTTCTGGAAGTATAGCCACCTGGTTATAACCAGAGAAACCATCCATCATTGACATTCTAGAGGCTCCCACCACTTTCTGCAGGATGTGGTCCATATTGGGCAGTGGATAATTATCTTTTAAAGATGCTCTATTTAAATTTCTGAAATCCATGCATAGCCTTATTTCTCCATTCTTCTTTCGGACAGGGACCAAGTTAGCAACCCATTCTGAATACCTTAATGGCACAATTATTTTGGCCTTAAGCAGCTTCTTGATTTCTTTTTCAATGGAGGGAAGCAACAGAGGATTTATCTGTCTAAGCTTCTGCTTATAAGGTTTTGCATCTTCCCTCAGAGGAATTTTATGCTGTATTATATTAATATCAAAAGTTTTAAGGTTCTGAGAGGACCATGCAAATACATCTTTATAAGATTGAAATAATTTCAATTATTTTTCTTTATATTCCTCTGGGACCTTCTTGGATAATTTGACAATTTTGGGCTCAACATTGGTACCAAGATTTAGATCTCCCACTTGATCTTCCTCTACCACTTTACTAGGTTGCAATGAGACATAATTCTTGTCAAAAAATCTTTCTAGAGGCACCAACCCTCTAGGGATGACATTTCCTTTCAGCTGCAACAATTTACTGCCTACCATCTTCTCTTCCCATTTATTTTCTGAAACATTCTCAGCCTCATCTTCTTCACAGTCATCAATCTCCATATTAGAGAATTCTCCCACTATTTCCAGGAATCTCTTCATTTTTTCCTCATCTTCAAATACCTGCCAATGTTTAATATTATCTGGGATTGATGGTCTGTAACGTACCTCGACTTCATACCTCAAAAGAGGGTTCTAGGGAAGACAAAATGTGCTAGAAGCTACAGCAAGAGAATCTGCCATTTTATTCTATTCTCGGGGCATGAAATGGATATTAAATGCTGAGAAGAAATTCTCCACCATGTCCCAAACTTGATTTCTATAAGCTCTTAGCCATGGATGTTTAGTTTGACATTGATTTCTGATTTGTCTAACCACTAGCTCAGAGTCTCCCGGGACCTTTAAACATTGTATGCCCATGCTCCTGGCTATTTGTAATCCCAATAGAAGTGCTTCATATTCAGCTACATTATTAGTATCTTCGTATTCCAATTTGAAAGACAGTGGGATCCATTTGCCTGTAGGAGAAATTAATAATACTCCAGCCCCATTACCTTCTCTTGAATTTGCTCCATCAAAATGTAGAGTCCATACTCCTGCTTCACAGTCTTCTAAAGGCTGATCAGTCTTGATTTGACAAAAGGAAGTTTCATGAACATAATTTTGATCTTCTTCCAACATCAAACATGAGAAATCTCCTTCCTTGCTGTAGATTGGTGAATTTTCTGAGCTGTCAGCTTTGGTCACCATTTTGACAAATCTGGTTTCTCTATATAACCTCCTCTCCTGAACACCAAAAATTGGAATAGTGGCATACATTAAGTCGAGTTTAAGTGAACCACCAATTTTTGTTCCCTAGGACCTTGACAACAACATGCCAAAGCGAGCTGGGATGTCAGCCACCACAATGTCCATTACTACAGTTTTTGCTGGAATTTGGGCCAAATTGACCACTAAATATTTAATCATTCCCAAGCATTTAACTCTTTTGGAATCAAATGAATATAGGTATTTATATGGACGTGTGATTTGTAGTCCTAGTTGTTCCATGACTAATAGAGGCATAAGATTATGGGAAGCTCCAGAATCTAGCATACAATTGTGTAACAGCAGGTCATGAACCACTAGAGACACTTAAAATGGAGGAGTAGAGGGATCTATCTCCTCGACATGTGGGCCAAAGACTACCATGGGTCTTTCTTCTTAGAGGTTGAGACTATCTGGAATAATTGGTGCTTCAGGGGGAAAGAATAAAGAAGTGACTTGAGATTGATATACTGGTTGTTTCAACAGTTCAGTCAAAGGGACTGGGATTTTGACTTTCTCAAGTTCTTTTTGCAAATTGAAAGCAGGAGGGGGCTTATCTATTACAGCTTCCTTTGAATCTTTATTCCCAGATAAAATTTTGATTTCTTTTGATACAGACTCAGCATTAGGAGGAGTGACTACTTTTGAAGAAGAAGGAATTTGATCATCAGTCTGCAAAGGTTTGTTCAGAGGACTCTTACCTTTTTCTATGGCTTTCTGCATCGTTGAATCCTTTTGAACAGATGCTTCCTCCTAGGGAGGCTCTTCTTCTTGTCCTTGAGTACAAGTTCTCTTCCTGGAAGATCTGAGATCATATTTTCTGTTGAAATGTTCTTGCATGAAATCATTAAACTGTTTGCAATAATGATCAATGTCTGCATCTTCTGTGTCTCTGATCTCTTCTTCTTCTTCGTGTAATGGACATTCTACTTCATCATTGTTTGAGAAAGCAAGGTTTGCATCTTGCAGTCCATAAGCAGCATCTTCAGTGGATTCATCTATTGGGCCTTCCAGGTATAATGGATGTGGGACCTGATCTTGTTTCTATTTTGCTTCCCTTGGCAATATTTGTAGGGGTGGCTTTCTATACTAAGGATTGTAACCCCTGTTTGGAGCATTCTGGAAATTATTGGAGGCTGCATTCTTGGTCTCTAATTCAAGCTTGACCAGTTTATTAGAAATATTATTAATCATTTTGTTCATTTCTTCAATCCTATCTGAATCCCTATCCTGATTAGAAGTAGATACTTCCTTCTTACCCCTTCTTCTGGTATCTTGTTCAACTTTCCCTTTTAATTTTACAGTGGAGGCAAAATTTTCTTCCAACTCAAGAGCATCTGACTGAGCATCATCTAGGGTGGCAGGCTTTATTTCTCTGAGAGAGAAACCAAAATCAGAGTCAAAGGCTACTATGAGAACAACTTTGGTAGCATTTTGATGAGGCTTCATATCTGCAGGGAGATTTAGATATAACTTGTTAAATATTTTGATAAATTCTGACAGCCCTTCATTATGTTTCTTCTTAAGTGTATTGAACTTAGTAAGGCACTATCCATGATCTTTCCTTTCTCCCCATTTCCTGAGAAAGGTATTTTCCATATCGTCCCAAGTGGTTACAGAACAGTTTCCTAATGTTTTGAACCATTTTCTGGCTTCACCGTCCAGAGACTGCACAAATAGTCTTAAGACTACATCCAAATGTTCTACATTAAAGTTATCTGCAAAAGAGTAAAAAGTCTCAAGATGTTTCTGAGCATCAATTTCATTTTCCCCAGTGAATCTGGGCAAGATCTTCAAATAATCTTGTGGCATATCATTCAGCACTTGAGGTAATGCCAGGGGAGCATATTTTTTTTTTTTTAAATATGGAACATTAGCCATTGGAGGAGGTGGGGTTTGTGCAACAATCTGATGTACAAAGGGAGGAAGAGGTGGAGGTGGAAGTGGAGTATGGATAACAATAGGGATATACTGTACAGCAGCTTGAGGTGCAGATGGGAACAGTTCACGGTTAACAGCAACTACTTTGGTGACTTCTTTAACTTCTTCAACCTCAGGAGTAGGGTGAGGATTAACTTTAATCCTAGCGCTTCCCTTGGGTGGGCTATCTGAATAATATTCTGTATCTCCAATAGTGGAGTCGAGATTTTCTGCTGGGACTTCTTGAGAAGAAGAAGATGGATAATCTTCTTCGGAAAACTCAGGGATTTCAGCACGGACTGATTTCTTTTCTTTCCAACCTCTTCTATGTATAATCTTCTCAGGGTCAGAAACTGAAGGTGTCTTTGACTGTGATGTATCTGACCTCAGCTTTGGCTTACGAGGATCCAGGACTACCAATAGATTTATCAAAAAAACAACAGTGGAGTTGCCAAGGTGAGAGATATACAACTCTTCAACTCTCTGTGTTCACCTGATTAGAGAGTGAATATGATTTGTCGAGGCCCAAGGATAATGATTTTCTTAAATTCGATCCTCGACAACGGCGCCAGAAAAATTTTGTAGACAATTGTTGTCGCCCCTAGAGATAGCATAGAGTTGCCATAGACCAGTGCCTAGGACATCTTATCATAGCAAGCAGGACATAATATAACTTGGGTGTCAATCCAAAAGGCTCTCCTGTTATCTCTTGTAAAACAAGGAAATGAATTTAAATGGGACTAGAACTTACAGAAACTACCACAAGGAAAGTAATGCTGCAGAGACAAGATGCAAAGCTCTAACACAAAAGCATCAGAAAATTAAGAGATTTACTGTAAAGAGGGCCGATTCAAGTAATATGCCACAGAAATCAAATATCAGAAGGTGTATGCAGTGAAATAAATATATGAGGATATATTAGTTAACTTTGGACTGACACCCAGATACACAACAGAACCATATATGGGCTTATCATTCTAATAATCCATACATGAAAATGGCGTTTTAAAAGCACCCTCCCAAAGCAACTAATATAGCAGAAAGATGGATGAAATGAACATGAAACAGTATATCATGCCTGAGCCATATTTAAAGTGCTTGAATGATACAAGTATGGGTATCAACTAGGATAAATCCTTACCTAAAATCAGTGATCCACTCGCATTCTAGTACATGATACAAGAAGAGGGATAAAATGAAATGTTGTATTAAACACATAAAAGGAAGTTACATACTGTGGGATAACAAAGACCAGAATCATCTAATACAGATAGAACTCCTCCTCACTGAAACCCTATGGGCTTTGAGCCTTCATACAAGAGCTTACAGAAAATGTATACAAAAATTCCTTTCACTCCACAATTCTCTGATAAAAATATGGAACCCCTACAATGTCTTTCTTTTGGGTTTTTATAGGAGAAACCCTAAACCCCTCAATAAATGAGGTAGATGAAAACATTAAACTTGCCTAGTTTAAACAAAATGGCAGAAGCATTTGCGCCCATATTGCTGAGTAACCATGATGTACTGTATGTTCTCTATGACCTACCTTTGGAAATAAATGCACTGAGTAGAAAATATCTTCAGGAACACAGTGTAAGGATAGATTCATATGAATATTCTGTCCTTTCCTGAAGAAAATTTGGCCGAAAATAAAACCTGGAGGGTATTGTTTTCTGTGTTGGGTACCCTCGGCCATCTAATCTTTAAATTTGAGTTTGAAACATTGAATGTTGATTGTTGAATTTCCTCATCTTCCACTGATATTTCTTGTCTACGCCTTTAATATGCCCATCTGCAAAATATTTGTTTTGAATGGCTCTGGAGGGTATGATAGCTTTCTAACCTCACTATTTTAATGAGAGTCGTGTCACGGCATCTACCCAGGGCTTTCCTTCATAAATTCTTCCTCTACAAGCCGATCCTTAGATGCATCTTCGATTTTTGTAATGGAGGCAGAGATTAATGGCGATTTCTTGTCACTACAACCTACAAAACCCACAAACACATTAAAGAAAACCAGACACAAGGGTGGTGGACGTGGCTGTGACCACGTAATGATGATGTGGACTGGGAGAAATGGCGAGGAGATGCAGGGTGGTGGGAAACACGGATAAATGGCGAAGGAATGAAGGGTGGCGATCAAATATGCAGTGGAACAATGATGAATGCACGAGGCAGAGATACATAACATAAACAATGTAATATGACACGTAAACGGATTATATGAATGGTGGAGGCAAACAAAAACGACACGTGGGCGTACGAAAGGCTAAGCGGAAGGGACGACGTGGAGCGGACTTGTCCAATCAACGGGATGTGTGGACAATCCTGGGCCATACGATCAAAAACGAAATCAACGGTTAGTACTTCACCGGAGGGCGATGGAATGGCAGGCCCGAAGTACTGTGCACCGGGACTAAAATTCGTGCAGCTTGGGAGATTAGCAACCGTTGGATGGAGGCTTGCGGATCTGACGATTGACATTAATTCCGCTGCGCGACTACGACCGAATGATAACACGTGAAATGGAGCGGTATTGGGGTTGTACATAAGGACACTTGTCTAGCAACGTATGGAATCGATGCGATTTGCGGAATACCACCTGCCCAACAAAGGTGGTGCGAAATAAATAGGTCGGTTTTGGAGTCGATGCGCAGCGAGGGGTCCGCCAAAGAAAGGAGATTCTGGGCCATTGATTTGCCTTTGATCGGACGGCTAGAGGTGTGCCCGATAGGCTCTCATGTTAAGCACCCGTCAGTCTGGCACTTGGTCTAGCACCCGAGTCATATGGGGAATAAAATAAAGGGGGCTGAGACTGAAGGGTCTAGGCCCTATATATCATTAAGTGCAAACTTTAGCCTTTGTCTAATGTATTTCGTTGGCGGAAAGGGTAATGATAGGTAGGATATGAAGGTCTTAGGCCACAAAAGAGGTTTTAAACGGATTCAAACAGAACGACAGGCCAAAAATTTCAATGGAGGGGCTAATATAGTCAACAGGGGGAATCAAGGGCAATAGGTTTCTATTGTCTACTTTTGATGGGTCTTCTACAACAAAATATTGGGCAAGAAAACTTGATGCATTTTTCCTACTACATCCAGTGGTAGAGAGAGAGGCTGTAGAAATTGCAGCGCTGCACCTTGAGAGTGAAGCCAATATTTGGTGGTTTAGCCATTTGAGTCATGCAAGAGTGAATAATTTTGCTGAGTTTACTCAAAGGTTGATTAGAGAATTTTTCAAAGAGAAACCAAAGGAGGAGAAGCCCTCACCACCATTGGAGGAGACTTGTACCAACGCTGTCATAACTTTGGAGGAGCAGCCATCAACATCAGCAGTTGGGGGAGCCAACACATTGGAGGAAGGAACTCTTGCAGTCATACAAGGTGATCCCAAATTCCACCAAGGTATGACATAATTTCCACTTTCATTATAACAACAAATATTTTAGAAAGTTGTGGAAATCTGCCTTTGCATGACCAAGCGTCAACACATACTGCTGATTTGGAGCAGCAGGATTGCACTGCACTGTTAAACCTTGAATTGATCAAGGGAGGGATGATCCATCATCCTAATATGCCATTTTTGAGCTGCATGCCACACCTGAGGTTGGGGTGTGAACTTTTGGAGGATAAGATGAACCTTGTCCAAAAAATTCTTATTCAAAACCACATGTTCATATTTGAGTTGGAGTATGAGACAACCATTACATCATTAGAGAGATTAACAACGCTGTCATGGAGCAGCAGTGAGGAGTTTTTGCCTTCATCACACTTGGACCTTTATGGATTCAAGATGATCATGGGTGTGAGATCTGTTTTAGGGGATCTCCAAGGAGTTGCATTTCAACATCCCATGAAATGCAAGGGGAAAAATCTGATTTGGGAGGATGGTAGTCTTCATTGGAAGGGTACCAAGGTAGAGAATAATGGGAGGAACACACATTTGGATGAATGGGTGTGGATGGAGAGCAAGAGGCTAGAAATCTACTTGCAAATTTATGACACTAGGCAGTAGGAGGCTTGGCTGCGTTGGCTACTCTTAAAAGAGTTTGGCCCTCCTATGACATATCCTCTTTCAAAGGGTATGTGGGTGGAGGAAGTATGGCAGGATACTTGCATCATAGGGCAGCAAGGAGTATGGGTACATTGTGCTGATATGACATTCTTCATATCAATCATTATGTCTTCACCACATGAATTGTATGATGGGGGTATGAGGAGGCATCAAAAACTTTTGTTGCTTTGGTTGTTCTTGGGAGAGCGAGGGCAGATTTGCTCTCACACTTTTCATGATTTTGTAGGAGTAGGAGATGGAACTATCATGGTGAAAATGGGCTACTCCTTAGCCTTATATGATCTGGAAGTACTTCCACTTTGGAAGAAACTTCCTTTATATAGCAGCATTATGGGAGGAGTTTTTGACAATGAGAATGTCAAAGAATGGAGTTATGAGTTGGTAGGAGCCTATTTGCATAGGCCGACAACGTTGTCACTTTGGAGCTTGGAATTATTGATGGAGTGTCCCCAGGATCACTTCACATTTGATGCACTTGGTGGACAAGGATGAGGTGAGAATTATGAAGTAGTAGATGGAGACATCTATTACTGTGATATTTTCTTCTTGACTTGGATTTCCAAGCATGAGAAGGAGGATTTTCATGGGGCACTTGGTTCATTCCTCTTCATGGGAGTATGCCAAACCCCTATGGAGGACTTATTCATGGATCCATGTATCATCTTACTTCCAATACATGGTGAGAACTTTTTTTTTGCATTTATTTATTTTCTAACACAATATTTGCATACTCTTACCATTTTTATTCAGTGCATTGCTCCACAAGAGGGCAAGCTTTTCTTTGGGCTCCGTGGTCAATTTTGGACCAAATTATATGATGGAGACAACCATATTTTATGTGGCCTCGAGAAAGTGTTTTATTATTATTATGTGTATGCTCAGTTGATTCACCAATACATTTACTATTCACTAGTATATCTGATGTCATACACAACTAGCCATTTGTCAAGAAACAACTTGCCATATTATTTTCTAAAACAATAGTTGGGAAAATTGTGCTGTGACCACTTGGGAAATGGTTGGTACCTCTCAGCACTATATGAAACCTTCAGTATCTTTCTCATTTGGATGACATATCATGATCATGTCCTATTTGTTAGACTCAGTCTTGTCGGTCCTCTGTCAGAGTCAAATTCACTAAAGTTCATTTCTCGTCATTTGCAGTCATTGATGTTACTATGGTCTAGAAAAGAGTCATTTCACTTTCTTGAGTCCAGGGTTTTGTCTTCAGAAGTGCTTCAATAACATGTGCAGGCCAGAGGAAGGTTCAATAAGTTTCTTATTTCAAGAGTTTCATCATCATTAATGCTCAAGGATGATTCTTCTCCAAAACCCTGTTTTGGAGAAGAAATTGGAAAATTAGTTGTTTGTAATAACCATGTAATTTTCCGTCTTGAAGATTTCAAATGCAGGCTCTATTTCACCTTGCCAAACTTCATGCTAAATATCCCTGCAGGCAGATAAAGAAAAGCCATCATTCAAGTCAGAAAATAAAAAAAGGAAAGAAGAGTTTGTATTAATGTGAAAAAATGCCGAGCCAGGACAGGCCACCATCCCTACAAAAGACAACAAAGAAAACTCTTTTTCTTTAGAAACCAAGTAGAAGTTGCTCAACTGGAGCCCAAAATCCACAGTAAGAACAGAGAGTTCTTTATTTACAACTATTTTTATACCTGACTGCTTTGAAAAGAAAGCTTAACTATTGAATTTGAAGGTTGTTTAAATTCAGTAAGTTTGTTTGAAGGTTTAATTATGAAAAAGATCCAGTAACGCTCCATACTAATGCATGAGATATCATGTGCAAGAATTGGGTTGTTGGAACCAATGTTGGGGTGGCAGGATGGGTGCAGGTTTACGGAAATATTTTATCATTCTCAACAGTGAGAGGAGGAGGTCACGAAGTGCCATTTTCACAACCAGAGAGATCTCTAATATTGTTCGAGGCATTCCTGAAAGGCCAACCTCCTCCTAGCAACATGGTGTAGATAGCTCACCCCATACAAATAAATGGATAGACTGGGGCTAAATAAATTGTTGTGTTGTAACCAAATTAAGGCGCCTTTAAATATCTCTAAAGATTTTGTCAATTAAAATTGAAATCTGTGGGAACTAATGATTATATGATAAGGGAAATGATTACTACTGTCACTTAAATTGAAATCTGTGGGGCGCTATTAGAGAATGGTCCATTTTATCCCAAGGCATGCAAATTGATACGAAATAGTTGTAGTTGGAACAAAGAAGCAAACATGCTTTATCTGGAAAGTCCTGCAGGAGTTGGATTTTCATACTCCAACGATCCATCGTACTATATGGGTGCCAATGACACCACAACAGTTTCCAGAGTACAAGACGAGAGAGCTATATTTTATAGGGGAGAGCTAAGCAGGTCACTATATTCCTCAATTGGCAGAGCTTATTGTGGAGCAGAATAGAAAAGATAAGATCTTCAATCTGAAAGAGTATAGCTATTGGCAACCCATTGCTCGATTTCGTCACGGATCTAAATGCAAGGGCCGAATTCCTATGGTCCCATGGCCTTGTATCTGATCCAACATACAATATGATGAATACGCACTGCAATTATAGTCGCCTTCTGACAGAGGCCTTCAGTGGCAGAGTGTCATCGACCTGTGGGGAAATTTACTCGTTTGTCAGCATGGAAGTCAGCAAATACATTAATAAATACGACGTCACAATAGAAAGCTGTTTGTCATCTCTTCTCATGCAGAAATCTAAGATGATGTTCGGGGTGATAGGAAACAACAACAATTTCGACAAATGCCGTCGCAGGTTTGATCTAGGCAAATTCAGCTTGGAGCGCGGCGCATAGAAGGCCAGCGTGGCGCACTGAGAGTGCGTGCGGCGCACAGGTCCAAAATATTATGAGGCTTCTATTGCTGGAACATCGACTATCAGAAGAGCATTTAGATGCCATTTGGGCTGCTAATGAAAATCCGGACCAGTTTGATGCGCTGAAAGCCAATGTCTTTGACCTTATTGCTGATTTAGCTTGGTCATTTTCAGACAAACAGTTGGATAGTCTCTTTGGCAGGTTGAAACATGTTCAGGGTCGATCCATAGGTGACATTATTAAAATCCTTACCTTCTTGAAGAAACTTGCACGAAGTGACAACAAAGGAATTATGGCTGAAAGATTACTTGAGTTACTGTGGAACATGATGTATATGGGAGAAGCACCTGGTGAAGTACTCGGGTCTGGAGCATTTACTGAAAATCCTTGGTCACTATATCTCAGTTGATCATGCAAATCAAGATGTTTAAATTTTACGATGCCTTGCAAAGGTGAAGGCTGGGAAATCTGTCATTCCATCACTTAGGCTTCTGCGAGACATTATATGGCTCGATAATGAGAAATCCTTTTACAAGGGTCAGGTTTCTCGACAGATGCGCCTGCAGCAGCTAATTAGTGATCATAACTTGAATGATCTAGTTGTAAGAAGTCTTGTGCAGTATGTTGCTATGCCGCATATGGCCTGTAATACAAGGACACCTAATTCTAAAACTTTAGATGGTCAGTTGAATCATGATGAAAACATCAAGGAGAGGCTTAGTTTTCTTCAGTTTGCACTGCAGTCTGGAGCTGTTTGTTTGCCATAGGAATCTGCTGAGAAGCTATGAAATTGTCTAGTTGAACTGCAGATGTGTAACGCAGATGGGAAATGGCGTTTTTTTGTTATGAAAGTAAAACTTATTTCTTCAAATTGAAAACCATGAAATAGAAAAGCGGAGGGTTCCTTTGACATTGACCTGCCAGATGCTGAAATGGGAAAACATGTGTACACGTGTTCCTCCTGAGCTACGTGGTTATTTCCATATTGGGCACGTAAAAGGCTGCTTTTTCAAATCGATACTTTTCTTAGAGGTACAAAGGGCGCTTAATCATACGCTTTGTTGACACGAAATCCTGCTAAACAGAGTAGTGAATTTGTTGAGAACGTTTTAAATGATTTGAATACACTCGGTATCAAAGGAGCTCACATATACCTCAAATTATTTTCCGCAGTTAATTGAGATGGCTGAGAAACTAATATGTAGATGATATATCCCGAGAACAGAAGCAGAAAGATAGGTTTGATTTCCTATTTTGGTCCTCAGTTTCGATTTCAGAGGCTCTACATTACAGTTTCCGCATTCTAATTGGTCATCAACAAACAAAGTGTAACGCTGCTCCTTTTTAGAGCAGACTTTTCCTGTTTTTAAGATTCTAGGTGAAACAACGCCCTATTTTTAGCAATTTGTTATCACAACTCTGAGTTATATATTGTATTGAAAAACATTTGTAAAGGGGAGAGTTCTGGGAGAAGTAGAGGGAATAACAGAGAGTTTCATTATACAGTTCAACAGAGAAATAATGAAAGGATGCAGCTCTGGTTCATAAGATCCCTGTGGTGTGAGTTTAGCGAATGTTTTTCCTTTTGTTTCATTTGTAATCGTTATGTTTCATAGTTCATTAATAATCATTTCAATTTGAATGTTTCTAAGTGAGAAGGGTAGAATTCAGCTTACTGCTCTGCCCTGGAGAAGCGTTCATATTATGTGTTTTTCTTCTGTTGGAAAGGATTCATTGTTTAAATGCCATTTTCAGCTTTCTTAAACAGTCTTTACATTCCATTTAATTTCAATTTAATTGTTAAACTTCACTCCTATCTCGCCTTATGGAATAATATGTGCCTTTGATTAAATCTCTGCTCACGCTGTTTCTTTGCCTCATACAGCCCAGAAAACCCAGTCATTTATCAAAAACCCCTTTCCTATCTATTTACTAGCTTAAAATCATTATCATTTTCGCATTTAGGTCATCTCAGCCCCTTTTGAAAACCTTTTGCCGAGATAGACCCGGAGAGAGCCCTCTCCTGTCCTCGTAGGGCTAGCTACGACGCTGAGCTTGGTTTGATGTTGCCTCGAGTTTTGCCTTATTTAGCCTGAGGCAGATTCGAGCGCTAACACTATTCATCATATATGGGATGGTTTGGGCCAGCTTGATTCACAACGTTGGAGAGGAGATATTTGGAGATCTAGTCCTCATCTTGCCACTTGAGGGCAATATTATTGCAGCCCAAGATCATTAGATAACCTACTGTTATGAGTAGATAGGAGGAAAGTGTGGGGTGGGCTACTTTTTCTACCATGTTTAGATTTTCAGCCCACCTAATTTGCAAGAGCCAAAGGTGGAGGAGGATTTTAAGGAGTTCCCATGTGGAGAGGTAACTCATTTTGTATGGATGATAGCTTGGGGATGGGAGATTCATATGGGGATGGTAGATCCCAATGCATATCAGACCTCATGCCTCAAGAAGGCCTTTAGACAACCCATTTTTGCCTCCATGGACATTTTACTTTTAAATGATGATAACTATTTGGGATGCTCACCAAAAGCTAGCTTGAATACTTGGGAGGGGCAACTTGGAGATGTATTGATGAGACAACATATTGATCCTTGGAGGATTTTATCTTATAAGGGATTCTACAAGGAGAGATGAGGAGGATCTTCAGTTCTATCCTTGTAGTTGCTTGAGGACAAGCAACATTTGGGAGGGGAGGATTGTAATATTCCAAAATTAGCTTGCAGCTAATTGGAATATTGATTTTTGTTTTTGTCACCTAGGAGTTGAATAAATGGGTAAGGAGGCCCATGCATATTAAAATATAAAAAAATCCCTCACAGTGTGAAAAGGGATCAACATAGGAGCTGGATTTCACACCCTCATGTGTGAACAGGGACATTTGCATGTGGACAAGGTCAAGTTTGACCAAGTCAACAATGCTGGGATAGGATGTGGAGATCATTTTGTGAGACAGTGCAAAGATAGTGGGAGGAAGATTCCTTGGTGGAGGAAACCCTAATGAGTGGGACCCAAGGTGAGAGGGCTTCCATTTGTATAAAAGGAGGGCAAGGCAGCCATAGCAAGACATCTATGTTATTGAATATTGATTTTATGCTCTGTATGACTTTGTGCTTTATTCAACTGTTTAGTTGAGATTGTTGTGCTACTTAGCACAAGGCATTCCTATTTAGGAATTCCTTCCCCCTTCTTGAGAGGCCTCTTGAGGGAGTTTGAAATTTATTTCTCCACATGCAGGCTTAAGGCGAAGCCACCTCCTTCAGCTACAACGTTATTTCTGCAGCAATATAACGTTGTGTTGCAGGGTGTTGCAGTGGAGGTTTCACAACACCACTTCTAGAGCTTGTTTTTCAAAGGATGAATCTTTATTTCCTTTGAGAGATCGGTGAGGAAGCCCTTGGAGATTATTTCAGATCTTGGCACTTGGCCAACACATTTTCTATCTCCTACAGCGCAGTCCCTCTCCTTGACTACATTATTTTCAGTGAGCATTTGCAGTGAGGTTTGCAGATTGTTTGGAGGGTGAGATCTTCAGTGTTAGGATCAACCTTTCACTTGGAAGATCCATTGGAGGACGTTTTGTTCAGTTTTTGCATCATATTCAGCCATCTCCATCCAGTTCTTGAGTTGCAGCTGCTACTAAGTCCTAGGACTGCAGCTCCGACATTTTGCCATTTTTGTATATTTCAGGAAATCCTTTCAGGATTGTCTTGAAATTGTGTTTGGGAGCTTAGATCTTCACTCCCAACGTTGTATGAGCCATCTATTTGTAGATTTATGTTATTTCACATTTCCATGTAGCAGTGTACCATATATGACTGTGTTGTACATGTTCATGAGCATTCTGCAATATAGCAGCATTTCACTTTGGGCATATGTATTGATGGGAGGCTTGTTTGCCTTGATTATTTGAGTTGTATTGCACTTATTTGCTGCTAATTTACATAATAAAATGGCTCTATGGTTTCCATACATTTTGGTATGATGTTATTCACTGCTATTTCCATTATTGTGTTTACATATTGTTGTATCCCCATTTTGGGATATTACAACCAGGGCTAGTATACTGACGAAGTGCATGTGCATTGTATGTGCTAGAAGTCCCTATTATGTCACTCTTAAAATGAAAATGATAACACTTTATTCAAAGGAATTAGTTGCAAATAAAAAACACTATATTTTATCAAAATAATAAAATCACACATGCTTAAAACAAAGATCACACTTGCTCAAAGGAAAGATCACACTTTCCTTGAAAGGAAGATCAAACTTGCAGAAAGGAGATTATCAAACTTGCTTATAGAAAATGACATTAAAATTAAATCACTTCAAAAACAAACTAACTCTATAATCACACCAATTGGAAATTGAAATATTCTTCACTCAATAGACACTAAAAATCTACATCAATCTACACTCTATCAAACTAATTTCAAGTGCATAAGAAGTCTCAAATTCACTCACTCTTCCTACAACAATATAATTAGACAATCCTTCTCTAAAAAGAATCATTCGAAAATAAAAACTCAATGAAATGCTATAGCAAAATAGAGAATTGAAATGCTATCTACAGTTAATGAAAACCTTACAACTCAAGGGGGCCCTCCTGCGAGATGTATGAAATAGCACAACTCCTCTACAATAATAAATACACATCGATACCACTCACAAAAAATGAATGAAACAAAAGTATAATTTTTATTTACAAAAACAAAGTTTTTCAAACAATCATCTCCTCCCCTCTCATCTAAGGGATTGAAATTTATAAATCTTTGAAGCAACAACAAACTTAGAGTTTTATTGCTACAATTATGATCATGGGATCAAATAAAATCAAATTTCATGGATTTTTGGATCAAAGATCAACCCATATTTGATCAACCTTATCTGTATGTCATGAATTTTCCAAATAAAATCTCTTTCTGGACTTTTTGTTGATTGTGCATTAAATGAAAAATTGGAAACCCGCCTATCCACATAATTTTCAAAATAAGGCTCCAAATATCTTAGAAAATATCTCAAATGGTTATGAATTTGAGAAAAATATTCATTGAAAATCTAACTGGGCCCGTTCTAAACAAAACCCATGTTTTTGTTTCCCGAAATTTGGTTTCATTTGCGCAGAAAATGCATTGTAACTTGACTGGTAGAAAATACTTCTTTTTCCCTTGATTTGATGTTGGAGGTTTGCACATGCGATCTAGGTGGAATTTAACCAATAAAAATCCATATTGGTACCTTTAGAAACAATTTCCATGTGTCATATTTCCTTCCAAAGGGGTTCTACTAACTCAACCATGGAGACAACTGCAAAAACTGTAGAAACTTGAACTGTCAAACTATCATTAGTAAATCCACGCATAATTCTCCTTAATTCATTAAAAATAATGGAAATAATAATAATAAACCATGTAAACATGTATGTAGGAATTTGGTGCATTTATGAAGAAATATGGTTAAAAACAATGGAAATGGGTGAATGGAATGATGTGAAAATGGATGGTTTGATTAGAAAAATCACGACAAATTGGAGGCCCAACAACAAGCAAGGAAATGAAAATAAAGGAAGGACAAGGAAATCAAAGGAAGGAAAGGATCAAGCAACTTCACCAAGAATACTTGGAGGTAACATGTGGCATGTATGTTTTCCTAGCCCGTTTTGACATGCATGGTATGTGAATGTTGGTATTTGGTTCTTTTGTTGTCATTGGCATGGATTTTTCTGGCTTTCAACAATGGATTTTATCCAAGGCTTGACATTCCCGAATAGACATGGTGTGATAGGATTTTTCTCGGTTTTGAGCTTTGAATTTCCATATGGTTCAGAATTTGGGGTGAGGTGGTATTAGGAAATTCCCAAAGGCCTAGGAATCTCTTGACCTGTAATGGCAGGATACACAGTAAATATTGAGAGTGGAGAAAAGAAAATTCCTCAATGATGGTGAAGGAATTCTGAGGCATCCAAGCTCGTTTTGTTTTTGTGATCTCAACACCGATTTAGGTGTGATGATGGTATGGATAGGGTGGAGGTGGTTTAACCTCTGGATTCCCTTAGCTATGTTTGGATTGGATTATCCCATGAGATCCCACATTCATGCTTGGAATATGGATCATTTGATTAGAAAAATCATGAAAAATTGGAGGCCCAACAATAAGCAAGGAAAGGAAAGTTAAGGAAAGGAAAAGAAAATCAAGGAAGGACAAGAAAATCAAAGGAAGGCAAGGATCAAGCAACTTCATCAGGAATACTTGGAGGTAACAGGTGGCATGTATGTTTTCCTTGCTTGTTTTGACATGCATGGTATGTGCATGTTCTTATTTGGTTCTTTTGTTATCATAAGCATGGATTTTTCTGGCTTTCGACAGTGGATTTTAACCTAGGCTTGCCATTCCCAAATATCCATGGTGTGATGGGATTGTTGTCGGTTTTGAGCTTTGGATTTCCAGATGGTTTCAGAATCCAAGGTGAGGTGGTATTAGGAAAATTCCCAAAGGCTTAGGAATATCTCGACTGGTAATGGTGGAATACACAGTAAAGCTTGAGAGTGGAGGCAAGAAAATTCCTCAAGGATGGTGAAGGAATTTTGAGGTGTTCAAGCTCGGTTTGGTTTTGTGATCTCGACACGGATTTAGGTGTCATGACGGTATGGAGAGGGTGGAGGTGGTTTAACCTCTGGATTACCTTGGCTATGTTTGATTGGCTTATCCCATGAGATCCCACATTCATTCTTGGAATATGGCACAAGGATGATTTGTTGAAAGAAATAATTGGTTCAGCCAATCTATGGTCGGGTGGAATGTGGAAGTCCCGAACCTGGTCGTTATTTTCCTATGTTTAATAGAATCTAAGTTTCTGTTGATTTGGATGAGAAAATAAACTGGTTATTATGTGGATTTAATGGTTGTTCTCTTATTTTTATTTTTCTGTTTATATACTTTTTATAAGCATTATTTTATGATAGATCTTATTCATGGCTAGTTTCATGTTCTCACACATAACTGAATAAATAATGAATGCAGTACCTAATTGGTGTTATGAAAGCTAATGAGAGAAGGAAGTGACCCTTCTTATTAAACTTCAGAAAAGTTTTCAGTCCCTCATGTTCAGACTTATACTCATGACCTGTTGGTTTGAGATCTACCAAATGCTTGACAAAATGTCAGTCCTCGTTGGGGATGGTGAGTTCAATTCCTAGTTTTAGTTTTTGGTTTACAAGAACTTTTCCTATGTTATTTATCAACTCTAGAAGTTTCACTGAGTTTTGGGCAGAGATATGAGTCCTCACCCTGAAAAAGTGGCACAAAATTTGGAGTCGCTAACATAGAAATGAGCATAAACATCTATATTTGCATGGAGGCAAGATTATGCTCATGATTGGGAACCAATAGTCGCATGGAGGCCTTTGAAAGGGTGTGACTTGGACTCTATGTAAGGGAAAAATTGAGTTGTCTTAGGGGTGGATACCTGGAGGGGTTAGGTCAGTCGTGGAGGTACTGTGGCACCTGAGGTAAGTCGGTAAGGTCTTAAGTTGTCGACTTCATTTCTTTAAGGTCACCTAGGAGGTTTAGTCTTATCATAGTGACACTCAGCTCATGTTCACCCTGGGTAGGATAGTGAAAGTGGGTAGATATGAGAGTAGGCATTAGAGAAGTATAGTTCTAATCAGTCACAACATGGAAGTGAAAAGGTCAAGGCCAATGAAGAAAATATGTTAGTTGACCGAGGGGGGGTGGGGTGGGGTGGGGGGGGCACTCTCCAAATTGGTTGGATACTCTAATAAACCTAAGGGTTTAAGTTAGAATCTTCAAGGAAGATAATGAAAGACTAGTCAAATCTCAAGAGAGACAAACTGATATAAATGAAATCATCCTACAAAGTCTCTCATACTTACAGAGATAGAGGAAACCTGAGATGAGGGATAGGCATAGAGACAAGAGGATCCTTCGGGAGTCAGAGGAGAAAACAAATGGAGTATATGGTAGCAACTCCAGGAAGAGGCACAAGTAGGAAAGTAATGATACTATGCAGGGAAATGCACCATTGAGTATCCCAAGAGGAAGGACCAAAACTTATGTGCATCACTCTATTAGGCCATCTATTTCTTCTCCTAAGAGACACCACCTACACTCTCATCATCATCATCATCATTAGGAAATAAACGAATAGGATTACATTCCTGAGGAATTCAAGAAAGCCAAGCCACCCATATTTGATGGGGATATGAAGAAATCAGAAGAGGCAAAAGCTTGGTTTCTTGATATGAAATTTTTTTTCATAATTCATGATTATTCTAAAAATATGAAAGCCAATATTTCCACCTACAACTTGAAAGGAAAAGAGTACACATGGTGGGGAGATTTGAAAAGTGTTAGAGGCATTGTTGAGAAGGAGTTGAGGTGGGGTGAATTTGAAAATCTCTTCAGAGACCAATATTTGTGTGAATGCTACTATGATGGAAAATAAAAAAATTTCTATGAAATTAATATGGGACAAATGATAGATTATGGGGATGTCACTAGGTTCCTGGAACTATTGACGTATGTGCCATATCTCAGAGATGATAAAGTTGATATTCAAAGAATCATTAGTGGATTTCCTATGACATTTAGAGACATAATTGGGTTTTTAGAACACTAGACTCTAGAGGATGTGATTAAGAAGTTTAAACACTACTATGAACATGAAAAACATAGACCAGAGATTAAGAGTAATTGAAAGGAAAGGAATAGCGCTAGAAATAAGACGAATTCCCCTAAGAAAATTTGAGAAAAGAGGGAAGGTAAGAATTCAACCCATGCAAATCAATTTCAACAGGAAGCTAATTTGGATGCTAAGAGAAATATGCAACAGCCAACATCAGAGTAGGGAAAGTTTGAAGCCATGAAGAAATTAAAGTGTTGGACATGTGGTGAAAATCACAAGAAAAGGGTATTTCCACACCAGATAAATGTTGGACCAAATATTTATAGTGTCCAAGAGTTACACACAGTGGGTGATCTAGCTCAGAGCTTGTCCAAAATTTATGCAATTATGGACAACCTCGAAGAAAACCACCAAGCATTCATAATTTATATGGAAAGTAGGTTGTTTAATTGCATTGTTTCTATTCTAATTGGTCCTAGTTATAACTACAACTGTGTTATCCCAAATCTTTTTCAAAAATGAAAAATTTTCAAGGAATTGCATGAATAACCATTGATGGTTCAATTGGAAGCTAGAAAAAAGGAAATATTCACCATTGGGTAACAAAAAGTGCATTTGAGCTTAGTGGCATGCCCACCACAACTCATTTGAATTTATTTGCACTAGGTGCATACAACATATTATTGGGCATGGATTGGTTTTACCTGCATAGGACCAAAGTGGACTATTTTGAAAAGGAAATGAATTCTTAGTTGAGCAAGGAAAAAGAAGGGTTTTGCAGGGTAGGAGAAATACTAATTTAGTAAGATTGATCACAACTATGCAAGACAAGTGCAGTAGTAGAAAGGTATGCATGATTTTTGCAATCCAAGTCTTAAGTGATGTGAAGGATGACAATGATGTTGAGAATGAGGAAAGTGAACTTTTGGAAAGGTACCTGGTTCTACATGTAGGTTTTAACCCTGTACAAAAATTACTTGCAAACATATTCTTAAAATAGAAAAATATTCAATTGCATGAACATAAAACAAATATGCACATATATTTTCCCCTAGAGCCCAAAACTGGGACTACAAGATTGATTTTTCGTTATATTCCTTTCAATGTTATATTACATATATGTACATGTCGAAGGATTCATAAACCACAATCCACTAATCGTAGATTAGAACATAACCATAGTTCCCTTGATAGGATCTACAAAATACCATGGGAACAAAACCATCATGCCCAAAGCCATGTCAAAAACCCATGCACAAAACCATGGGTAGGTTTTCATACCATCTTTAGGTCCGGACCCCATCCTTGGGTCTTCCCAACTAACGTTAAAAATGAAGGACGCCATTCCTTCCTACTGCTCAATGATGATTTGAAATTTTTCCTTATCATATCTACCATCGGGGAAAGATATCGGCATGCAACTTGGAAATCAGAGCTCTTGGAAGTCATTTTGTAATCGTATTTATCCAAACATTCTCCTTCTTCAACTCTTTTTTCCACTTGCACACGTCGAGGCATCATATTCATCGTTTGCTTGAAATTGTCGTTGAATGTTGTCACCTGCTTGAATTGTTGTATCTCAAAGTCTAACTCTGAACTGAAATCAATTGAACTATCATTTCTTAATGAACCAAATCCCTCAACATTTACAAGCTATAAGATCAAACAAATCAACGATAGCGATGGCAAGTTTAGCCATGCATATATATTGGCAATTGTTGGCTAAGTGCTCATGTTGGGATGGGTGAATTGGTCTAATGATAGATGGACAAAGGATAAAACATAAAACAGAATAGCAAAATATGGTATGAGTTGTTTGACGTTATATGATTAAATAACACAAGTTGTTGATTGAATTTATATGATTATATAAATTCAAAATCGCTAAAAATAGATATTCTTATTTTAACTCACATGTGAATAACTCATGCATAAGTGACCCTTTCTAAATTTAGAAGATAAATCGCCTAAAACCTATTAATTGAAATATAATGTTTAAAACAAAATTATATTAATAAAAAATATAATAGTACAATATTTATTACATTTTTGATGTGGAGTTGATGTATAACTTTGAATAATTTTTTTTTAATATAGGTTATAAATCAAATATTCCAATATACATATTGAGTAAAATATTATATATATATATGCACAAAGAGATAGAGTTATTATTCCATTAAGAGGTTCTTTCTAAGTTGCAAAAGAATTCCTGTAATCTTTAATATGGAATTGACATGTATCATTTAAAAAAATATTAATAACAAAATAAATACATGTTTTATATTTCCGAATATAAAAGGGCATGTGTTGACATTTTAATGTATAGAATATGAACCATAAATAAATAAATATTTTAATGTCAACGATACATATATTATTCAAGTCCTGGTCGTAAAACCAAATTTTCTATTGAGAAGTGATGATCCCAATTCTTTGGATACTCTTGTTGATTAGCAATGGTCGATCTTGCCCACGCTAGAAATAAGATCTACATAAGTGCTCTGGTACGTTCCCAGCTTTGGCATGTTCCACAGAAAAATACTCTATGAAGCCGAGTTCCTCAAAGAGAGCCACGTTTTGGGGATTTTGTGCGTGACTAAGTGATACAATAAACTATGGCTTGAGAGAATGCAAACTAGCTATTCAATTGCTTTCTCTTCTTCCAATTATAGAGCTATTGTTTCTCTTTTTTGGAGCATGCCATGGATTTGGTGGATTAAGCGAGAAAAAAAGGAGATGGTGACATTGAAGGGATTTATATTTGTGTTTAAAGGAGTATCTGTCTAGTATTTTCTCCAATATCAAGTTGCAGAGGTCCATTGGTTCCAACCAGCTCCAGACCACTCTCACTATAAAGCCTTATGGCTATCCCTGCTCATTACACTGAATCCCTTTCCATCTCTGGGATTTCCCTTTTATCTTCAGAGGAAAAGATAACTGTTTATAACTGTCCCTCAACATTTACAAGCTATAAGATCAAATAAAGCAACGATAGCGATGGCGAGTTTAGACATGCATATATATTGGCAATCGCTGGCTAAGGGCTCATGTTGGGAATGGGCGAATTGGTCTAATGATAGATGGACAAAGGATAAAACAAAATAACAAAATATGGTATGAGTTGTTTGAAGTTATATTATTAAATAAAACAAGTTGTTGATTGAATTTATATGATTATATAAATTCAAAATAAAAATAGATATTCTTATTTTAACTCACACATGAATAACTCATGCTTAATTGACCCTTTCTAAATTTAGAAGATAAATAGTCTAAAACCTATTAATTGAAATATAATGTTTAAAACAAAAAAATATTAATAAAAAATATAATAATACAATATTTATTACATTTTTAATGTATAATTTTTAGATAACAAAACAAATTTAATATAGGTTATAAATCAAATATTTCAATATATATATATATATATATATATATATATATATATATATATATATATATATATATTGAGTAAAAGATTATATATAGATGCACAGAGAGAGAGTTATTATTCCATTAAGAAAGAATTCCTGTAATTTTTAATATGGAATTGACATGTAACATTTAAAAAAATATTAATAACAAAATAAATACATGTTTTATATTTCGGAATATAAAAGAGCACGTGTTAACATTTTAATGTAAAGAATATGTACTATAGATAAATAAATATTTCAATGTCAACTATACATATATTATTCAAGTCGTGGTAGCTAAAACCACATTTCCTATTGAGAAGTGATCATCCCAATTCTTTGAATACTCTCGTTGATTAGCAATGGTCGATGTTGCCCACGCTAGAAATAAGATCTACATAAGTGCTCTGGTATGTTCGCGGCTCTGGCATGTTCCGCAGAACAATATTCTATGAAGCCAAGTTCCTCAAAGAGAGCCACTTTTTGGGGATTTTGTGGGAGACTAAGTGATACAATAAACTGTGGCTTGAGAGAATGCAAACTAGCTATTCAATTGCTTTGTCTTCTTCCAATTATAGAGGTCTTGTTCTCTTATTTGGAGTATGCCATGGATTTGGTGGATTAGGCGACCAAAAAAGGAGATGGTGACATTGAAGGGATTTATATTTGTGTTCAAAGGAGTATCTGTTCAGTATTTTCTTCAGTGTTAAGTTGCAGAGTTTTATTGGTTCCAACTAGCTCCAGACCACTCTCACCATAAAGCCCTATGGCTATCCCTTCTCGTTACACGAACCCCTTTTCATCTCTGGGATTTCTCTTTTATCTTCAAAAGAAAAAATAGCTGTTTATAACTGTTCATGTTTCTTACTTGATTAACTTACTAGTTAATCTGGTTTTGGTTAAAAAGTTAAATATATGATTTAAAAATAGTATAACAAATTAATCCGGTGTTACATTCGTCCTCCACTACGTAATATTCGTAAATTTATTATTTTAATTTTTTTCTAGAGCAATAAGCCTTGAAAACTGGGAGGCAGATATTATGATATGCACAACAAATTTGATGGTGTGAAAAAACAAACTGTGAATAGCAAATTGGAAAATGTATAACTTTTTAATAAATTAATATTTCCAAATATAAGATGCCAATCTTCATAGCGAAACAACCTGTGACTAGATTGATGGGACAACTCACTCACTCAATCTATTCCTTTGCTCTGAATCCATATGGATTAATTTAGTTCTAAAATTTGGTAAATTCATACCTTTCCCTGCAAATGCGTGGTTTTATAAAGTTTTCCCTTGGATTAATTCGGTGTGTTTTTTTTTTAAGTTGAAGTTTACGTTAATACAGGATGGCTTTGTTAAACACAGAATGACTTTTTTAACAATTTGTTGTGTAATGAGTTGTACCACAGTAGTTTGAGGACAGGATGATGCTGGTTAGTCAGAGGCTTCACCGTGAAGCACATAGATCGATAAAGGAAATATATGTCAATGTCAAATCTATAAATATAATGATCGGTTTTTCTTCAAAACTGCGGTTATTATTAGTCACTCAAATGGAGTCTTCAGATCTGAAATCTGCGAATATATGGTGAGGAGTTGTTATTTTAGTAATTTTATAATGTTTTGTATTATTATTAATCTTGGTGACAGTAGATTATAGTAGTCAGTAATTGGGAATAGAAGAAAAAAAAAATTAAAAAATAATAAACTGAAGTAGAAAATAGAGAAAGAAAATCTTATGATCAATTAAATAAATTATAATTATTTCTCTATTTAAAAACAATAATTTTGTGGCAATATTATATGCATCATTATATATAGGGCAACATCAATACATATAATATAAATATAGTTTGAGTGGAATTATAATTGAAATGGTAGTATTGTTTAAGTGGATTTTGAATGGATTTATAATTCAAATGTAAGTATGGTTTAAGTGGATTTTGTGATTAAAATGTGGTTATTTATAAAATATGACATATTCAAGTTTAGATAAATATAAGATTTAATATAACTTATATTTTTTAGTTTTTATTTAGTTATTCATTATTTTTTAGTAAATCATGTCTTTTCGAAATTATTACATAGTGGGGTTTTTATGGGATTTTAATACACCATTATTTCAAACATTAAATTTTTAAGAAAAAAAATGTATTTGCAATAATAAATTTTGAATATTATTGTACATATGATCCTAACATAGCCTTTTTGGATTGAGGTTCCTTATTTTTATTTAAGGATATTCCATTCATTAAGGTTGGTCCTCACACTATTGTTCATAGATTCATTGTCCACCACATAATATGTAAACACATTATTTTAAAAATATTTCTTTTCGTAGCAATAAATCTTTAGGCAATGCGAACAAGCTATTGGCAGTAACTTGGAAATGACCTCCAAGTAATGAGAACAACTTTTTAGGTTGGTCATGTACGGTTCTAGAAGTGATCATTTCCATCCATTATCACATTCATCAATTTAATCAGAAATGACCATTAGCCAATCTAAGGACACATCGGGTTTAGGAGGGTTGGGGGTTATTCCTCCTCCTTCTGAAATTTTTTTATTTCTAAATTTCTCGTAGAATTACAAGTGGTTTTCGGAAGACAGTGGCGCTTCTCATGAAACAATGGTGGTGACAAGCCACATTCATGCTACTGCCCACTTTCTCCAAGCATGCTTTCTGTGCAAACACTGTCTCGAGGCCGACACAGATATTTACATGTGAAGGTAAATATCTTTTCTATGATTCCTTTCTTGATATTTGAGATGTGAAATGAGAAGCATTATTTTGGCAAGTTACCAAATAGATTATGGTAGGGTTTATATACATAAGCATTGCTAAAATTGGAAACAAGAAACATTGAAAATGGAATCGAGAAAATGGCACCGAGAAATGGTACCATATGAGGCTTCTAATTTAATTTTCCCTTAATTAAATTGGAAGAAAAAATGTAATTTGCATCTCATGACAGCTTGTATTAGTTAACTAATTCAGAATGACTGAGTTAGCTTAGGAAATTCAAGTTGAGGGTCTAAGAGGATGCATGTAGAGTTTTACCATGATTCTAGGGTGTCCAATTATAGTTATTTGTGAAATGTAATTAGTTAACTCAAGAAATTGAGTTAAAATCAATTTAACTAGTTCTAACTAAGAGATGAGCTAGTGATAGGTATAGTGAATTAAATCTAATTTAATTCACAAGTAGTGATCAATGAGTTAACAGATAATTCGCTATAAATAGTTGTTGCATGTCAGTTAATGAGCCTCTAAATTAGATATAAATTAAGGACGATATAACCTTTCTTATGCACATAAAGGCTATATTAAATCTCTCCTTCTACACTTAATAATGATTTTTAAGCTTTAATATGTTCATTAGGAAGGTTTAGATATAATTGCATATTTGTGCCTAATATCATTTATTTTTTAACGATATTGTGAGAATATTAGGCAGATTATGAACATTTGTAGAAAAATATAATTTAGGGATTTTCTCCCTACTACTGGAGGATAAATATTAGAGAATTAATAAACAAAATATCATGAAATTATTGAGAAATTATGGAGTGATTCTAGAGAAAATATAGGAATGTGTTCCCTGTCATTTATTGCAGATTCCTAGTGTTGGGAACAAGGTCCACTATTTGAGAGATTTTGGAGGGGAAATATTCCTCCTTTCAATGAGAATTATTCTTCATCATTTTGTAAAAGTACCAATTGAAACTGGCCTCTAGGGGCTTGTATTTCTTAGTCTTATTGTGAAGAAAACTTGCTATTTAGCAACTCCACTTTCTTTTCTTGCAGGGATGTACTTGGACTGATTCAATAATGAAGTTTGGTGCCATTTTTAGCTTCCAAGGCTTGTTTTCTTTCATAGAACTCTGAGTCCTCCTTGGGCTTGGCCATCCAAGGAGCCTCAAAGTCCTCTTGCACAATTTCTTAATGTTATTTTCACTTCCTATTCACATGCATCTCTCATTTCTGTTTTGCAAATTTCTGTATTTAGTATGTTTTCTTTTCTTATTGTGTGATTGAGTTAAATGATTGAAGCGGTTTCTTTTGTAGGTTGTTATAGATTAAAAATAATTATTCATCCTTATAATAAATGGAGTCGTCTAACGAGCCAGAGGAATTGCCCAGACGGTCAAAATTGGTCGGAATCCGGGCCAAAAAAATTTAAAAAATCTTGCAGAACCAGTGTTTGAATCCTGATTTTGACATTGGAAATGGATTCAGCATCATCAAAAACCTGTAGGACACCCAAAATATTAAACTTTGATAGTTTTAACATGGATTTAGAAAAAATCCTGCCGGATTTTCTGAAATCTTATCAGATTTTTCATGATTTTCAGGGCGATTCCTCTGGCTAGTTAGACTACGGCATAATAAATTTTGAATGTCATATTAATCATTAAGCTACTTGGATTTGGTTACTAGCTCACGAATATAAGATTTTTGGGAATGCCTTGTAGTGAAATAGTAGTACATTTATGTTGTTTTTCATAATGGATTAATGAGCTTCATTAAATTTGATTCCACTTGTATTAGGTCATAATAATGTTAAAGTTAATAAAAAAAATCACCCCATTTCATTTTCACTTGATTAGGTTAGGCATTTGATAGATTAACTAGTTCACTAGTTCATGAATTTCCATATTTTGGAGTAGTAATTTTTTGTTATTTTTTAGCACATGTGAAAAACGATATTTTAGATTTATTCCACTTGGAATGGAGACCTATGAAATCATATTTAATAAAAAAATCTGACCCATTCCATTTTCATTTTATTTACTTAGCCATTCGGTGAGTTATCTCCATAACAGAACTTCCTGTAGAAAAAACAAAACTTCCTGTAGCACTCTTGTAGAACATGTAAAGTCGACCAGATTTTCTCCCAAATTTTGGTATTTGTATCTTAGGCTTGATTCATGACCCCTAGGATCTAAATCCATGATTGAGTAAGAATAAACACCACTTAGGACATGCATTTTTACAAAGTAGATTAGGCATATTTATTTGAATTCATGCTCTCAAGATTTCAATAACAAATTATTGTTCTTTCCTAGGATTAATTTCTTTTCAAAGAAACACTTCCATTTCTACAATTAGTTTAGGCTTTGATTTCATGACATTCACTCCATTAAATCAGATGAAAAATAAGGACACATTGTATAATGCACATATATTTCTGATACCTCCTAAGTTTGTATGAACCCCGGGTTGATAATTAATGTTGGTAGCCTTGGGGGTTGCAACATTCTTGTTGCAATACTGAGGCTCATCATTTTTTGGCTCCATTGCTGGGGAGGTGTCAAAGTATGCATTGTTTTCTTCCCTAGTTTATTCATTTCTTTTCTTTATGCACAAGAAAAAAAATGCATTGGCCATATTTTATTTCAAAACAGAAAATTGCATTGCATTAGCACTCTTATTCAAAAAAATATTTAAAAATACTTCTCCAACACAAACCCCCCCATTTGATCACGTGGTGCAGTAAGAACCACATCACCATCCACTTTTGCATGTAGAAGAAGAAGAGATTGTAGAAAAGGTATAAGAAATGGATGGATATGATGACGGTGAAGAAGATCCTCTTGGATTTACCATTCAAGATACTGATGTCAGTTTGAATATGAGGAGAATCCCTCTAAATTTCCTTCCCAAATTCCATGGTATGAGGTCAGAGGATCCAGAAACCTTTCTCTTTGAATTTGAAATACTTTTTAAATATTATGGATACTTATCACACACTCAAAAATTGAGATTGTTTCCTACAACATTGAAGAATAGAGGTCTTAAATGGTTCATGAGTTTAGGCAATAATTCAGTAAGGTCATGGAATGATATCAAAAAGATATTTCTAGAAAAATATAAAGATCATGATCTTAAAAAAGAAATTTCTAGACTGAATCAAGAAGAAGATGAGAGCCTCGAGTATCTAATAGAGAGGTTCATGTATAATGTTAAGAGGGAAAAATTGCATCATTTAGTATTTGACACACTAAAAACCCTCTTACATAGAACAATTAGGGATGAGTGGATTTATGTCCTTGATCTCATGAGTAGAGGATATGTATAAAAATTTTCATTTGAATAAATTTGTGAAACATTCAAATGCATATCAAGAGGAAGGGCAAGAGTAAGTAAATCAACATCAAGATTAGTGAGTCAAGCTAAACTTGGAAATTTCCTTGATAACTTTAAAACATAAATTCTTAGCAATCTAAGCGAATAAGTAGAAATGTTAAGAATTCAAGATGAGAAAAAAATATATGTTGATATTTGTATTTTCCATGCAGAATCATATTGCCCATCATTACCAAGGCTGAAGGAAGTTTACCAAGAGGAAAATGGATCAATTAAATGACTAAAGAAACTATGTTATGTAGCTCAAAGAAGACCATGGAAGCCTAGTCAACTTGATATGATGTGAGGACCTACTTCACAATTTCAATCTTATTCACATCAATCTCAAAGAAATTGGAACACGCTCTTTCCTTAGCAATCTTGGCCATCTCAACCCCAAAACAAATATTGGCAACAAGGATGGCAAGAACCTTATGGGATAAATCTAGAATACTCTCAGTATTTTCCTCAACATCCTCCATACTTAACTCCATGATATCCATACCATCCACCTCCACCATAACCAAAACCTCAACCACATCCATATCATAGATCCACTTCTAGTCAACTACCTATACCACCATTTCCAAAATCATACAAAGAAGTAACTCAAAACACTTAGAATGTTGAGGTAAAACACTTCCAAACATATCATCTTTATCTAAATGGTATTAATATAGTTCAAGAAAGGTATTGCAAAAAAGATATTCTCTTGTTGTCATTGAAGGACAACATCCAGAAGAAGAAGATTCAAATGAGGAGATGAAAGATTCATGGGCTACACTTTACAGAGAGAAGCCATCAGAAGTGGAGACTTTGAGGATTCCCTCATGTTTACCATCATATCCTCCATGTGTTCAAGAGAACAATCAACAAAAGGAGGAAGATTTGAATTTCATGGTAGAAGAGGACATCCAAAATGATCTAAATCATCAAGTGGACCAGGGGTATCACAAAAACATTGAAATATGGTTCCAAACAATCGTTAAGTTGCAGCAACACACTCTTCTTCAACAATTCTTGATCTCATCTCAGTCAAAGCATTTGGTATCTCATATTCAGGTACATGTCCAACCATACATTTTGATCCTACACATGAGTTTACCTGTCACCTTTATGTGTACATGGCTCCATTGTAATTATTCCTATACTTGAAAGACAATTTTTTTTTTTCAAGTAGAGTAGGATAGAAAAAATAGAGAAATGGAAAAAGAGAAAAAAGAAAAGAATAAAATCTCAGGTCAAAACCTCTTTTGAGGTGCCTAATATTGGCTCACTGATTGAAAACCTCCAAGAGGTGGTCAATGGTTTGGAAAAAAGAGAAAAGGAAAAGATCCTAGGTGAAAAAATCCTTTGAGGCGCCTAGGCAGACCTAATAGTTGAAAAGCTCATTGAGGCAGCTAGTAGGCCTAAGAAAAGAGAAAAAAATGAAAAAAAAAATGAAAAAAAAAATTATTTTCTCCATGTATCTCTCACTAATGAATGCATGTGCTCTCCAACCTTTGTAAGCAAAAAAGAAAACTAGTAGGAAAGAAAAGAAAAAGTTGGTAAAAAATCTAGTCAAAGGAAGTCAAACTTGAACTTTCTCCTCCTTTTCTCAAATGCTCCAAAAGGGCCAAGGTCATTCCAATCCATCACCCTCATCCATTTCCAACATCCGCCCATTATTTCCAAGCTTTTCTCATTCAGTTTTCTTGTTGTCCTAAACTACTACAGGAATTCCTATTTTTTAGCAGCAAATTGTTTTCATTATATATTGAAAACCATGCATCCATTTTTCCAACCTGTTTCACGGAGATATGCATATGCATGATGGTAACATGCTCAAGTAATTTCAACAATTTCTGGTGAACAGTTTATGAGAAATTGACCTCCATCACCTACAACCATTTTTTATTGTTCTCAAGATTCGTGCATCCAATAGCCGAGATTTTTTATGGGAAGGTGCATAAGGATTATAGTAACATGCTCAAAAAAATTTAGGTCAATCATTCTACCGATTGAGAGTTATGGATAAAATAATTCTGCTACAAGGGGTCGTCCTCAACTGCTATAGGAAGTTTTGTAATTGCTACAGGAAGTTACATTAAGCAACATGTAGGTGGATCAAAGGAAAAAAAATAACAAAGGGCCTTGAGGTATAAGAAAATCAATGAGGATAGTATTCTCATCATTTCCTACCACCTTCTCATCACTCCTCCATCTCAAGCACAAGGGATTTTAATTCTAAACTTACCTTTTGTCACATCTATATATATATATATATATATATATATATATATATATATATATATATATATATATATATATATATATATAATTTTATTTTTTCCTGAAAAAAACACAAAGTTCCTTCACTCCATTTTTCCAAGGCCACACCATTTCCTCACCAACCTATAATAACCCTACCATCACCCTAATACCACCTGACATTCTCCCTCATCAGTCATACAAAGCTAGAAGCCTAAAGCAGAAATAGAAAGAGGTTGCTACAAGAAGAAGTAACTTCATGTAGTAAGCCCTATATAAGACCCAAAAAAATCCCCGAAGATGGTTTTGACCAATAATGGAGACCAATAAGACTTGTGAGATGAATCTAAAGGTAGTAATGACACTACAAGGAGGATCCTCCACCAGCAGACAAACATGAGAAGACTCGGAAAGGTACTTGCACACACAAAACTTTATCAGTCAAAGAATCATCATGGTATGAATACTTATACAGAATAAAAATCATCAACTACAACACTCACATCATGAGCATTTCAACAACAACAACAACAGCAAAAGAAACTCTAGAAGACCTCCAGCTTCAAGACTATCAACAATAGGACCTCTAGCATATTATCACATGTAGCTTTAGGATAATTAGTAGCAGCTTCAAAACCACCAAAGGCAGCTTCAACAGTCATATCAATAGCCTCAATATCACCTGCAAAAACACATCAAGGGTAAGCCTAAGGTATGCAATCATCTAAACCTTTCTTCGAAACTATTCTAGCTTAAGAAAAAATTAAAAGTGTGAGAAATAAAGTTTTTTTATAGCCAAGATTAGCGACAGAGCATCCTTAGCCTTATCTAGTATTTATCTTCACTTTTACACCAAGACGCACACACATGTGGGAGAGGAACAAGAAAAAGGTGAAGAAGACTTGAGAAAGTGGGTAGTAAGTAGTTAGTTGTGATGGAAGACAGGGAGTGCCAAGGGGTAACTGAGGGAAAAATCAGTGAACAAACAAAAGCACTCTGAGTTTATTTTGCATGCAATGTAAAAAACAAAAAAAATTGTAAAAAACAAAAAAAATAAAAAATAAAAAAATAAAAATAAAAGTTAGACCCACCACCTCTTGGCATGCAAATATTAGCTGCTACAAGCACAAAAGTGTCTACAGGAAAAACAAATTTTCTACAAGAAGAATAGATTTGCTACAAGAAAGACAAACTTGCTACAGGAAGCTAATAGAGGACAACAAGAGAAAATTTTTGCTACTAGGGTGTTGGACAATGATTAATTAATAGCTAAAAGGTACAAAGAAACACAACAGAGTTGCAAAGTATTTTCTACCAACATGGTAAATTATTCAAGGGCGAAAGGTATTCAAGTCACCAGTTTTATCATCACGTCATTCATTTCTTTTGCTTCAGTTTATTAACCATAATTTCTTCCTCTATAAGAATAAAGAGCTCGTTGTGAAGCATTTTCAATTCCGGAATTTAATGAAGATAATCTAGATTGTTAGTTAAGGGTGTTCATAAGAATTTGATCGATAATATGTGTCATGACCAAGAATTTGTATCAACAGTAAGAGACTTGGACTTCAATGAGAATGACATTGGTAATGAGGTAATGGATGCCAACAAATCCTTCTTTTCACAACGAGAAGTGCCATAGGGATAATAATAAGACAAACCAAAAGAAAGGTGTTTCCCTCACAAATAGAAACCATTACAATTGAATAAGCACGACAAGAAGAGAAGCAGGAGGAGAAACATATGGACCAACAAATAGAGAATGACCAGGTCAACATACATGAAGAACCATAGGGAAAGGAATATGAATAGGTTTCTCAGAAGATGAGCAACAATTTCAGTAGGGGGTATGATGGACCTCTAAATTAGATATAAATTAAGACTCGTCTAACATTTCTTAGGCACATAAAGGCTATATTAAATCTCTCCTTATACACTTAATAATTATTTTTAAGCTTTAATATGTTCATTATGAAGGTTTATATATAATTGCATATTTGTGCCTAATATTATTTATTTTTAAAGGATATTGTCAGAATATTGGGAAAATTATGAAGATTTGGAGAATGAGATAATTTAGGGACTTGCTCCCTACTACTAGATGATAAATATTTGAGAATAAATGAACAGGATATCATGAAATTATTGAGAAATTATAGAATAATTCTGGAGCCCCGATGATTGAGAAAATATTTTATGTCTTCCCTCTCATTTAATGTGGATTCCTAATGTTGGGTACCAGATCCACTATTTGAGAGATTTTGGAGGGGAAATCTTCCTTTTTCAATGAGAATTATTCCTCATAATTTTAAATAAGTACCCATTTGAATTGGCCTCTAGGGGCATGCATTTATTAGTATTATTGTGGAGAAAACTTGTTGTTTAGCAATTCTAGTTTCTTTTCTTGCAGGGATGTACTTCGACTAATTCAATAAGCTTATAACGCTTGGTTTCTTCCATATGACTCTAATTCCTGCTTGGGCTTGGCCATCCCAGGAGTCTTAGAGCCCTCTTGCACAATATCTTTATGTTCTTTTCACTTCTTATTCACATGCATCTCTCACTTCTGTTTTGCATTTTTTTGTATTTAGTATGGTTTCTTTTCTTGTTGTATGATTGAGTTAAATGATTGAAGTGAGTTATTTTGCAGGTTTTTTATAGATTCAAAATCATTATTCATCCTTAGAATAACTTTGGATTTTCATCTTAAACATTAAGCTACTTGGATTTGGTTACTAGTTCACGAATATAAGATTTCTGAAAATGGCTTGTAGCGAAATAGTAGTAAATTTATGTTATTTTTTAAAATGGGTTAATGAGCTTCATTTGACTTGATTCCACTTGTATTAGGTCATAATAATTTTAAATTTAATAACAAAAATGACCCCATTTCATTTTCCCTTGATTATATTATACATTTGATAAATTAACTAGCTCACTAGTTCTCGAATTTCTAGATTTTAGAGTAGTAATTTTCTATTATTTTTTATCACGTGTGAAGAGGGGTATTTTTGAGTGATTCCACTTGGAATGGAGAACTAATACATAATAATTAATAATAAGAATAAAAATCCCATCCCATTTTCATTTTATTTTCTTAGTCATTCTGTGAGTTATCTCCAAAACATAACTTCTTGTAGCACTCTTGTAGAACGTGTAAAGTCAACCAGATTTGGTCCCAAAACTTGGTATTTGTTTATTACCCCTGAATCATGACCCCTAGGATCTAAATCCGTGATTTAGGAAGAATAAAAACAACTTCGGACATGCATTTTTACAAATTAGGTTAGGCATATTTATTTGAATTCATGCTCTTGGGGTTTCAATTACAAATTATTGTTCTTTCCTAGGATTAATTTCTTTTCAAAGCAACACTTCAATTTTTGAAATTAGTTTAGGCTTTTATTTCATAACATTCACTCCATTAAATAAAATCTAAGAAATAAGGACACATATTATCTTTCACATATAGTGTTGATACCTCTTAAGTTTGTATGAACCCTAGGTTGAAAATTAAAGTTGGTAGCATTGGGAGTTGCAACATTCTTGTTGCAATACTGAGGCTCATCATCAGTTCTAAGGAAGGCCTAGTTGAGATATAGGTTAAAGTGAAGGGATCTATCAATTGTACTATTATAAAATTCTACAGGTCATGCATGACCTCATCGAGAAGGCCTTAAAGGATTTCACAATCATTAATTGGTGTTGGCGTAATGTTACACTAAAATTTGTCACCGTGACATTTTAGCATCTATATGGGTTCATCATTACTCATATATTACTCCCTTAGAAGTCTACGACATCAAATTTCCTAAAATCAAGCCTTGAAATTGAGAGAAAAGCTCATAAAAGTCTTAAAAATACTTGTACCTCACTTTCTCTTAACATTGCCTGCGGTACCGCACCTTTTGTGAAGAAAAAATGTGGTACCTACCGCACTTTTTGTGTATTAAAGGTGCGGACCCCTGTAAAAGGTAAAATGAAGGCAGAAAGTAACATTTAGAAGCCCAGCAGTGAAATCTAGAAGCTTCTAGAAGCAGTTATCCGGTCGAAGGTTCGCTCCTATCATGTATGTTCATTCCTCCATTATGGGAGCCTACCCCTTGGATTATGGAGCTCAATCCATTCAAAAGAAGATTCTACCCCCTCTTATGTGGAGCTACAACCTCTTCTCTTTTCCTATAAATTGAAGCCATAGTGCAGCCTCAAAGGGGAATTTTGGGGGACTTTTGGAGAGTTAGACTTTGAGAATTTTTTAGGAGAAATGTTGTAGAAACTCAGACTCTCTTAACTGATCATTATATGGGAATGATTACACACCCATGCGAATTTAAGCTAAGAGAGTAAAAATCTTGTCAGAGTAAAGGAAACACCTGTTCCAGACCCCAGGAAGGCCTGTATGACATCAAGGCGAACACGATTGTCAGGCTCTTCTTTATTAAAGATAACACGAATGAATACCATTTTCTCAATGAGTTATTTAATTAAGTAGCTTATTTATCATGTTTTATCAATGGGTTATTTAATTAATTATCTTATTTCTTGAATTCCTTGATCATCTTGATAGATGTTTGATTCATGAATTAATTTTTATTATGCAGGTGCTTTTGATATTTTCCTATGTTTGTGATTGTGGATCCTTGACGACAACTTCTTCAAGCCACTGGAAAGAATATCAGCATTGGACTACAGGTAGGTTTCCAAAACCCTGTTATAGTTAATTCCGAATCAAACAGTATCTAGAGAAAATAGTTTTTATTTATCGATTTGTTGCTAGCTGTCCATAGGACACTTGGGAGGTCTGTCTTGTCAGCAAGAATGACTTATCCGTCCAACAATTAAGGGGTCCTGACCCAAGTTTAGAATATTTTCGCAACCAAAAAAACCCTCAAACTACTGGCCCTTTCAGCAGTGATTTACGTCCGCAAACCAAAGTCTCACTCGAAGCAATATGGGGGGTGTTGGAACCAGGTTTCTGCACCCTAAGGGGGATTTTTATGTGGTAGATCTACTCAGAATTACTGAAGATAATATAAAAAAATTTCACACACACAGTCAATCATAAACAGATCTAATCTCTCCGTAAATTATCACATACTACTTCGATATAAGTTCGTGTGTAGTAGTGAATTATACTTCATTCAGATCTACTTATCTAACATAGAATAATATTTGCGCACAGATGAAATTAAACATTTACTGAAGTAAATATGCAACAATAGAATAGATTGAGATCTACAATAGATAACAGATAATCTAAGACAGTAAATCACATAAGAATCTGAGCTCACCAAAAATGTATTCTTTATTAAGATATTTGCAATTCAGTATAATCTATCTTTCTGTTCACACAGCAGCAGAGTCTGCACACAGTTCAGGTCTTAGGTCTCCATGCACACAGCCAACAGGAGCCTTTTGACCCAGACTAACAAAGATTCATAAAAAAACTGATCCAAGATTTCATTCATATCCTTCCTCACTCGACTCTTACATATTTATCTTATAAAAAACGTGCACATACCATGGTATCAAACCATCGTTTTTCCCTTTAAACGAGGTTACAATAATTAAGGCACTTTGACCCACCCCAAAGCCCTTTGACCATCTTCACACAGCATGTACAACAGAACTTAAACAAAATTATCCCAAAAAGTACCCCAGGGGGTCGTGCTCCAACAAGCCCCCAACACAATCTCGTGACTTGTCTCGCGTCACTGTGGGGTGGTTGCCTTCATCTTTACCTTCGATGCTTCCACAGAGCTCTTGAGTGGAATTATGACTTAAATTCTCTGCAAGACAATGATCTGTGCTTCATCCACCAACTTGGATGTTGTGGGCCCCTCAGCTGCCAGGCTAATGCTACTATGAGTTTTGTTATGTGGAATCATGTATTACGTATAAAACATTTTTCCCTAGATAGGTGCTTATCTATAACAACAGGTTAAAGACTTTACGACTATCTTTCATAACTATGAACAGATACACAAAATGAAATAAGAAGCTTACATGGAGTCCAAGCACTTCCAAAATATCCTTTTGTCGCTTTTGCTGTAGCTTCAAATTCCAGCTGACTGTGCAAAATATTTCCTACAAGAATGAACACTAAATAGCAAGAGATAGAAATGATAGAAATGTCTATTCAAGTTAGTTAGCTAAACCAATAAAACATAAGCCACATACATCAAATAGAAACTCATAATATGGAAAATCAAAGCTTATACAGATGCATATAGGGAAAGATAAGCAGTAATGTTTATTAATTATAGAAGGGGAGGTTACAACCCAATGATTGATTTAGTGTCACCATCTCCAGCAGCATCCCAGCCTCATCACAATGCAGATATCTCCAACAATATATCATTCTAAATCACTGCCTCAATTGAAATTCCACCAGCATTTCTCTACTCAAATTCTTCCTTACCAAGCACTAGGATCTGTGCTCAATTTATAGAGGAGCTATAGTTATTTTTACAATCAATGACTTTCTAATAATAGGCAAGGCATGTTCCTAATATTATACAGGTCAAATGGACACATGGATTCAAAGTTTGACACATGTGAACTCTTCTAGAAGGCACTAGCCAAGTGGAAATTTCAAAACAATGAGAATTTCACTCCCAATGTGACCTACGCACCTGTGAATGTTGAGAAGTGCTTTGCAGAGCAGCCTTGCATGGGGCTACCTGCATATGCAATGCACTTAGTCGCTTGAGAGGTAGTGTTGGTGAGCTGTCATATGATATATTATAAACTTCAAATCTTGGAGACCTTTGCAGATGAAAGTCATGAATGATTTGTCTTGTTCTTTGTCTTAGGGCATGTAGCAATTGAAATGATAGGGGATGATAGACCATATTCATTGGTCCTAGAGATGATGTTGAGTTAACCAGGTCAATGGGAATGATGCCTAAATTGACCTATAACAAATTTCCCACTAAAGCATGAAGTCAGAATATTAATATGAATGTTTTGATTGATATGCTTTACACTGTGATTGGCTGGAGATGAAGCGGAGTGGGAACCTACATCAATTTTACAATACATTACATCATGATATATCCTCTTTGATCATAATTGCTGAGGGTAGGCATTCCCATGTTCAACACATAAACACTCTAATAATATGTGCATAATTCAGAAAGTCGTCTACATTGGAATGTTTCCCAATACAGACATGCCTACAAATATAGGCCCATGTTCGGATGACGATATGTATGTAAGGTCATCGTACAGATGATGTGTACAAAAATTCTGAAATCGCAGCCTAGATGGATGAAACTAGATCTGGGGTCTTCTTATCTCGTTCACTCGATCATTTGAGTATAAGTCTAGCCATTCGAATAAATGATTTGTAGTTGAACATGGTAAGACATCGTTTGATTACCAGCCAATGATGTGAGCTGTTAACAAACACAAGAGAACCACCATTGATGTCAATGGCCCTCAAGGTACTCCTGTACATTTCTTAAGGTGGGAATAGATGATTTGATGTTGAACACCAAACAAAATCTTTCGGTCAAAGGTTTAGAAGCGAGGATCTTGTCAATGCTATAACAAGCCTCATGGTACTGGAATCTGATGTTTCTAAATGAAATTCATGGATAATGATTTTTCGTCGACAGGAAGTCACCTTATTGTGAAACGTGAGTTACTGATTTAAGAGACAAAGGTATGACTTGATATAGCAATGTTTAGGGATGACTGCCATGAGAATGAAGTTTTATGAGTATTGCAGAAGGATGAGTATACATTGGATGACTTCTCTTGAACATATCGGTGACACTGAGATGGGTTGGCAACATTGACCCAAAACAGAAGTGAAGGTATGATGAACCATAGGTATGAATGAACCGTCAAGAAGATTACCCAACCCAAACAGTCACGGATATGGAGTGAAGGAAGTGTCATGTTCAAGAGCGACTTGCTATCATAAAGAATTTTGCTCACTTTTCCCAAATTTTCCCCGGTCATTTGTCAACCAGTACCTGTTTATATTTTAACAAGCTTGAGGAGGATAACATATGCTTGATCTATAATTCAACCCTTCGGGTGAATAAAGTATCGTTGTTTAATCATTTAACGAGTCTAGCGATGAATGAAACTCGATTCTTGCCATGATCGACAAGCCTGTCGTTGTTTTATGTTTTAACGAGCCTAACGATAGTGAGAACCTGGTCCTTTTTCATATTTAGAGAGTTTGAAAAAGAGGAAAAAAGAAAACTCTATAAGTAATTTTTTGTAAATTTGTCGCTCAGATCCGAAAAAGTGTAAAATAATATCTGAGAGAACCTCTTTGGTCATGTTTAATCATGGTATTCCTTTTTCGTAAATAATCTATCTCAGCTCGGAAAAGGGTTAAACTTATACTGAGTAGATATCAATTTATTTACTTTTACGACATCGAAAAGACAAGTTCTCAACAATCGTTTCACATTATGGAAGTCTGAAAAGAGCTGAAAGAAAACTCCAGGTGTTCCTTTTTCAGTTTTATCGAAGCCCGAAAAAGAGATAAAAGTGTGCTTCAAATCCTTTTTCGTTTTTAACAAAGATCGAAAAATAAGGAGAAAAAGTATGATTTCTGGTCAAGTCATTCTTGAAATAAATTTGCACGAATAATTTGTTCATCAGTTGTAAGTCCTATTCAGAACAACATCAAATGGATTAAAAATACCTGTTTCATGATAAAAACATAATAAAAACTATGGTCATAGCAATAAATATGATTTGCAAATAATTAAATGACTATTAAAAGTAGTTTTACTATTCATTTTTACCATTCCATAGTTACCATTTTCATTTTGGAGCTCTGAACTTGATTTTGCCCCCGAACTTCAACTGTTGATTGTGATTGTTTCTATGCACGGATTTTGTTGCTGTTTGATCTAGGTTAGTGCCATGAACCTCCTCTTTCCTTCAGTATTCATTTCATTTCCAATTTCTGCAAATTTTTAGGGTTTTAAGGTCCCTAGAGTAATTTCTGCCCAAAAAGAGGGCAACGCACCCCTGAATGTCGAAACCTGCATTTCATAACAAGTAAATTGAAGGCTACTTGCATGTACAATGCACTGTCTCATGTTAGGGACTATGTTGGGTGCAATTTAGATTTTTGTTTTTTGCATTATGCTCAAAATTTGCCCAGTTTTTTGCATTAAATGGAATCTAATGGTTCATATGGTTGTATTTCAGGTTTCCATCAGATTACAATGACGATTACATGGAGGGAAAGAGAACATGAAGAACAAGATATGATTGCCCTAAATGATTTGGGTACAGTAAGAGCCCTAAGAGATTGTGGACTGCTTAAGTAATTCAATTTGTCAAGGATGAGGCAACAAATAAAACTCTTGGAGTTCTTAGTTCGAGCATGGGATCCATCGATCGAGACATTTCATATTAAGAACCAAGTGGCTCCCATAACAGTTGAGGATGTATACTTTCTTACAGGTTTTTCGAGGAGAGGCTTGCCTATTTCACTCTCAGGGTCTATTCTTGGAGGAGAGACAGTGAGAGATTATGTTTTGCAACATTGATATCCAGGTGCAGAGCCAAGAAAAGATGGAAAGATAAACATCCGAGATGTTAGAGATTTTCCTTTTCATGATCGCAAAACTTGCCGACACCGTTACACTACATGTAGCGAATAGATCGTATATGCAGTACGCATTAGAGTGTATGCAGACAATAGTCTTCAACTGGTCTGAAGCTAAAGATCTATTCGCTAAAGATCAACTGTAAAAAGCAAAGGGAGGAAGGAATAATAACTTCAGTTATGGTTCAATCCTCATATAATTTTCCTTGGGATGGATTCCACTGATGCAGCCACAACATGTGACACTGGATTTCTTTAATCCTAGAGATCCGCAGATGCAGAGATGGGTAGAACTCATGGGTCGGCATGCAGCCCAGTCAACCGTTGTGTTCTCTACTGCATTCTTTGCCTGGTTTTGGTGACAGATTGTTTCCATCGATGAGTATGCATACACAGGTGTTAATTTTCGAGGAGATCGAGATTTAGCATTACCAGAAGGCGCTCAATAGGGTGTAAGACCATGTTTTTTGATTTTTATAAGGTTTATATAATTTTTTTTTATTTTATGTTTTCCCAAGACTAAACTAAATGTTTTATTTAATGCAGAGGTTGGTCGTGTTCAACCAGTAGAGGAGCCAAAGCGTGAAGCAAATGTGCTAGCAGAGAGGGTTGTCAGGTGAGCAGTCCTTTAGGATCTTGATATGGCTGACTCTGTTTGAGATTCGGCAACACATAGAGTGGTTAACCTTCAGGATTCCGGATTGCCAGATTGAAGAGTTACCCATGCGACTGCAACGACACACTATTTGGCTTCCTAACCGTTGGATGCGGTTGCTACATAGGATATCTAGATCTAAAGATGTTACCATGAGCACCACTAGATTACTTTTGACATTTTGTATACATTTTGAGGTCAGATGACCAATGTGTCTTGGGCACAATTTTTTGTAAAAATCTATAACTATCTATCTATATGGTTTCAGTGTTTTCCTATGTTTATTGTGCAATCCTATTCAATGATGTGAACGTTTTCTTTACATATGTTGCAAATGTCTGTCTAAAACTTGATTAGCTAATGAATCAGTTAATGTGTTCAAATTTCTGGAAATCTGTTGATATTGAATAAAATCAAAGTGTCTTTCCAAAAGTTGAACTCTTAGGAACAATATATGCAGTGTTGGATTTCTAACAATATAAACACTAGTAAGTTGTAATACCACAAGTTGTGAGTCTAACCTTATGATTATGCGGTTAATACCAAATGAAATGGCATCAGAGAGAAGTTCGATCAACGTGCTATACTCAGCGATATTGTTCATCGATCTACCGATAAAAATCCCTTGAAAACTCACTAACTCGTCGTTCGGAATGAAAATGGCCCACGCTACAAAGGATAGATTTTGCGTACTACGACTAGCACCATCAACATATCCAACAAATGGTTCTCAAGATTCATACATCTGCAATGAAATGTAAAGTGGATTACTAACGTCAAGAAAACTCTAAAAAAAAACTAAGATAGTGAATGCAAATCAACAACATATATATACAATATAATAAAAAATATTACTACGCTCATGATTAAGCATAGTAATGTTTCAGATACAACCCATTTCTAGGCTGTGCCAATGGAATACCATCGTAATCAACTAACTCATAGGCACCCTTAGCAAGAACTCTTTTGAAAATATAGGGGCCATGCCATAATGGCTCAAATTTTCCTGTACCTATTACATCATCTTCTTGATCATAAACAAGGACCAAGTTGCCCTCTGAGAAAATGTGAGGCTGGACATTTTTGTTGTATTTCACCTTTATACATATCTTATGTGCTTCGTTTGCCAATTTGGCTTCACGATGTGTTTCATCAAGATGGATGAGGTTAAGGAGACATGCTTCTTCTTCTGAGGTGTCAAGTAATAAGTAGATTGCAAGTTTTAACGATGGTATTTCACATTGGATTGGTAAGATAGCTTCCAGACCATACACCAATTGAAAAGGAGTAAATCTATTTGCTTTTCTCACCGAGGTTCGATACACCCACAAGGTAGAGTACAGGATCAAATGCCAATTTCTTTTACGAACTCCTATCATTCGTTGAAGCATGCATTTAAGAATCTTGTTGATAGCTTCAACTTGTCCATTTGATTGTAGATAATAAGGAGTAGAATTATCATGTGAAAATCCTAACTTGGCAGTCAATTCATCCATCATGTGGTTACGAAAATTCTTCCCATGATCTATGATTATAGCTTGTGGGACCCCAAACCATGCAATAACGTGATTAAAGAAAAACAATGCAGCTGTCTTTCCTGTGTTGGTGAATGTAGGCATCGCTTCGGCCCATTTGGTGAAATAGTTGACTGTCACAATAATATAACCATGCCCCCTGGACGAATGAGGGTTACAAGTCATGAAGTCAATACCCCATTTCAAAAATGGTCCCGCAGAGACAATAGGATGCATTGGTGCTGGTGGTTTTTGGATTTTATGATTAAAAATCAGGCACGCATGACAACTTCTAACGGCGATAATAGAGTCGCGGAATATGGCAGACCAAAAGTAACCGGCATGGAGTATCTTCTGTGCGGTAGCATATCCTGATAAATTTCCACCACAAGCTCCAACATGACAATAATTTAAAACCGTTTCGGCCTCCTTATGAGTGAGGCACCTTCTTAAAATTGTATCGACACCACGATGATAAAGTGTATCGCCAACGGCCAGATAATCTTTTTCTTGGTATCGAATACGTTGTTGTTCAGAGCGAGAGGTATCAGGCCAAAAATTTTGAGTTTGGAGATAAATGATGAAATCTCCATACCAAGGATCAGATGATCCGATCAGAAATAAAGACTCGTTAGGAGTTGATGGTTCCGACGTAGTTGTAGTACTATCAAAGGGAAGGTCACAGAGAATCTCTACCAAAACTAAAGACTTCTTTGAGTTAGATTTGATGAATTCCAAATCAAATTCCTGCAAAATGACAATCAATTTTGAATATTTTCCCGCCAACAATTGACATGATAAGATATAAATCATGGAGTTGCAATCCGAAACGATAGTAGTTTTTCAGAGCAGGATATAGTGGTGAAATCTTTATACAGCTTGAACAAATGCCAAGGAAATATTTTCTACATATGAATACTTGTCTTCTGTATCATTGAGATTATGACTCAAATAATATATTGGACGTTCTATCGCATCTTCTACTTGGACCAATACCATAGCAATGGTCATTTCTGCCATGGCGATATATAGGAAATAATCATTTTGATCATTAGGGGGATACATTAATGACGCTTGGACAAGAGTATCCTTAACAACATCAAAAGAAGCTTGCGCAACTTGGTCCCAATGAAAGGGAACCCCTTTTTTCAAAAGCCTAGTAAATCCTTTAGCCATTTCGGCGTAGTTGGGTATGAACCTCCTTAGGAAGTTAGCCTTTCCTTGAATTTTTTGTATCTCAAGTAAATTTGATGGCGCAAGAAATCAAGAATGGCCTGAACCTTCAATGCATTGATTCGAATTCCTTCTTTTGAGACTACGAATCCAAGAAAATGACCAAAACCAACACAAAACACACATTTATGTGGATTGAGGTGAATTTTGTAGTGTCGGAAACGTAAAAAGATAGCTCTCAAATGCATCGCGTGATCAGTCTGATTTTGTGAATGCACTGGTAAATCATCTAGACACAGTTGAATAATGTGCTTGATGTCATTGAAAGCATAATCCATTTCTCTTTGAAAAGTTTCACCAACATTCTTTAAACCAAACAGGAGTTTCCTATAAGAAAATGTGCCCCATGGACAAATGAATGTTGTCTTATGTTGATCCTCTGGGTAGATATTGATTTGATTGTAGCCAAAAAATCCATCCATGAACGAAAATATTTCGTATCCAGCACAATCATCAATAATCTGGTCAATAAAGGGAGTAGGATAATTGTCTTTTGGACAAGCAAGAATGGAATTCCGATAATTGATGCACACTCTAATGGTTCCTTGTTTTTTCATGACAGGAATGATATTGGAAACCCACTTAGTTAGCAGAACAGGGTAAACGAAACCAGCACACAAAAAATTTTCAACTTCTTCTTTGATGGCAGCGGCTTTCTTTGGATGAACAGGACGAAGTCGTTGACTCACCGGTTTGACATCATGATACATATTAATAGTGTGTTCAACAATACTGGTATCTATGCCTGGCATTTCCTTGTAAGACCAAGAAAATACATCACGAAATTCATGAAATAGAGAGCGATATAATTCAAGTTCTTATGGAGAACAAGATACACCGACATGAATATTTTCTACAATGCCAGGTTTGGTTGAAATATCGATAGAAATGGTTTCTTCAATATTTGACAGATTTTGCTCGGAATCAATTGCATTAATAGGTAAAGAATTCGAAAATAAATTTTTGATTGATGGGTGATATAGTTCACTAAGATGGTTTTATTCATAATCAATAAGATGGGAACGATGATGATAATCTTCCCATGGTTCTCCTTCTGACATCATGGCTTCCAAAATATTCTCATCTATCAAGAACATTGAGGAAAAAGGATCAGAAGGAGTATCAAAATCTAAGGAACGATCAACCCAAACAACCGGCGACGTTGATTTTGATTTCGTCACCCAAGCCAGATAGATTGATTGTTATGCTAGCTTAATAGGGTTGGGCGGAAGAAACTCATCCAACGTAACAATTTCAGAATCATCCATACTCTTCCTTAAGCCAGATGGAGTGGAAGAGATCATGTAGCAGGTCTCTATACTTGCAATTTCTATCGACGTCGTAGGCGGAAATAATGCAAAGGTTCCCATAAGAGTGGAATCCTTTAAGAGTATTACACCAATGTTCTGATGTTCTAGTTGGGGTATGTGAACGAACGGAACACTTCCAGTTACCTGCGAAGTAGAGGCAAAGAAGGATAGCTAATTAATGACTGTGATAGTACCTTCATATGGAAAGGCTATAATTCTAAAATATGTAGAAACAATGGCAGTCATAGCATATACACATGGCCTTCCAAGTAGAATATTGTAGTCGAGGGGTCCTTCAACAACTTCGACATCAACATTCATTGTTTTCCCCCCAATTCAACATGAAGGTTATTAATAATACCACAAGGCTTATATGTACGTCCATCAAAAGACTTCAATGTTGTTGATGATTGAGATAAGCGTGGCAAGCCTAGTGACTTCCAACAATTTAGAGACATAATGCATGTAGATGCTCCCTCATCAATAATATTATGATGAACAAGGTGATTGAGAACATTTACTTGTATAGAGAATGCCAATTCTGCTGGTAGTTGCGGCACATAGCCCGTATGATTAAAGACGACGAGATTAGAATCATTCGGATCAATTCCACCAATAGGTGACAATAAAGCCTATTTTTGGGAGGGAAAATTTTGTAATACCTCAAGAGAAGACATAGCTGAAGGGGATTGAGCCAAATCTTCAAATATATTATAATTTTTTGTAGCTCTTGCTTTAGGATTATATGTCAATTTGTGAACAAGTCCCTTTGGTGGCTTAATCGTCAATTCAAGAATAGAAGTAGGTGGTACTATTTTCGTAGACGGATTTGTAGTCGAGGTAGTAGGTTGATCAGTGGCCTGACTACCATAGTCTTTGTTCTACATTGACACCAAAATATCTATTGAAGGTTTTGTGACAGATAACATTAACCAGGGAAAATTTTAAGAACCCCCCTAAATTTATATATATAATAAATAGGCGAATCCCCATGATACATAGGCAAAATGGAAGGCGATTTTATTAATAATATAATATGTATATATAATTTTTTGGCGAATCTCTCAATTCGCCCTAATAAAATTTAAAATCCCTTAAAATTCGCCTTTGGGCTAAAATTCGCCCCTAAAATTATCCCTGACATTAACACTTGGGAACTAGGAGTTGGATCTGTAGAGACCAAATTTGTGTTCGGATTTGGAAATGGGTCTGTCAACACAGCTGATGCATGGGAAGTCTTGATGATTTTTGAGACTTCAGCTCAGTGAGGACAATCCCTAAAAAAAATTTCCTCATTACAGATTATGCATGGATAACGAGGTTTCTTAGGTCCAGACGATTGATCAGATGATCTTTCCTATGGGTTAGAAGTTTGCTTTTTCTTATTTTTCCCTTTTTTCTTACTTTCGGGTTGCTTGTCACTTTTGACTTTGTCAAATGACACGGAATTAACTTCAGAAGTAGGAGTAGGATCAGATGTAGTAGTATGATGTGTGCTTGTAGTACCAATCAAGCTGTCTCCAGCATGCGAGTCCTTTAATTGAGGAGGAACAGTAAAATTAGATCTCAGTGCGTTAGCAATTTTTTCATAGAGCGTGCCAGGCTAAGTGTAAATCAAGTCTAAATATTGGGCACGAGCGATAACTTGCTCTTCTGTGACGACGCCACCCTTAGCAACATCCTCTGTTATAGATGGTAACAGGGACTAAACGAACCATTCAGCAAGGAGCTGATCAGGAACAAATTTCTTAACCATTCGACAACGACGATGCCACTCATGAATATGATAAAAAAATGTGAGTAGCATTAGTCTATTTGAAATTGGTCAAGATTTCCGTTCTAGTTTCATATTGTATGGGTAATTGGAAATGAGTCAAAAAGACAGTAGCTAGGGTAGTGAAATTATCAAAAGAAGCTCTAGGTAACTTAATGTACCATTTTGCAGTCGGACCTGTGAGCGTACGCTGGAAAATACGTAGTCAAATAGAATCATCATTTAGGGAGTTTGATGAACACCAAAAATGATAAGTCATGACATGAGTCGAAGGATGTATGCCAGGGTTTCCACTGAACTTAGGAATATCTGAGGGTAATTTGTGAGGTATCACCGGCCACCAAGGAGCATAATTGATTGGATCACTGGTTAGCTGATTTAAATCTGGTAACTCTAAAGCTGCAACAAAGGGCAACTGTCAATTAAGGTCAGGTTGAGCATAGCCATGGTATGATGGAATTGCTTGAGCAACAGGTCGTTGAGCACCAACATAAGGAATCTGCTGCTAGTAACCCAGATAGGGGTTGTTTTGATAAGCAAACGCTTGAGGAGTCTGTTGTCCAAAACCTGGATATGATACTTGCTGAAATGAAGTTTATGGCATTTGCGCCTATGGCTTCCAAGGGGTCTGTCCACCAATGTTATAACCCAAATTAGGATAACTTGGATTCGGTTGACAATATGTATAACCTAGTTGTGGTTATGACATCCAATAGTATGGTAAACCATCTTGTGAATAAATAATTCCAGGTACAGGTTTTTGTAAATTAACCGAAGGATTTGGATTCTGTGGACCCAATACTGGAGGGTATTGAGTTGAAGGACCCACTTGAAAAGTTTGTTGAAAAAAATTTTGATTCTATAACAAGGGTAAAGATATATTAACAAGTGGAAGTGATGTGGGTGTAACAGGTTGAATTGGTTGATACGAGTGTACCGTTATTTGTGGTTGGATAGGCAAAGTGGGCTGCCATTGACAAACATTCAATTCAATATTAGGTTGACCAAAAAGTGACGGAGTACTGTCATAGTGGGTGAACAAAGCTTGCACCCTGGCATGAGGAGGATAATAATACGGAAAATATTTCTCTCCAAATTTTGGGAGTCTATTTGATATGTTACTAGATGGAATAGACCCAATAGGACCAGCTTGATATTTCCCTAAAGATGTATATAAAGAATCAAGCCATTCAGTACTTACTATACGATTACCGATTAAAATACCGGATGATGACATTGGTAAAGTCCATGGTTTTGAAGATGCACTAGAGAAAATTGCAGATAAAGATTTATAACCTGATGGGATCATAGGGCCACCATGAAAATATCACTCTGGTGAAGTTGTAAACATCGACGGAGTTGCAAGGGTAGGTACTGACATAATTGGAACAGATGGCCCAATCGAAGATGTTGGTTCAAGCATGGTCACTTGACTAAAGGTATACCCTTTTAGATTGACGCGAGTTTGAATGGTAACAGGATAAAAAAAAGCAAATGGTGGTGATTGAGGAAAAGACTCGTACAGGTAAAGGTCCTTCCCAAAATGGGTTGGAGTTAAATGTGTCTCGTCTTGTGGGATTTGTTCAATCGTAATTAAACCAGGTGGAAGTATTTCACTGTCAGGCCCAAAGAATATTTCAGGTTGTTGACTGTGTGATATGGGAGACTGAATAGCTACAGAAATTTGTGGAATGACCAAGGTAGGAACAAATTCTGATTGTTTGACTTCAGGATTGAGATGTTTTGGCAAATAAGAGACAGGATCTGGATCAATTTGTGGTTGAACAACATTGGGTCCAGGAGGTATGGTCCTGTTGAGGTTCCCATGTTTTTGCCAGATTGGCAAGACCAAAAGATGAGACAACATCAGAACCACTTTGGGGCCGTAGGATCTAGCCCTCCTGGACCCGGAGAGGGATCTCTCCAATAGAAAAAAGAATGATAAATCTTTGGAGCTCAAAATTACATTTAGGCTAGTTATGAAGCACAAAGGGGGTTTTAAAATTATTTGGTTGGTTGGTCGCTGAGTTGGTCATGAGATCATAGATTGAGAAAGCAATGAGAGAAAAGGAACAAAGCAGTAGGATGTTTTCAGCAAAGAGAATAGGTCAAGAAGGTGCCATCCATTTGGCTATGGAGTCATGAAAGGTGATTACATGAAACAACTAGCCAAATCTTTCAGAGGGCAAGTCATATATACTAAAGGATCTCTTCAGATAGATGGTGGAATGGAACATTAAGGAAAGAAAGTGAAAGAAGGAAAACAACCAATTTTTTGTCTATAGATCAGTTCAGAGGTCATTTAACTCCAGACCTGCTTGGACATACTCAAAGGCAACTCTCATAGGAGGGACAAAGGGGTAGCTTATAGATCGGACTAGAGGTCATTTAACTCCAGGTCAGCTTTAGCATGCTCCAAAGGAAAAAACAGAGATAAGTTTAATGAAGAGATCTTATGAAAGGCCAGCTGGTCGCACAAGGATCCTAGTGGACAGGGCTAACTCTAATCCCCAGTGTTCCCAAATATTCTAGCATGAACCCAACAAGAACATCTAAGAATTAATCTATTCAATTCATACATCAGAGAGCAGGCAATAACATCCACTACACTGGTTAAATTGACTGAAATCAATCCTCAGATACACATATAGCAGAAAACATTGAAGGCAAGGAGAACAGAAACATAGGGCACCTAACAAGGGTGAATCCTATGCCATTATTCTGATGCGAGCCAGTAGAAAATGAAACAGCATGAAAATGTAATAAATAGAGTAAGGAAAACATCACCAATAGTAATAGACCAGGATATTGTGAAATGTGATTTGATTAATTGATGCAAAACCAGTCACATACATCTGAGCTCAACAACTGTTACAATCCAAACTTCTCCTCCCAGCCTACTACATAATAACTACTCTTCTACTCTCTCCCAGGACTGTTCTAACAGTCAGACATGAATCCTTCTAACTGCAACCGTAGCAACTCAATAACAACGGCCCAACAACAACCTTTTACAATATGTTCCTTTGGATTCTTATAGGAGGAAAGAAAGACAATGGTAGTTGAAAACTTAAATGCAGCATTAAAAATCTGAAGTAGTAGGAGGGCCGAGGCCCCATCTGGTTTTAATCTTAGCATTTATCTTTGGTACTCGTTGCAGTGTTCTGGTGGATTGCACAACATGTAGAATAATGATGTTAAGGTCTGCCATACCGTGTAAAAAATGCTTCTGATGGTGTAGGACTACTGATAGGGCGGAGAACTTCATTTGGACACAAAGTAAACTGAAATAGTAATGTGTACCATGTCTTTTCATGGAAGAACATTCTGCTGATAAGGAAACCCTGATAGTATTATATTTCTGTGCATTGGACCATCTGAACGATCCACTGGGTCTTTGATTTTGATACCTTTGCCTTCTAATGAATGAATTAAGGCTTAAGATCTTCAATTATAGGCCTTAACGCACTATTTTTCCCCTGATACTCTTTGCCACTTTCTAGATTTCCTCTGACTGTGAAATCTGTGCTTTAATGGCGCCAGAAATATTTTCAGAGTCTTAACTCTGTCCTTGGATGAAATCTATGATGCGGACACCTTTTCCGAACAATCTTTTGTGGAATTAGGCTCTAAATTCAGCCTCCTCTATGCACTGCGCCATTACAATGGCGTATATGAACCATGGCGGGTTTTACCGCCTGATAAACCTGCAAAACACGAAAACAGTTACCAAAACACGTATGGAGGTGGTGGTATGGACGAGCATGACAGTGGCAGCGCAACACAGACGAGGATGATAACTGCATGGGAAACAATGGAGGAAAACATGACACCATGGAGAAAGCATGAGAAACGTCGGGGCGAAGGTTTTAACATAAAAATAATGAAATTTGACCTTGGAATGGATATACACCACGAGGCGGACGAACGTACGGAGGATACACATGGAATAGTGACGTGGCAGGACTAGGTGATGGTGGAATAGTCAACAACGGGGGCAATTGAATGTGAACCATCTGATCTCGTGAGGAGATCGACAGCTGAAGATGTATCGGAGGGCGATAGATGGTGGGCCATACCTTGAGTTATCGCGTGTGCATCTGGGTTAACTATCGCGCATCTTCGGCGAGCGATAATCATTGGATGGCCCGCCCCAGATCGGACGGTCCAAAGCAATATCGATGGGCATCCGTGTCTGAACAATAATGCACGATGGACGACGTTAACGCATGGGGACGGCAGTTTTGAAATCGTACATGGGGATGTGTGTCACGCGATGTATGGAATCGCTAGCCGACTGTTAAATACCGCCCTCTACCCAAAGGCGGTGCAATGGAAACAGGCTGGTTTTTGAATAGTGTGCGAGGTCCACAGGGGCGGGTAAATTCTGAATTGTCAGATCTGCATGTAAATGGATGGCGATGGCGCGGTCAAGAGTTTGAACGGGGAAGCACAGGCATTGTGGAGTCCACGATCACCGTCTGATCAACCAAGATCAATGGTCGAAACTACACCCGATGAATCAATGGAGATCTACGCCTTTCGGGCCAGCGCTTGGTCATAGCGTTGGGTCCTGTGGGGGGAAATGGATACAAGGGCTTGGCTGAAAGGGGCTAGGACCCATAATAGGGAGAAAATGGCTTTTTAGGCCATTTTTAATGCATTTTAAGGCCTAGGAAGGGAAATAATAAGGGGAACAAAGGGGAATTTGGCTAAACAAAGGGTAGAGGTTTGATTTAAAGCGGGTTTTGGGGATGATTTAGGGGAAGAAGGGGGACTTTGACAAGGGGAAAAAATGGATGAAAAGGGATATTTTGCAGGGGTATAAGGGGTAAATGAAGGCTTTTATGAGCACAAGTTTTTGCAATCAGAGGGTCTTTTATAATGGAAATCAACAGAGGGGATTATCAAAGGCAAAGGCCCAGGAGACTTCAAGGATGATGTGTCTCAGGGGAGATGCATTCATTGAAGTCTCAGAAACATTTTAGCCCCCTACTTTGCTTGTCAAAATTTATAGGGGGGCTAACAGTGGCTCCACATGGGGATGGCTTCTTCTTGAAGGAGTCAAGAATTCAGAGAATAGATCTTTGGAGTAGGCCAGTTGCCTGCTGCTTGGCACATCCCTTTCTTTCTTTGATGAGCTGCCACAGTATGCAAACATTACATCAGCAGAAAAAATTTATCCAACAAACTACCTACCCACACTACAGTCCTAGCATTTTTTCTTCTTCCAGGGTGCATTTGAGCTAGCAGACCCTTTACATCTTTTGTTTTTGCAAACAGAAAATAAAACCAATTCTAATTCTACCCTTATTGCTCCATGAGACCAGATTAGACTGTTGGTCTCATATGTTCTCTACCTAATATAATATCTACTAGGATTAAACTATCTAGCAGACTTCTTCTCTACATTCTAAGACAGAAATTGAAAACATTCAAGCCAGGATTAGACTGTCTGACTTGCTGGACTTTGCAGAAATTAAAAACAACTAATTACACGCTCATAGACTAAGCTTTATTGAGATTTTCCTACCTACCCTACTCTAACTCAAATATTTACAAGTATATCTTACAAACATTGTCCTCCAATGTAACCAGTCCATCAAGTGATCCCATGGCTGGTCCTTTCTGCTCAACTCCTTGAGCAGGCTAGATAGGCAGGGTAGCTCCCACTCTTTTTGTTCCACAACAGCAGTTACAAAAAATTTTCTTGCTGTCTGCAACATGCTGCTCCAAAATACCTTTGATCCTTCTTCAATTGTGTGCAGGAAATGTACACAAGGGTCATGAAATGATACCTGGTTATGAATATCTGGCAGGCAGGCTTCAACCAGGATTTCTTCTTCTTCCACTGGATCAAGAATAAGACTCTCTTGAGAAAGAGAATCTCCCTCAACTTCTTCATTTACTGAACTGGAGGACTCATCATATATGGCAGTGTTGTCCTCTTGGAGCTCTGATGTATTCTGCTCTGAGGTGCTGAGCTCTGTGAAGAGATCCATGTATTCTTGAGCAGTGGGTTGTTCCATTGCTTCCTCTTCTTCAAGAGATGGCTCATTATTTTCATCTTGCTCAAGAACTTATTCTTTTCTTTCTTCCTCATCTTCTGAAAAGAAAGGCTATTGGTCTCCTTTTTCACTAATGATCTGTGGTAAAGCAGAATGAAGATTCAAAGAATATTCAGCTGCTATTATACTATCGTAGCTCTTCCCATCAATGTCATAGATAGGATGACTAGTTTCATTACTTCTCTGAAATTGCTGGTTCTGATCTTCCTCCCATGAATCTAAGGATGATGGTCCTGCAAGCTCAGTTTCCCTTTGAAAACACCGATCATCAAACAGATCATAAATAGGAAAATCATAACTGCAAGTAATGTCACCGACCAAACCTTCAGGATTTTCAGCAGGTCTTTCTCTGTCCTGATCCATAGAGAAGTCTTCTGGATCTGAATCATCAAACTCATAGGATGAATGAGCAAGAGTGCGTTTTCTATAAAATATTTCTAAGGTGGACTGCTGATTTAACAACTGATCAATCTCTCCTTCTATCAAAAGAGGGGTTTCCCTTTCATCATGAACAGAAGAGTAGCAGTCCTATTTCCCTTGTGTCAACTGATTTGGAGGCTGGATGTTTTCTTGAGCCCCTCCTTCCACATCAGATTCTGCCTCTTCTGTGTGGTCTCTTGCTTCCTCAAGGTAGTGTTCCCTATTATCTCTTGCTATTAGGTCCTGATATTCTCTATTCAGTGTGATACAAGGCATGGGTGTGCAATCAGGCAGTTCCTGATCACTTTCCTCTTCATCTTCTACATATTCTTGGGCATCATACATGTCTTGCTAATATTCTTGTTCTTGAGTTTGTTCTTGTTCTGGGAGACGCATGGGCTATTCTAAATAATTTTCATTTGCATTCAGATTAGCCATATACATCTCCAGCACTTTACCAAACGTTTCTGTTAATTCATTTAATTGATCACACAAAGCATCATACTTTGTATCCCTGTCCATGTTTGGATTCATGCTTTTGCAAAGAAGGCTACTGCTTCTTCCCAACCAGTTCAGAGTCTTCTACCAGTGGAGTCATTTGGTCTTTTGGGAATTATGGAGTGTGGAGTCGCCAGGTGGATGTTTGTGAATGTTTGAAATAGGATGCTATCCACCATCAGAAATTGAATGCAAATCTAACCAGAGATCTTGGGTTATTGAGTGCCTAGGAATGTTTAAGGTGAAATGCACTCAGTTCCCCAGCGAAGTCACCATTATGTTGGGGTTCCAATGTTTTGGCCAGATTGGCAAGACCAAAAGATGAGACAACATCAGAACCACTTTGGGGCCCTAGGATCTAGCCCTCCTGGACCCGGAGAGGGATCTCTTCAATAGAAAAAAGAATGATATATCTTTGGAGCTCAAAATTATATTTAGGATATTTATGAAGCACAAAGGGGGTTTTAAAATGATTTGGTTGGTTGGTCGCTGAGTTGGTCATGAGATCATAGACTGAGAAAGCAATGAGAGAAAAGGAACAAAGCAGCAGGATGTTTTCAGCAAAGAGAATAGGTCAAGAAAGTCTCATCCATTGAGCTATGGAGTCATGAAAGTTGATTACATGCAACAACTAGCCAAAGCTTTCAGAGGGAAAGTCATCTATACTAAAGGATCTCTTCAGATAGATGGTGGAATGGAACATTAAGGAAAGAAAGTGAAAGAAAGAAAACAACCAATTTTCTGTCTATAGATCAAGTCAGAGGTCATTTAAGTCCAGAACTACTTGGACATACTCAAAGGCAGCTCTCATAGGAGGGACAAAGGGGCAGCTTATAGATCAGACCAGAGGTCATTTAACTCCAGGTCAGATTTAGCATGCTCCAAAGGAAAAAATAGAGATAAGTTTAACGAAGAGATCTTATGAAAGGCCAGCTGGTCGCACAAGGATCCTAGTGGACAGGGCTAACTCTAATCCCCAGTGTTCCCAAATATTCTAGCATGAACCCAACAAGAACATCTAAGAATTAATATATTCAATTCATACATCAGAGAGCAGAAAATAACATCCACAACACTGGTTAAATTGACTGAAATAAATCCTCAGATACACATATAGCAGAAAACATTGAAGGCAAGGAGAGCAGAAACATAGGGCACCTAAGAAGGGTGAATCCTATGCCATTATTCTGATGCAAGCCAGTAGAAAATAAAACAACATGAAAATGTAATAAACAGAGTAAGAAAAACATCACCAATAGTAATAGACCAGGATCTTGTGAAATGTGCTTTGATTAATTGATGCAAAACCAATCACATACATCTGAGCTCAACAGCTGTTACAATCAAAACTTCTCCTCCCAGCCTACTACATAATAACTACTCTGCTACTCTCTCCCAGGACTGTTCTAACAGTCAGACATGAATCCTTCTAACTGCAACAGCAGCAACTCAACAACAACAGCCCAACAACAACCTTTTACAATATGTTCCTTTGGATTCTTATAGGAGGAAAGAAAGACAATGGTAGTTGTAAACTTAAATGCAGCATTAACAATCTGAAGCAGTAGGAGGGCCGAGGCCCCATCTGGTTTTAATTTGAGAATTTATCTTTTGTACTCATTGCAGTGTTCTGGTGGATTGCACAACAGGCAGAATAATGATGTTAAGGTCTGCCATACCATGTAACAAATGCTTCTGATGGTGTAGGATTGTTGATAGGGCAGAGAACCTCATTTGGAAACAAAGTAAATTGAAACAGTAATGTGTACTGTGTCCTTTCATGGAAGAACATTCTGTCGATAAGGAAACCCTGATAGTATTATATTTCTTTGCATTGGACCATCTGAACGATCCACTAGGTCTTTGATTTTGATACCTTTGCCTTCTAATGAATGAATTAAGGCTTAACATCTTCAATTACAGGCCTTAACGCACTATTTTTCCCCTGATACTCTTTGCCGCTTTCTATATTTCCTCTGACTGCGAAATCTGTGCTTTAATGGTGCCAGAAAGATTTGCAGAGTCTTAACTCTGTCCTTCGATGAAATCTATGATGTGGACACCTTTTCTGGACAGTCTTCTGTGGAATTAGGCTCTAAATTCAGCCTCCTTTGTGCACTGCGCCATTACAATGGCGTATATGAACCATGGCAGGTTTTACCGCCTGATAAAACTGCAAAACAAGAAAACAGTTACCAAAAACATGTATGGAGGTGGTGGTATGGACGAGCATGACAGTGGCAGCGTAGCGCAGACGAGGATTATGACTGCATGGGCAATAATGGAGGAAAACATGACACCGTGGAGAAGGCATGAGAAACTTCGGGGCGAAGGTTTTAACGTAAAGATAATGAAATTTGACCTTGGAATGGATATACACCTCGGGGCAGACGAACGTACGGAGGAGACACGTGGAACAGTGACGTGGTGGGACTGGGCGATGGTGGAATAGTAAAAAATGGGGGCAATTGAATGTGAACCGTCCGATCTCGTGAGGAGATCGATGGCCGAAGAAGTATCGGAGGGTGACGGATGATGGGCCATACCCTGAGTTATCACGTGTGCATCTGGGTTAACTACCGCGCATCTTCGGCAAGCGATAGCCATTGGATGGCCTGCCCCAAATCGGACGGTCCACGGCAATATCACTGGGCATCCATGTCCGAAAAATAATGTGTGATGGACGACATTAACGTGCGGGGATGGCAGTTTTGAAATTGTACATGGGGACGCGTGTCGCGCGATGTATGGAATCGCTGGCCGACCGGTAAATACCTCCCTCTGCCCAAAGGCGGTGCGATGGAAACAGGCTGGTTTTTTAACAGTGTGTGGGGTCCACAGGGGCGGGTAAAGTCCAAATCGTCAGATCTGCATGTAAATGGACAGCGATGGCGCGGTTAGGAGTTTGAACGGGGAAGCATAGGCGTTGTGGAGTCCACGATCACCGTCCGATCAACCAAGATCAACGGTCGAAACTATGCCCGATGAATCAATGGAGATTTGCGCCTTTTGGGCCATCGCTTGGTCATAGCGTTGGGTCCTGTGGGGGGAAATGGATGCAAGGGCTTGGCCAAAAGGGGCTAGGACCCATAATATGGAGAAAATGGCTTTTTATGCCATTTTTAATGCATTTTAAGGCCTAGGAAGGGAAACGATAAGGGGAACAAAGGGGAATTTGGCTAAACAAAGGGTAGAGGTTTGATTTAAAGGGGGTTTTGGGGATGATTTAGGGGAAGAAGGGGGAAATTTACAAAGGGAAAAAAGGGATGAAAAGGGATATTTTGTAGGGGTATAAGGGGTAAATGAATGCTTTTAGGAGCACAAGTTTTTGCAATCAGAGGGTCTTTTATAATGGAAATAAACAGAGGGGATTATCAAAGGCAAAGGCCCAGGATACTTCAAGGATGATGTGTCTCAGGGGAGATGCATTCATTGAAGTCTCAGAAAAATTTTAGCCCCCTACTTTGCTTGTCAAAATTTATAGGGGGGCTAACAGGTCCCACTGATTAGATGGATCGTGACCACGGGTAGTAGTGAAGACTCCATTTTGACAAGAGTAGATGAACCAGGATGTGTAGAAACAAATTGAGCTAACTCTGTTATATGAGAAGATAATTTTTCGCTAGAGGTATGAATTGTACTTGATTCGGTAGATCGTGGTTGCCTTCACCTACAAAAATTAACTTTTGGTGGTAAAGGTGGTTTTAATGCTAATCTACGCGAACGACGGAGGAAAGGATTTTGTTCTTCCACGATTACTAATTTATTTTAACCAAAAACAAATAAAAAAAATAAAAGGGTAATTCTAGGCAAAAGGTTTACCAAGAAACTGTGAACTATAGAATACCTCCTAGAAAACCAAGAAGTACAGACAGGCAATCTCCCCGAATGCTGTGTTCGATGTATCACAATTTACAAGGCGGCCAACATAGTTCACTATGGATGGATAGCACCTAAAATTTGTCCTCCAAAATATACCCGAAGGTACGTGGAGGTTCAAGTCTATATTAGCACTGTCTACTGTGAAACCGCACAGTGAGAGCACCCCTTTATACTTATCGTATTGTAACACCACCCGATATACCCAAGAGTATGTGGACGAGCTACGATATACTTATGTATGTGGAGTGAGGTATCACACTCAGAATGTATCGCAGAAAATTGATGACAGCTGCTATGTTTTACAATGCCGGAACACGTCTCTAGCCTAGACCTTCTAAATGTTATCGTTATGGTTCCAATGTTTTGTTAGGTAAATTGAGATAAGTTTCAGTTGATCTTTTTTATCAATTTTCCTTTCAAGGTTCACTGCGATGATGTATTGGAAATTCCTAAAATGAAACTAAGAATGATAAGCAAACTTTTCACTTTTAGTTTTTTCAATGAAAGAATTAGCTACTAAAGGGAAAGAGAAATCAGTTTGAGAGCAAACAAATCAAAGGCAGCAAACTAAAATGCAGTTTTCCTAATTGTTACTTTTGCAAAACACACAATCCACTACATGCAAATGTAGGTTTTTATTTTTAGTTCCTTTAATGTTATGAATGCAGAAAAGAAACTAAGTGCATCAAATCAAATAAAAAAAATGCCTTTTACTTTTGAGAAATGAGGAATATAAACAAAAATTTCTCTGTTGAAGGAAAAATGAGGAATTAAACAACAATTTTTCCTATTAGGAAACGAAAAATTTATGAAAATTTCCTTTTTCAAAAGTAAATTAATCTAATGCAACAATGAAAATACTTTGAAATTAATTCCTCAATGATAAAGAAAAACACTTTAAACAAATATTGAACAAACTTTTCTTTTAAAAGAGGAAGAGGTAGCTAAGTTCATTGGAGAATATGAGGCTTAGGATTTTCATAACACAACAGAAAACAAACTGAAAAAAAATGCGGTGAAAAACTCAAGGGAATTTGGATGGTTTCAGGAGGCAACATAGTCTCTAAAGAGAGACAGTGTTGTGCAACGCAGCCTAAAAGGGAGACAGTGCTATGCAAAGCATTGTGTCCTGTCCAATAGTGTGTTGGACACAGTGTATAAGTAAAAGCACAGCTATTTAACACACTTCTCTTGCAAATTTGTATTTGTAAAAGCCTAATATTTGTTAGTAAATACTATTGGGTGAATAAAAAAAGAAAATCAGAGGCAAATACACCTAGGATGAAGGGTAAACTCCCCAGCAGAGTTGCCAATTTGTTATTGTGGAATCGTGTATTATAGATAAAACATTCTTCCCTAGACAAGTGCTTATCTATAACAACAGGTTAAAAAATTTATGACTATATTTTTTAACTATGAACAGACACACAAAATTAAATAAGAAGCTTACTTGGAGTCCAAGCGCTTCCAAAATCTCCTTCTGTCACTTTTGCTGTAGATTCAAATTCCACCTGGCTGTGCAAATATTTCCTGCAAGAATGAACACTAAACAATAAGAGATAGCAATAATACATATGTCTATTCAAGTTAGTTAGCTAAACCAATAAAGCATAAACCATATAAATCAAATAGAAACTCATAATATGGGAAATCAAAGCTTATACATATGCATATAGGGAAAGATAAGCAGTAATCTTTATTAATGATAGAAGGGGAGGTTACAACCAGTGATTGATTTAGTGTCACCATCTCCAGCAGCATCCCGACCTCATCACAATGCAGATATCTCCAGCAATATATCACTCCAAATCACTACCTCAATTTAAATTCCACCAACATTTCTCTACTAAAATTATTCCTTACCAAGCACTAGGATCTGTGCTCAATTTATAGAGGAGTTGAAGGTAGTTTTACAATCAATTTATTTCTAATAATAGGCAAGGCATGTTACCAATCTTATAGAGGTCAAATGGACACATGGATTTGAATTTTGACACATGTGAACTCTTTTAGAAGGCACTGGCCAAGTGGAGATTCTAGAACAATGAGAATTTCTCTCCCAATGTGACCAACAAACATGTGACTGTCAGGAAGTGCTTTGTAGAGCAGCCTTACATGGGGCTACCTGCATATGCAATGCACTTGGTCCCTTGAGAGGCACCATTGGTGAGCTCTCATATGATATATTATAAAATTCAAATCTTCGAAACCTTTGTAGATGAAAGTCATGAATGATTTGTCTTGCTATTTTTCTTAGGGCATGTAGAAAATGAAATGATAGGGGATGATAGACCCTATTCATTGGTCCTAGAGACGATTTCCATTTAACTAGGTCATTTGTAATGATGCCCAAATTGACCTATAACAAGTTTGATGTAGGCTTTTGAGGGTGTTGTCGAGGTTCTGCGAAAACTGCAGGGCTTCCTCGACCCAAGGCTGCATTCACGTCTCATGTAATCTCGAAAACCTTTGTGCTGTCACCAAGGTTGGAACCTTCATTATGATCTCTATGGAATGATGCTCTTTAATTTGGAGTTCATTCCTTAGTTGCTGGACCATTCAGTCGTTCTGAAGAGAATTCCAAACACCCATGGCCTCATCCAAATGTGTGCCACATTCTGCAACTGCTACTGCGACACTGAAATTTGTTGCCTTTACTTTGGCCATGTGTTTTTCTCAGACCTCCAGTAGTGTCTTTCGTTGGAGCTTCATTTGCAGCTCAACAATCTGTTGCTCAAATTCTACACAGACGGTCTATATTTCTATGTGTGATTATTTTAGCGTGGAAACCAGGACTTCTAACTTTACTGTTGGCACAGTTGTGGTAGGGACAATGACTTATAGTAGGTTATGACACAAGAAATCAATCATGGCTTCTAGCATGGTGCGTTGATCGTCAACCTCTCGGTGTGCCTCCTCTGCATTTTGTTTCTCCTTATGCATCATTGTTGCCTGTTACTGAGATTTTGTGGCCACTTTGAAGGCATGGACCTCTTGGTAGTACTACTCGTCCACAATAATTGTTTGTATTGCAGGGATTTTTCCTCCAGATAACATTGCCAGATTGATACCAACATTTGCACAGGCTTGCACATTAGCACACAAGACAGGCTGCTCTACTGTAACGACAGGTCCCAGAGTCTGAATCATCCGACTATCCAAGGGGGATGGCAGCATTGTACTGATGAGTTACGTGCTAATTGTTTGGAGACTGGATGCCGACATGCCCACTCGTTGTAGGCTCGCTTGCTTGATGCTCTCTTGATTCATGCTCGGTTGCATTTTTAGCTTCGAAAGAGCTGAATATACACCCTTTCGAGCTGATTTGTATTAGGCTTCCATATCATTCCAGAACTCCTCAGTGGTAGTCTTTATCGTGTTCTCAATTTCATTTAGGTCATCTTCTATGAGGGTCAGGTACCGTCACCATCTTTCTGCTTTGCCTCCTTCTCTAGATCAATTGTTTCCCCCTTTGTGGTAGGCTTGGGCTTTGTATATGTGTCCTTGCCTTTCTTTTGAGTGTCCTTCTGTGATTCCTTGTACATGCGCAATTTGGTAGGAATCTTCAACATAGACGAGGAGGAACCCCCAATGGTGAACAACTCTAACTATTCAGACAACCACTCCATTTTTATGCGCACAAGGTCATCCTCTGTGACTAGGTATGGCAGTTTATATCATAATCCTTCCATGTCACCCTTCACGCAGATGTTCATGTTATGAAAGGTGGCTTTAAAATCTGCTACATGCTTGTATTTTTCATATAGGGTCGATGACAACTACGACCTTCACTGGATCGCCTGAAATAAGGTAGAGTCTAAGAGTGATTCCAGAGGGAATATTAGAATTCCATACTATGGCATATCGCGTGGCTTCACATAGGTCTAGCTCAATGTCAGGGAACTGGGTTTCCTTCAACATCTTCCACTGAATTAGTGCGATGAGTAGTAGCAACCAAACATATTATAAATTCTTTCCTTCTTCCTGTACTTCTCAAAAATTGGCCAAAAATTTAACACAGAGGTATTTGGAATAGTTGAATTGCATGCCCTTCTCGCACTGTCTAGATAACGTGATTACATGAGCGAAAAATTCCTTCAGCTAACACTTCCGCATCATCTTCCACGCAAGGATAAGCATGCCAATCTGAATTTTTGGGTCATCGATCTCATGGACCAGGAACCCTCGGGTATTTTTGAGACCTTGAAATTTTCCTTAACATCCTCAGCAACTTTGCACTCTTGGATTTTTCTTCCAAAAGTTGTCATAGGGTCCTTCCCCTGGTCGGGCAGGTTGGTGATATGATATATTAGCGCAACATCAATTGGAATCGACCCTCCTAGCCATAGGCATTCATTGTGCACCAGGGTGAGAAGCTAATGTGCACATATGTTGTTGATAGGGAGCACCCAAAATGAGGGACGTGCAAGGGATTTAGAAACCCTAATTTTTGTAGTCTCAGTGACCAGGACTTCGGTTCAACCCTCACCACCCCACCATCATAGGGGATGTTCTCTAGATACATTGAAGGCACAATATCAAGGAATCTCTTCTGGTCAGCCATGTCCCAGTCTCCCATCTTCAACAGTGGGATTATCGCGAACATATCTCCTTCGAATGGCACATCTTCAGGGATCAGCGACATGTTGAGATATGACCACATCTTTTCTAAATATTTTGGTACCTTCACAGAGGATTTTTGTGGTAGTACATATGCGGGTATCCATGATATGGGATCAACCACCTCCACAACATCTTATTCCATAATCGTTTCAGGCAATTCAACCATTGGTCGCTTCTGGCGCTTAGCAGTAGTCAACCAAGGCTTTAGGGTCTTCTATAATGGTGACTTTCAGGACTCTAAGGACTGCCCCTTCTTATATTTATATGATTTTGGCATATGCGCAAGGGTTTCAGCAATTGTCACGTGGATCTCTGTAGCCTCCGCAGGGGTCTCCTCGGCCTACGATGTTGAAGGGTTAGGTTTAGTGGTAGTCATACTTAGTGGAATTAGGTACCCCAATCCATGGTGGTGCAACTCCTCCTCAAATAGCGGATCGAGTCTAGACATAATCTTCTGACAACACACAGAAAGCAAAGAGCACAAATCACATGGAAAGAAAAGGGAACTAATGTGACCCTTCCTGTTATATTTATAGCATAGGCATGACCTAAATGGTCTGATGTTCATTAATGTAGCCCCATCAATGCTAAAATGACTCCAAATATGGCATAATATCCTCATTAAATGCAATTTAGTCACTCCTCCAAATGGTAAGAATGTTGTCTTGTCCAAATTTACTGTTCCAGCAGATATATTCTGGAACCTCTACGAATTATTCAACCTTATAGCGCAGCTGATGTGCGATAGTCGCACTTGTCTACCCATCAGCCATTATTGTTGTGCAGACTCGTACTTCAAGACATATATTCATTTGTTTGGTGCACATAGAGGGTCATCCCTATATGGTTTCAACCGACTTCCATTTACATACCCAAGAAGGTCTTCTCCACTTAATGTGGCCAAGCGTACCACACCTCCATCTCTGATTTCCTTGACAATACATGGTCTGAGCCAATGCATTTTGAACTTCCCTGGGTGGTGCACAAACTTGCTGTCATATAAAAAAACCATATCCTCTTCTTTAAATACCTTCTCTCTAATGTGTCTATCATGCCAAGCCTTTTCTCCTTTTGCACCTGCTGATGGAACCCTACAATGAATCGGTCCTCTTCCAACGGAACCAACTGTGACAATCATTCTTCCATAACATCCTACTCAGCCATATTAGTGATCATTACAATGCACAAAATTGGGACAATATACTCCATAGGCATAAGATCTTCTTTCCCATACACCATTCTAAAAGGTTTCTTCCATGTCAACTTCTTGCACGTGGTTCTGTATGCCCAAAAAACCACAAGTATGCACACATCCCAATCATTTCGATTAGCATTGCAAATCTCAGTGAGTGCAGTCTCCAATATCTTGTTAAAAGCTTCCACTGCACCATTTTCCTGTGGATGATATGGAGTACTCTTTTGATGATGAATTTGGAATTCTTTAGTCAGAGCTTGAACAGTTTCATTCACAAAGTGTGTACCCTAATCACTCATCAAAATATTAGGTCACCGAAACCAAGTCAAGATGTTCTAAAAAATGAAGTGTGCAGCTATTTCTACACTACAGTCCTTCGCAGGATTAGCCTCAACCCATATTATCACATATCCTGTTGCAATGATTATGTAGTGTGCACATCTCTTCTGTCCGGGGGGGTCGATGGTTCCGATAAAATTAATGGCCCATTTTTTAAAATCTTGCAAAGTCACTTGTGGGCACAGGGGAATTTCATCTCTGTGCGATGGTCTCCCCGTCCTTTGAAATACATCACAAACATGTAAATACTCATGTGTGTCACTGTGCACCGTGGGCCACCCAACCCAACTCGTAAAATCTTCTACGTAGTTGATTTCCCTTGATAGTGACCTCCTGCAACTCCTCCATGAGGATCGAGTAATATATCTCGTCTTTAGAATTCCGACACATACCTTCTTAGGAATTAATATGCACCTATTTTGTACAGCAAGCCAACAATCAAAGTAAAATTAGCTGCGTGTGTGGCCAGATCTTTCGTCTATTTAAACATATACTCCATGGGCACACTTCCAGTGGTAAAAAAATGAATATTATCTGTAAAGTGATCATCAACTACTTTAATGGAAAATAGTTGCGCATCTAGTAAGCCATCTTCCAAGATCGTTGGCTCTTCTCCACTTTCAATGCGCGACAAATGGTCTGGCCCAGCATTCAGTATCCCATGTTTTACAATTGCTTCAAATTCATACTCCTGAAATAACAACAACCATCTGCAGATGTCCCCCCCCCCATCCTAGGCTTGTTAACCAGGTACTTTAGAGCAGAGTGGTCAATAAACATCTTAAAATGTCCTCCTAATAGATGATGGCAGAACTTCTTCAATGCTTTAACCATATCTAATCCTTCCCTCTTTGTGGTCGAGTAGTTGTTCTCCGCACTTGAAATTTCTTACTTGAAAATGCAATAGGGTGGTCAATCTCTCTAGCTCCTGGCTGTGCTAAGACAACTCCTAGCGCAATGCAGGAGGCATCGACATGTACATGGAATTCCTTTGTGCAGTTTGGAAAGACCAATATGGGCACAGTGACCATCTTCTCCTTAAGAAATTCAAACCTCTTCTAGCAGTTTGTGTCCCATAAAAATGAGGCATTCTTCTTCCACAACTTCTCCATGGGAGAAGTGATCAATGCATAGCCTTGAATAAACTTTTGGTAATGCCCTGTATGCCCCAAAAATGAGCGCAGTTGTTTTACATTTGCGGGAACTTCCAGGTTAACAATAACAACAATCTTTGCTAGATCCACCATCAATCCCCGCTAACAAACAATATGAACTAGCAATATCTCAAATGAGACGTAGAATATACACTTTTTTTCCAGATTGAGCGAGATCTGATACTTCCGGCAAGTATCTAGCATTAGGTGTAGGCTCGACACATGCTTCTTCAATCATCCAAATACAGTCCAGTCATAAAAGTGTACTTCTAAGAGATTATGGATGTCTTTTTTGAATGCATATACTACCACGCATGAGAAGATAGTTGGCACATTCTTCAGACCGAATGCCATGAATATGTACTGAAAGGATCCACACTCTGTCGCTAAGGTTGTCTTGCTTCTATCTTCCGATGCGATTCTTATATGTTGGTATCCTAAGAAACCATCCGTGAATGAGTAGGCCTCCTGCCCTCCCACATTGTTCAGTATTTTATCATAAAATGGGGTGAGAAATGGGTCATGTATGCAAGAATCATTAGATTTTTGCAGATCGACACAAATCCTTATTTCCCCCTTGGTTTTCTTGTCCTACACCACCATAGGGATTACCCAATCTAATTCTTCCACTGTTTTTATGATCCCTGCAACAACCATTTTCTCCAATTCATCTTTTACCTTCTACTTGTATTTGGGATTCAACCTATATGGGCACTGCTTCATAGGTGACACATCCGGTTTCAAGGTGATCTTCATTACCCCAATATATCCTACTATCCCCTTCAGCTCAGAAAATTTCCTAGGAAAATTCTCTTGCTATTCAGTTAATAGCTCAGCGACCATAACCACCGTATCATCATCCCAGTAGTCCCCTATCTTTGCTAATTTTGGTTGTTCCTCTCGACCAATATTGACTTGTTGAATATTCAGAGGCTTAGTTACATCTAGTGACTCAATCATAGGCCAACAACTGTGCATTTTCCTTCAGACTTAGGGATCGTAATTTTCCTTAGGTCTTCCTCATTATCTTCAATTGAGAAATTTTTACAGTCAACGATTTCCTTCATCTGCGTGTCCCATGCTGGAAATGCGCGCTCAACAGAGGGTTTTTTTGGTGTCAAAGATGACTTCCTGAATATCCTGTAGGGCCTCATCCAGGCATTCGAACCCACTTTCAAAACTAAAGGTCAAGATAAAAATTTATGTCAACGTATTCCATTCAGTGGTTCCTCGTCACAACTCAATTTTGAGGTACAATTCTGTAGGAACCTTCCCCAAAGTTTGGATGAATATATGCACCCATTATCGCTTCATTTCTTCACCCCAAGCTTCATTCCATCTAGAAAAATGTTTGCGTGGATCGCCTTCTCCAGAGTAGGTCTCTCCCATTCTGGTATTTGGATGCTAAAATCGCAGACACATCATCCAGGTGCATTCTCCCCAGTTAGCCAAGTTACCTTTATGCATCTCCCACCAATGTGCCGAGGTTGAGTGCAAAGCTATATTAAGTGCATGGAACCATTGTGCTTCTGGAACAAATTTTTCAAGTTCTTCTAAAGATATATTAACATTACTCAGACCATCATAACAAGGAAAATATCTTACCTCTAAGGATATGCACCAAAGATATTTTGTCAGCAAATTGCAATGCAGTGGGGATACTTCATGCAACTGGTTCCTCTAGTTCTCCAGTTACTCATCTCAATCTGAAAAGTAGGATTTTTCCTTCTCGCAATTAAGTTTTCCATATGTTATCAGGTTGATCCAGTTTTCATCCCGTGCAATGAACTTATAGATATGATCGACATCATCATCTGCGTGCACCGACTCTGTATATATTTCTACTTTTGCAGGGTCTAGGCAGACCACAACCTTGGCTCAGTTAATTTCAAATACCATACTTTTGTGCTTAAGGTTGATGATGCCACCCATATCGACAGACCAATCCAAACCCAACACTGCAGGATAGGGGTCAGTATCACCAACCATATGTATAACTTCAAATTTTGCAAGTACCCTTACTCCTTCGATATCCACTACTACTTGCGAGAGCCTTCCTAATGGGATAGTATTTTGCTGACTCACCATGCACAACTGGATAGTGGACCACTCCAAATTAGGTTCTCCCATTCGTTTCCAAGTCTACTTTGGTAAAAAATTCACATCAGATCCTAGATCCGGAATGACCTGATCCATTTCGTATGCACCAATTTGAGTAGTGAAGCCCATTTCCCGTCCATTTCTTCTTTTATTCTTATAAATATTATTAACAACCTTTCGCTCCATCTGGGGTTTCTTTTTTGTGTGTGTTGTTATCTATTAATGCTTGGAAGTTCTCAACTACCTTCTTATTGCGTAACAAGTTAATACAAGCATGCAAGAAGTTATTTATCTCTTCACCTCCTTCAACCATGTCCATAGGTTTGCTTGATGTTTTAGACGTTGAGGTGCCCACCTCTGCAAAACCCTTATTTTCTTCTAAAAAGGCTTCCTTTTCTCTTTGTAAGTTGAATCCTTCCTTATTTTTAGGTGCTTTTCAGATCCAGAGATCAGTATTGGGCTTTGTCCCTTTCTCTTCATCGATGGTTGCACCAATCCTAGTAATGATATTCACACTTGGTTCTTCTTCATGCAACTCAACTCTTACCATCTGAATATTTTGAGTGGGAGTCTGTAGTTTATGTTCCTGCATTTTTTCAATCAGGACAGGGAAACATTCAATAACATGATCAAATTGTCTACAATACCTAGAAGACTAATGTGTTGGGTTCAGACAGTCACGTGCATAATGACCCACATTTCCACAATTATAGCAGATGAGCTGCCCCCTTCCTCGACCAACTCCTCCTACTCTTTATCATCCTATAATTTGGAATCCATCTTGCCCAAATGAGGATGCTGGTGAGGTTTTGTTAGCATGCATCCTATATAGGTTAGCTCGGTGAACCATCAAATCAAAGCTCTCACAGTGCTACTCATCATATCCCACCGATGAGAAAAATTTGCAGAAATGTTGCTTAATCTCTGAGATATATTTACCAATCCTCAAGAAGAATTTTGTCGTGTGCATACCAATTTCTTGACGAATAACGAAACATAACATAGGAGTTCCACTTGGTCCTACCGCACTTTTCAGCGGGCTTGGTCCTCTGGCTCTTAGATAGTCATTGAATACATGGCACTAATCCTTATGATTCCTGGAAACTTTACAGCGTATACACCATACATCTGTGCATACCTCCTTTCCTTTATCTCTACGCAGACTCTGGATTTCTAAGTGCATTTCCTCTAACTGGATTTGGATCTATTGGGCCCTTATCTATGCAGTTGGTACCAACGATGATTCTATCTTCATTTCAATCTCTACAGCTTTATCTTGTGTTGCAATCTTCTGTTGACTTAGGGGTTGGCGCAGATGTGACAACAACATGCCAATGAACCACTCTTTGTGTTGTGTGTCATCAATATTAAGCCCTCCATCTCTGATGGCGTGCTTCAGCCGTTGATACACTTACGAATTCATTTAATTCTTAGTGAATCTCCTTCAACTCAGTCATGCATTGAGGAAATGATTTTGGATTTTTGAATTGTTCATTCAATGTGACCTTGAGATTATCAATAGTTTCATTAGGGTTTGTTTCCACATACCTTATGTACCAATTCAGCGTGTGGTATTTAAAAGCAGTAGTCAGTTGTGCTTTCTTAACATCCTCATTATTAATCTGTTGTGCTTTCCATACAACGTCTGTAACAAACCAAAATTGGTCTACGTCTTCATTTCTGATACCACGAAAATTAGGTAACTTCATGGAAGAGACCATATTGACATCTAGTGGTGGAGGTGGAAGTGGAGTAGATGGCTTGTTAGAGTGATATTATTTTGGGAGTGGAGTGGATGGTATTTGAACTATGGGAAACAACCAAAGACTAGCCTGATCTTACAATTCCTCTTCTTACAAGTGCGGAGATTTGCCAGAGCTACTAATTTCAGACTCCTTGTCACTGTCAAATTTACCTTTGAGAGGGCTATAAAAAAACCTTCTTCTAGATCTACTCTATAAGTTCTTCCATTGCCTATAGTTGGGCCTCTACGGGACATTCACTTAATATGGTTGCATAGAGTACGTTGTTCACACAATATAATTTTAATCCATAGTTTTAGAGAGAACGAGAACTTACCTCTAGGGCCCTTGAAAAATCTCTTTTTAGCTTCAGAATATGAAACAAATTGATCAATAGCGAATTCAGTCACAAATCCTCCCATAACACTATCGATCTAGTGATCTAACATGGGAGTGATCTTGTTCCTAGATTTCTCTAATTGTTGTACCAACTCCCGGGTCCCCTGAGTGATTGTGTAGTCCTTTGCACAGGACCGGAATTCAGCAAGCTGAGACAAACACTTGTGCAACTCAGTTGCAAAGGAAGAAAAGAAAATTTCGTGGACCTTTGTGTATATATACCTTTGTGCCAAATCTTCTGTAGACAATTTAGAGCTTCTATTTTCTTAGATCGCAAATTCACGTATATTCTTATCAAGCCAATCTTGTAGTTCATTCTTTTTTTGGGTGCCACATCAACTCTCCCACAAAATGATCTCGGTCCTAGAAACAAAACCATTTTTTGGCTTAAGGGGTCCAGACCCTGGTTTAGAGTATTTGTGCAACCAATAAAACCCTCCAACTACTGGCCCTTTCGGCAGTGATTTGCTTGCACAGACCAAATTGTCATTTGAAGTAGTATGGGGGGGGTGCTGGTACTAAATTTCCACACCCTAAGGGGGATTTTTATGTGGTACATATACTAAAAATTACTGCATCTAATATAACATATTTTCGCACACAAAATCAATGGTAAACATATCTAATCCTTCTGAAGATTATCAGAAACTACTTCGATATAAGTTCGCATAGTAGTTAATTTTAATTCATTCAGATCTACTTATATAACATAGAATATTACTTGCGCACAGATGAAATTAACCATTTACTGAAGTAAATACGCAACAATAGAACAGATCCAGATCTAGAATATATAACAAATAATCAAAGACAGTAAATCACATAAGAATCTGAGTTCGCCAAAAATGCCTTCTTTATTAAGATATTTTCAATTCAATACAATATATATTTCTACGCGCACAGTAGCATAGTCCACACATAGCTCAGGACTTAGGTCTTCGCGCAGACAACCAACAGGAGCCTTTCTACACAGAAGAAAACCCAGACTAACAAATATGCATAACAAAACTGATCCAAGATTTCATTCATATCCTTCCTCACTCGACTCTTAAATATTTATACTATCAAAAACGCGCACATACCATGGTCTCAAACCATGGTTTGAGACTCATGGTTTTTCCATTTAACCCTTTACAATAATTAAGGGACTTTGACCCGCCCCAAAGCCCCTTTGACCATCTGCATGCAACGCGTACAACAAAACTTAAACAAAATTATCCCAAAAAGTACCCCAAGGGGCCATGCTCCATCAATTGGTATTTTCATAATTAATAAGGGCTCAAGTAGCCTAAGAATGTGTAAGCAACGCAGGCCAAGTAGAGGAAAGAAAAATGTTTAAATACTTGAACGATTTTTCTTAGATTGTAAGCCATAACTGAGCAAGATCAAAGTGAGATAGTTAGGAGAGTGCAGAGGTTTATCAGTGTGAGGAATAGAATTGTATTGTTTCATGATATTGACCATATGAAATATAGATATAGATGGATTTTGAGCAGTTTCTTTCCCCAGATACATGTTTTGTTCTGCGATTGATAATTTATTTCTCTTACTTGTTATGTGATTGTGCGATCGTGTTTTGTTTCCACAAATTGTAGAAGGATTCAATATATTTTTTTAGTACATTATAAGATCAGTTTGAATCTCGTTGTTATATTTTCTACAAGGCATCAGAGTGCCAGGAATCACAATAGAGGAGAATAACATAGTTTTTTTTTTAACATGTTCGAATTTGCAGATATATTCTTTAGGACCTAGCAGTAGATCAAGATGTATTTTAATGGATTGAGACTCGAATATTCCCTTGAGGGAAATTCAAATTACATAGCATGGAAGGATAGGATCGAAGTAGTGCTAGAGGAAAATAGACTGAAGGAATTCATAGACAGTGGTATTCTCGATCCCACGGTAGCAGATCATTAACTTCTTGATGCATGGAAGAAGAAGCTAGAAAATGCGAGAAGGATCTTGTTAGAAGGAGTTCAAGATCGTATTTTCTCAAGTCTCCATGGGAAGGATTCTCCATATGCTATGTGGAAGGCCTTGATAGATCTGTTTCAGAATAGCAGTGACCATAGGAAGTTGGCGCTAAAATACAAGCTTATAAATATCAAGATAAAGGAGCGTGAGACGACAACAAAATACTTGACGAAGTTCACTCAATTTCAAGATGAGCTTGGAAGTGTTGGTTTGACTATATCCCATAATGATTTGGTGAGCCTAACTCTTCTAGTCCTTCGGAAGAGATTCCATAGTTACGAGGAATATGTGAATGGGAGGGAAAAGCTACCAGATTGGGATTGTTTTTGGTCTGACTTGGTAATAGATGAGATAAGGCAGAGCACTAGAGACGGGACCTCTGGCAAAGACAAATAAGAATATTTTTCATTGGTCAAAAAAGGCAAGAAATCCAAGGGAAAGAAGTCCCAAGGTGAAGAGGTTAAGATATAATTTTCCAAGATCAAGTGTTTTGACTGTCATGCCTAAAATTGTCCACAGAAGAAGGAAAGAAAGAAGGAGCCTGTAGTTGCAGTGGGTGAAGAACTAGATACACAATTCGAGCTTGATTTTACTCTCATTAAATGCATGTAGAGCATTGAAATGAGATGCATGTGGTATCTAGATAGCAGTGCCTCGTTCCATATGACGGGGAATAGAGATTGCTTTATTGACTTGGAGGAGAAGGACCTCCAACTTAACATAGAGTTTGGAGATGAAAGAAGGTGTAGTGTGACCGACATAGGTAGAGTTACCTTTCAGAGGGAGTCTAGATCCCCTCTCAGAATGAAAGATGTTTTGTATGTTCCAGGACTAAAGAAGAATCTTGTCTATGTAGCGGTATTGGAAGACCATGGTTATGATGTCATATTTAGAATAGGAAAGGTGTTCCTTAAACACATTGCCACAAGACAGATGAAAATATTGGTGTAGAATTCAAGAACCTATGTTCTCTCGAGGTCTAAGATGCATGCAAATATTTGAGGAGAAGACTTAGAGGTTAGTGACTTGGTGGTTGATAGGGAGCCTAAATTAACTCTTAACATGCAGCCTCAAAAGCAGTCTCAGAAGGTTGTGGAGAAGAAAAATATTGAAGAAGCAGAGAGGAGACGAAGTGGAGGTGTCCACTCAAGCAGAGAGCTCCAGTAGGGGGAAATTTCGAGCCATATGGGCAATGGGAGCATATTCATCCATACCTCTAGGTGAGAGGTGGGGCAATGTGCAGACATAATCTCAAGAGAATAAAGTTGAGCAGGGCCCATTGAGATGGCTTGTCTCATGGATCGTACTTGGATACGAGGAGCCCAAAGTACATAGTAGTAGGAAGGATCAATACATAGTATAAGGAAAGATCAGTAGGATTGATGTAGTTATATGTCAAGAAGACAGAAATCAGAGTGACAGATGTCAGATACTGGAGCGCAGGTCAAAGTTGGCAACAGTGCATAGGGCACACATTCAGAGTCATCAACACTTCAAAGTTTCTAGTAGATAGTGTAATAGCTAGAATTATTCATAGAATATGATGACAGATGCATCATACTGATGCAATTTTTTGGAGGCTATTCAGTTTTAGGAGTTGCAAGAGAAAATAACACTAGAGAAGTGTTGCATGAAGAACATTCCAAAGGTACCAAATCAGGATACATTGAATTTCTTTCTTGTTGAGAGGGAGTGTTGAAATTGGAAACAAGAAACATTGAAAATGGAAACTAGGAATGGAATCCAGAAAATGGAACCCATAAATGGTACCATATGAGGCTTCTGATTTAATTTTCCCTTAGTTCAATTGGAAGAAAATTTGTAATTTTCACCTCATGACAGTTTGTATTAGTTAAGTAAGTTAGAATTATTGAGTTAGCTTATAAAATTAGAGTTGATGGTCTAAGAGGATGCATGGAGAGTTATCCCATGATTTTAAGGGGTCAAGTTACAATTATTTGTGGGTTGTAAATAGTTAACTCAAGAAATTGAGTTAAAATTAGTTTAACTAGTTCTAACTAAGAGATTGGCTAGTGATAGGTCTAGTGAATTAAATGTTATTTAATTCACAAGTAGTTATTAATCAGTTAACTGATAATTTTCTATAAATAGTTGTTGCATGTCATTTCTAGTGAAGGCCCAGTTTAGATTGAGGTTAAAGCGAAGAGATCTGTTAGTTGTATTATTAGAAAATTGTACAGGCCATGCATGAGGTCATCAGGAAGGCCTTGAAGGATTGCACAATAATTAATTGGTATTTTCCTGATCAATAGGGGCTCAATTATCCCAAGAATGTGTAAGAAATGTAGGCCAGTCAGAGGTAAGAAAAATGTTAAATACTTGAACGATTTTTCTTAGATTGCAAGTCAGATTGAAGCTGGAATAGAGCGAGAAAATCAAGAGAGTGCAGAGGTTTCTCAGTGTGAGGAATATCATTGTATTGTTTCATTATCTTGACCATATAAAATATAGATATAGAGGGGTTTTGAGAAGTTTCTTTCCCTAGATACATCTTGTGTTGTGTGATTGATAATTTCTTTCTCTTACTTGTTATATGATTGTGCAATCGTGTTTTGTTTCCAAAAATTGTAGAAGGATTTAGTATCTTGTTTTAGTACATTATAATATCAGTTTGAATATTGTTGTTAGATTTTATACAAGCAGTAACATATTCAAGACCATTATATTTATCCTCCTCTTCGTATGGTTTCAATAGTTAGAGGCATGCAAAGAAATTGAGCATGATATTCTCGAATTTTACTATTTTGATTATGGTTGTACTAGTTTAAAATTGGATTTCGGTATCATATATGTCTTCTCCATTTCTCATTGTCGAAATATAGTTTTAACTTTTAAAGTTGACTAATGAATATTTAATTAAAGCCTTAGTATTGAAACCATGAGGGAGGAAGTCAAACAATTGCATCTATCTACCTTTAAAGGTTTGAGGTTTTCCATTGATTATAAATGTTTTTCATATTTTAAAAGTTGTAACCCCTGTGAAAAGATATTGTAATTTTTTTTTCGTTATTTTGATTTGAGAAGGGCGGGGAGAATATCAAGTGAAAATTCAAGGAAAATATCGAAGCTCTGGCCTAGCATTTGTTAAGGACTGGGAGAGGTAATGCCTCTGGTGGCGTTCTGGCTCAAGGTCAAAATAAGGTACTTCAAGGACAATATCTTATTATCTAATACTATCTTATATATAATTTTTTTTTAAGGATTAGGATTATTTCTCATTCAGTTATATTATGAGGTTTTTCCACAGAGTATTGTTCATAGATCCTTCGTCCACCACGTAATATGTAAACTCATTTTTTTAAAACTATTTCTTTGTGGAGCACGTAAATATCAGAATTACTTTGTTAGCAGGACACCGCTGTGAAAACCACAAGTGTTCCTCTCATGGCATTCCATGTCGCTAGGTCTGGTATCAGTCTCTAGTACTTTTTTTAACAAATTTCTATCTCCTCTTTTCATCTAATATTATTTTCAACCATTGCCAATTAATTGCACATGTCCTCAAAATTCTCACAAGGTAAAATCATTTGATCAAAAAATTATATGACAAGAAACAAGATTCAATGCCAAGGGTTTTTCCATCCTACACAAAGCAAGAGTTTCATGATACCATATCACAAATATTTCCAATAGTTACTATTTTCCTTTTCAAATATCTATGTATGTGGGTGCCTAATATTAGTGTTTCTGCCAAGCATATTTTTCCATTGGGGAGTCCTATAGATGTGCCTTTTTTCTTTTTTTTCTTCAAGGGTGGAAAAAATCCAAACACCATGCAAAACAACTTGGTTGGTTTGAAAATATTGCAAAATGCCATTTTAAATGTGGGATATGGTTGATCCTAAAAATCATTGTTCGGTTCAATGAAGTGGCTAGTTGAAACATATTTAAGACAATAACTTCTTATAGATTGTTTCTTCAACACTGTTAATGCCATTATTGTATGATTGTTTAAAGTAATTTGACATTTAATAGTTGATTTTTCTAAATCCTTTTCAAAACTAGTATTTCAAAGGGCATATTGATAATTTATAATATAGTTTATAAGTGTTTTCTTAAAAATAATCTATATAGTATATTCAAAATGTTGTCATTTTTGGTCTATTCTCCTAAGGAAATCTCTCATGGAATGTTTTTCACTACTAGTGGGATTAAAATTTCCATTAATATTTAGAGAAAGGAAAAAATGTTGTTTGGGCATTGAGAAATTTTGAAAACCAGTGTCTTTCATTATCTATGGCTAGAAAGTCTCATTCATCTTCAGAAATTTGGAAACATTGCGTAGGCACTTAAAAAATGATCAAAGGTAATGATTTTCATCATCAATGGCTTTGACCGTTTCATTAATATTCAGAAAATGCACAAAATTAATTCGGCATTTGAGAAAATATAACGAGCGAATGCTTATTGTTTTCTATAGGCTTGAATTTTTTATTTTGTTGATAATATTAATGATTTTCAGGATCTTTCTTCAATTTCTATGTGAAAACCTTCCATGGATAATTTTTGAAACAATTTTGATGTTTCTTTTCACCTTGCAATTCCATACAATTCCATGGATTGTCCAAAAAACTTGGTTTCTTCTCTTGTGCTCCAGATTGACATGGTATGGCATGCTATCGAAAAAGATGGACACCGCAACATGCAAGTGATTTTTGGGAATTTTTGTGTCCTGTATCTCACATTAAGAGGCATATTATGTTAAGATTTGAGTTGGGTGTTTTTGGATGTATTGAGGCATATAACATTAAGCTTTGAGTTGGGTATTTTATGGTTTGGTTGTATTGTTGAGTTTTGCTACTAATGAGATCATGATATTTCAATGGATTCTAGGCCCTCAAAATACATGGCTTTGCCTATGCTGCAAAGAATATTGTTTAGGGCAGAGCCTTTTCTTGAATATTTTAACCAAAATAAGATGATATGCACTATTTTAATATGAAACCATTCCCTATACAAGAACTACTTATGGATCAAATCTTTGAATTTGTTATATGCGAAGCTTTGAACTTTACCAAATGTTACGTTGAAAGTGCCTTGATCTAATAATATATCAACTATACATAGTGTTTAGGTATTTTTGAGGCAAGTAGATGCATAATTTTCATATTTTAAACCTATTCAAGCTTTGTTGGATGGAGATTGTTGGATCCATGTCTAAGGACAAAGTTATGGTTCTAGCGGTTATATGATATCATGGGCATTCTTTCATAAATATATTTGAATTTTGTACCACATTCATGGATTTCAAGCATATGTAAAATCTTAAAAGAGATGGATATGAGCTTTAAGAAATTAATCCTCATTTTTTAGGTGTTGCAGTAGGAAATCCAAATTAAATTTATTTGATGAAGTTTTACTTAAATGTTGGTTTTACGTACTTTCATATGGGCCTCACTCCCCATCAATGTTCCTTTCTGACCTCTCGGTGAAAATGATAGTTTAATATTAATAAACTCGCATGCTTGAGAGAATCGTTAAACCTCATAGCCTTTCTCTTCCACTCCGTGTCATTGCACTTCCATGGCTCGAAAGCTTCCAGAACTCGTCTTCTGACCGCCCCTTGATCTACATATTCCCATTATATATGTTTCTCATGTAGTCCTTAATAGTGTTACCTAGTAAATTTTCTATCAGAAATATTTAAAACTTTGTAACTTACTAGAGGTAACTAAGAACCACTTTTAGAATTCAGGATCTAGCCTTCCTGAGTTCTAGAGAGGGATCTCTCCATATGATTTAGCTTTGTTTAGGTAACAGATATTAGGCTAGCTATGATTGTGCAGTTGGGTTTGATTTTTTGAAAAGGTTGGTGGGAATAAAGGACTACAAGGGAAACCATAGAAAGATCTACCTAACCATTGGGCAATGGAGTCAAATTATAGCAAACAAGACTAGAAAACCTAGGCCAAAAGATGCAAATATGCTAAGGGAAAGATAGATGACCTTCCAAGGGTTTTAAAAGGATATTTTGATGAAGTGGGTGAAGTCTGGACTAAGGGAAATTAAGAATCCTTAGATTTCAGATAAGAAGATTGAAGGAGGGGATCAAACTGGGACCTAGAGCAATTAAGAATTCTATGGTCCGGTTATCAAGCAGAAAACATTAAAATGCCAACTAGTTTAAAACAGGGAGCTTATTATCACTAATCCTGTTTAATTTCTCCTTAGTTGATCATTATAGAATAGAAACACAATATATGAATGAATGTAAACTTTTTAAAGGAAAACATTGAAAACAGGAAAAAGACGAGACTTATCTTGTCACCACGAGAATCCTTAGCTATGATGTCTATTCGCTTCAGTTTCCAGCCTGCTGCTTCAACTTAACTCACATAAAATACCAATGTTTCAACAAAACATCTATAGTAATCTTGATTATTTTATTCCACACAAAAATAATTCCAAGAGTGAAGTATTTATACAAATTCTAAACTAAAATATCTTGAAAAAATATCAAGATTAGTTCACAAATCTCTCCAACTATTTTACATAAATAGAACTTAAGTAAAGGACACTCAAACTAATGCATCTATTTGGCACTATTTTGTATGGATAGGTGATGACAAAGAGGATAATTTGAATTTGATCCAACTCTTAGTTGATGATGAGGCATCCAAGTCACTAACTGCTTCCTTTCTTTGTGCAATTCTGCTCCAACAATTCTGCAAATTTGGGGTCCAATGAGACCTTTTTATTTCTCAATCCGTAATATATATGTAAAAAGTGAAAGATGTTATTGTAGATTAATATGTTGGTGAGATAAACCTCTTTCAGTTTCCCGAAATTCCTCTCCAGATATGCACAAAAGGCTCTGCACAAATATGTGTAAAACAAAGTTTTACAGAGTCTGAAAAATAGCTTGTAAAGATGTGCATATATCTCTCATTATGAAATCACTGTGCAAAAAGTGAGATAGATTTTTTTAGATATGTCTCTTAGGAACAAAAACCTCCTTCATTTTTGTATGATGTATTTTTTATTTACCACAATATTCTCTGCAAAATGATGACTTAACTGGTATTTTCTGCAAAAAGTGCTTTCCATCATTGTTTAATATTTCCAAAACCATAATAGCTGTTAGAAAAGTGAGAGAGGTTTTTGTAGATGGTCCTCTTAAGAACATAAAAATCCTTCAGTTTTTCAAAATTCATCTTGGATTGATCACAATAGTTTCTGCAAAACAATGACTAAAACATGAAATTTCTGCAAAAATGTTCCTTCTTGTTGTGTTTTTCATCTTTTCACTTTTTTGTTCTTTTGACTGATTTACTTTCACTTTAGACAAACTTCAATGTTGGCGAAAGTATTTTCATTTCTTTTTACGATTTTACTGCCTCTGTATTTTCTTTTACTGTTTACCTTTGACTGCTCTGTAACTTCATTTTAACTTTCACTCTGACTTTTACCTGATACACTTTAACCACTAATACTCTTTAATTGTTATGCTTTTACTATCCCTGTAAATTCTCATTTCACTTTTACCATTCACTGTGCACATTTCATCATTCTAATCTCTCTCTGACTTTGTATACAAACTGTTTGTTGAATGAAGATATTGAATTAAAATATGAGAATTTGGAGCAAACAATTTTGTCAACTAGTATTGAAATTGTTGGTCCAAATCCATATTCTGATAGTAACCTGCTAAAATCAAACAATTTGTTAATGAAATCTAGGTCTGCAGGGAGGTGATTGTAGGCTTTTTGAAAGACCTATGGAATGAGATCAGTCTGTGAAGGTTTAACTCTATTTTTTAGGCATTTTGGGGAACTACTGCAAGATTAGATTGTTTGCAGGAGTTATTCACTTTAACAGAGCTGAAACTGAGTAATGTAGGCAAAGGATGGCTTTATTTTTGGCATTTTTTGCTCAATTAGGTTTTCTGAATTGGTTTGATTGAAAACAGGGAATATCAAGGTAATTCATTGTTGGCAATATGATGCAATGTGTTGTCCTTGATGGCAACCTACTTGATGAAGTTGTCCTTGATGGAAACTGACTTGATGAGTTGCGTTTTGATAGCAACCTATTTGTTAAAGATGTAAAAATGATGTATCTACAGATCAGTTCAGATGTGACAGAGAAAAGAATTACAGCAAGTGCCAAAGAAATGATAAATATAATATGTCACAATGTATACACTACTTTTGTGAAGGAAACCCACGTATGGATGCAATGTATATGCTACTTTTGAGAAGGCAACCCACGTATACATTCAGGGTAAGCATATACGCAGTTTTTATGAAGAGAAGTTGCGTATACACATGGAAACAAACGCTCCAAGTCGCGTATGCCTTTTGCGCTCTAAAATTATAATACCAAGAGACATTACCATGGTATTAGCCCACAATATTGAGCGTTGTATTGTCTATTTGATTTCTTCTAAGAATACCATCGTAAGTAGTGTGGTTTTGGCTCATGGTATTGGTAAAGGATAAAACTATATAAGGAGAAGAAGATCATAGTGATAGGTGTGCATGTGTAAGGGTTGTTGATGATAAATTTCTTCAAGGAATATCTGCATGGATGAACTCTGTTATTAATTGATAGATCTGAATCTATGATGCACCCATGGATATAATGATGGTTCAAGATCTATAGATCTAATAATGATGAATCTCTAGAGTGACCTACTGAAGGAATGATGAAGAATTGGCAGAAGTCTGCTGAAGAAAATGAATAAATCTGGCGCGTATGACAGTTAAGGTTTTTTGAAGAATAAAATACATAGAAGTATACGCAGATTGATGTGCAGGAAAGTGCGTATGTATGCAGCTTCAGTGAAGCAAAGTAGCATATGCTATTTGAATCAATGAATGTTTAGGGTTGAGTTTGTATCTGCATATCTATTCTGATGTCTGGGTTATTTCTGAAGTTCTGGTTACAGTGTTTTCACTGTTCTAATTGAAGTATTGGGCAAGAGTTTATGATTGTTGATAAAGTGCATGTGTCTGGGTATTGAATGAATACTTCACTCTGAAGTATATCTATATGGAATGGGTTGAATTTTATTGATAGATCTAAATTAATAATGCACTTATGAATAAAATGATGGATCGGGATCTCTAGACCTGAAATGACTATATATCTTCTAGATCTGTTTATGGAATGTTTAGATTCGAGATCCGGCAAATATTTGCCGGGCGAAAGGTGAGATCCGAGTTAACCGTTCGGAGTCGCATAGGTCTCAAATGTGATGCATCCAATCCATACGCATGTTCATCTCACAGTGCGTATATACGCAGTTCAAGCGCAAAAGCGCATATGAAATCAAAGGTCGGCCGGAAATAGATGCAGATCTATACAGGTTTGTACTGTGAGCGCGTATATACGCAAAGTTCAAAGAAGTAAAAGCGCGTATGGAACGTAGGTTTTGGGTTTCGATGAAGTGTGTGGAATGAAACAACCGATCCGTTTTTTGTTTTACCGCTATCCGTCAACGATATTTTCAAGGCCGCATCCGTTGTTTTGAATGTTGATTACAGGCCGTTTAATTATGTTGACGAAAGATCAAGTTTTTTGTTGATTGTTGATATCCAATGAATGAATTTATGGAGTTATATGCCTATTTCAGATGTTCTTTGAGCTTAAATGTGTGGAGTGGGTCTAGTCTGAAAATCTAATGAAAAGAGGCTTACAAGTAGTGTTGTGTTGAAGCTGTTAGATCCAGTGTGAAAATTGATGAAACGTGGTCCGTGGTGGTGCTGAGGGTTGAAGCCTTCGGTGAGGGGGTCGAAGCTCTCTTCCAGTAGTTGCTGGTAAACGAGATCAAGGGGTAGTAGCTCCCTTCCAGGAGTGGCTGGTAAACAAGAAGTCGGGGGTCGTAGCTCCCTTCCAGTAGTGGCTGGTAAACGAGTTGTGGGGTAGTAGCTCCCTTCCGTGAGAGGTTGGTAAACGAGACTGGGGTGGGGTTGGAGCTCCTTCCAAAGAGGGCTGGAGAATGAAAGAATAAGTTATAGCCCTTCTGGCAGTGGCAACGTATGCCGGGTATGAGTCTGCACCAGTACAAAATTGTAAGAATTTTTCTTTATAATAAATATTGAAGACAGAGACGACATCAGCGGTGGTTTTCTCCCGAATTGGGTTTCCACCTTAAATACTGGTGTTCATGTGTGTTGCTTATGTGTGATGGTTTATTCTGTTATTACTGCACATGCTTACTGCTTACTAAACATCTAATGAATGAATGATGCAATGATCTAAGTAAATAATTAAATGCATAATAAGATCTCTAGACATACGCAAGTTTTCTTAAGGATATCCGCGTGTATACGCGAGTTGGGTTCCGTAAAGTAGCGTATGGTTTTAAGAGAAAGAAAAAGTAAAAAAATTTCAGTCAGCTCTAAATACTGATTCACCCCCCCCTCTCAGTATTTTTCCCAAAAATTGGTATCAGAGCCTGGCCCTTCTGAAGGAGCTTGATCGCTTGAAGGAGATCCGTCACAATGGGAAGGAAGCAAAAGAAGAGGGCTACTCAAGGAAAGAAGATATCTCAGAAATCGTGTACGACAGAAAATGAAGATGATGCAAAAGGTATTAATCCTTGTTCTTGTGATTCACTTCCTTATGCAAGCAATGGTGAAGATAGTGAAAATGATAGTGAAAGTAACAGTATGGGTCTAGAAGCAAATCTCAAGATTAATGTTGAAGATCAATTTAAAAAGAAGGAATCTATCTACAAAGATATGATCTCTAGAATGAATGGACAGATAGAAATATATCAAAGACTGCAGGATAAAGTAACCAATCGAAGTGAAAGACTTGAAGCAGAAATCATCTCTCTCAAAACAGATCTGGAAAAATCAAATAAGAAGAATGAATAACTTTTACAAACTTTTGAAGAACAAGAAAATGGGTTGAAAGAAGAGATTTTAAAATTGAATGATAAAGTAGAAGAAGGAAGAAGGGTTGAAGAAAGTATGAAGAAGCAATGCCAAAGATTGGAGGTTGAGGTAAACATTTTAAAAGGTAAATTAGAAGAAAAATATAAACTCTTGAGGTTTCAAGATAGTACTAAGATTCTGGACAATATTCTTAGTAGTCAAAGGTCTCCTTCTGTTAAATTTGGTCTTGGTTTTCATGAAAATGTTAAAGGAGAATCTAGTTCACAAGAAAGTGCTAAAGATTCAAAGGATATCAATGCAAAACCTGAAGTGTTGAAAGAAACAAAAGGTCAACCGACAATCATGAACTCTCAAAATAAATCATTCCCTCCTAACTATAGAAGCATCAATCGATTCTCTCCTTTGATCAATAATGTTGAATGCTTTAAATTTCATAATTATGGGCATGTTGCAGCCAATTGCAGAAGCAGATTGTTTCAGTCACAAACAAACAAATTCTACACAGAAAGGTACTCAGGTTTCTTTAAGGGATATTGTTTTTCATGCAGCAAGTTTGGTCATAAAGCAGCTGATTGCAATAGAAGAAAGAATAGAAAAACACATTATAATCCCTATGCTTACTTTTCTAGTCACACAAGATGTTATGCTTGTAACAAGTATGGACATGTAGAAAAAGAATGCAAGATGAATAGATCTGAGAAATTGGATAATTTCCAGCACACAATAAGAAATTTCAAGCAAAGCTAGAAAAAGAAGGAGGACCGGTCAAAAACGTAGGGGATAATAATCCTACTGCAGTCTTCCGCTTCTAAAGCTTACTTCTCATAATGACTGTAGGAGTGATGTGAGATACATTATAGGAATCAGTAATGTATCATCACAAGGGGAGCAATATATGGTGATTCCCATGGTTGGTTTGGTAATTCTGGTTGTGTTTATTTCTAACAGTGCATCTAATGTGACAACAGAAGACAGGTACATAATGTATAAATCCAGGAGAAAATGGAGCTGTGAAATTTTCAATATTTCACTTTTCATACGCGGGTTTCATAAACTAAAGCCGCATATACACGCGAGTTCCGTTAGAGACAGAAGCGTATGTTTTTCTGACAAGAAAAACAGTGAGTCGGCTCAAGGACAGGAGCACAGTTTCAGGGGGAGCATTAGCCTTGCTGAGAGTAATGCATTGTTGGCATTATGATGGTTCTGAAATATGATCTCTCTCTTGAGGTCTTTTTGGTATTGGTTATAAAAAGTCATATTTGTAATTTGATGAAAAGGTTATGTTGAGACCTATGATGTAAATTGTTATATTTAGTCATGTAAGGACTTCTTCAAATTTGTAAACCCACTTGGTTGGGTAGTTGAGTCAAAATGTGTAAACCCACTTGGTTGGGTACTTGAGTCACATATGTAAATCCACTTGGTTGGATCATTGATGTAAGTACGAGTCCTTGGTGATAGGAAAGGTCATAGAGTCATGTACTTCATTGAAAAATATGTTTAAAGATTCAGCATTAACTCAGGAGGAGCATGGTAACTTCAATGCACATCAGATTCACAAGAGTTTTCTTTTCACAAGAGAAGAAAACCTTGTTTTGGTTTGATCCGCCTTTGCCCTCAAGGTCAAAGGGGAGAGTATCATGGTGTTTGAATAATGACATATAATCAATGTATCTATCCGTTGTGGTGATCAAACACCATCATGGTCGCCATCAAGTCCAAAGGGGGAGATTGTTGGCAACATGATGCAATGTGTTGTCCTTGATGGCAACCTACTTGATGAAGATGTTATTGATGGAAGCCTACTTGATGAGTTGCCTATGATAAGCAACCTATGTGTCAAAGATGTAAAAATGATGTATCTACAGATCAGTTCAGATGTGACAGAGAAAAGAATTCCAGTAAGTACCAGAAAAATGATAAATATAATATGTCACAATGTATACGCTACTTTTGTGAAGGCAACCCGCGTATACATACAATGTATATGCTACTTTTGTGAAGGGAACCCGCGTATACATTCAGGGTTAGCATATACGCAGTTTTTATGAGGCGAAGTTGCGTATACACGCGGAAACGAACCTCCAAGTCGCGTATGCCTTTTGCGCTCTAAAATTATAATACCAAGAGGCATTACCATGGTATTAGCCCACAATATTGAGCGTTGTATTGTCTATTTGATTCCGTCTAAGAATACCATTGGAAGTAGTGTGGTTTTGGCTCATGGTATTGGTAAAGGATAAAACTATATAAGGAGAAGAAGATCATAGTGCTTGGTGTGCATGTGCAGGGGTTGTTGATGATAAATTTCTCTAAGGAATATTTGCATGGATGAACTCTGTTCTTAATTGATAGATTTGAATCTATGATGCACCCATGGATATAATGATGGTTCAAGATCTATAGATCTGATAATGATGAATCTCTATAATGACCTATTGAAGGAATGATGAAGAACTGGCGGAAGTCTGCTGAGAAAATGAATAAATTTGGGTTCGCTTCATGAATCGCCTTCATGAAAAACGCATATGAAAGTCAAGTTTTTTTTGAAGAATAAAATACACAGAAGTATACGCGGGTTGATGTGCAGGAAAGCACGTATGTACGCGGTTTAAGTGAAGCAAAGTAGCGTATGCTATTTGAATCAATGACTGTTCAGGGTTGAGTTTGTATCTGCATATCTATTATGAAGTCTGGGTTATTTCTGAAGTTCTGGTTACAGTGTTTTCATTGTTCTAATTGAAATATTGGGCAAGAGTTTATGATTGTTGATAAAGTGCACAGGTCTGGGTTTTAATGAATACTTCACTCTGAAGTATATCTGCATGGAATGGGTAACATTTTATTGATTGATCTGAATTAATAATTCACCTATGAAGAAAATGATGAAGAGGGATCTCTAGATCTCAAATGACTATGTGTATTTCTAGATATGTTTATGGAATGTTTAGATCCTAGATCCTGCGAATCTTCGTCGAAGTAAAGGATGGAGATCTAAGTTATCTCCGTTCTAAAGAGCGTACAGTTCGAAATGTTACAGATCTACACGGATGTTCATCTTAAAAGCGTGTATATACGTAGTGGTTCAAGCTGCAAAAGCGACAGAAATCAAAGGTCGGCTTCCGAATAGTTGCGCATCATCACGCAGTTTGTCTTTATGAAAGTGCGTATACACGCAGTTCAATGAATTTAAAGCACGATGAATCTAGGTTTTATCAAGTGTGGAATGAAATGTTTGATCTATTTTGTTGTTTTACTGCTATCTGTCAATGATGTATTCATACAGATCTGGGTTGGTTGAATGTTGAATATGCTGCTGATTATGTTGATTGAAGATCAATTTGTTGGTTGATTGTTGATGATTCAATGAATGAATTGATGAAGTTATAAATTTCAGTTTGATGTATGTTGAGCTTAAGTGTCTGGAGTGGGTCCAGTCTAAAAATCTGATGAAAAGAGGCCTATAAGGTATGTTGTGAAGAAGCTATTGGATCTAGTATGAAAATTGATGAAACGTGGTCCGCATAGGTGCTGAGGGTCGAAGCCTTCAGTGAGGGGGTTGTAGCTCCCTTCGTTGGTATGCCATTAAATGAGAGTTAGGGGTAGTTCTTCTCCCTTTCCGTGAGAGGTCGGTAAACGAGAGCAGCGGGGGTAGCCCTTCCAGAAGAGGTCAAACGAGAGCAGGTAGGTTTCCTTCCAGAGAGGTTGGCAACCTAGATCGTGGGTTGGAGCTCCTCCGCAGTGGTCATCGGAGAACGAGAGAAGGTTGCAGCCTCTTCGTGGGTGTCACAAGTACGGGTATGAGTCTGCGTCAAAGAGACAAAATTGTAAGAATTATCCTTTATCATAAATATTGAAGATGAGATGACAATGAACGGTGGTTTTCTCCCGAATTGGGTTTCCACCTTAAATACCGGTGTTCATGTGTGTTGCTTATGTGTGATGGTTTATTCTGTTATTACTGCACATGCTTACTTCTTACTAAACATCTGATGAATGAATGATGCAATGATCTAAGTAAAGAATTAAATGCATAATAAGATCTCTGGACATACGCAAGTTTTCTTAAGGATATCCGCGTGTATATGCGAGTTGGGTTCAGTAAAGTAGCGTATGGTTTTAAGAGGAGAATGAAAAGTAAAAAAAAAAATTAGTCAAGCTCTAAATACCGATTCACCCCCCCCGCATTTTTCCCAACATTCATAGGTTTTCGTTGTCTGCACTTTTGATTTAATTCCTTAAATCGTGAAAATTGAGGAAATTGGCTTTAAAAAGGTTCACAACAAGATGTATTTTTGGTTCCCCCAGAATAAATTTTTAATTCAAGTTTATATTCAACAAAAAGTCGAGATTCTTCCGAGGATGAATTTTAGAGAAATGGTTTCTTAAAATGACAACTGCTCAAAAATGGCGTCATAGGGTTTGAAAATGGTAGCGGGATTGCCATAGGTTTCTGTGGTGTAAAGGCGCACAATGGTGAAAATTAGACGAAAATAGGCTCTGCGAAGGTTTCACAATTTTAAAGCGTGAATAGGTGAAAAATTATGAAAACATTAGACTTTAACGTATTAAACCATAGTATAAACTATAGTTAAGTTACATTAAACAAAGGTTAAGCAGGAGTGGTTTTGGAATACCGACGGTGGTATTCGCGTGGCTCAACGGTGGTAAGCGGTAATACGCTTTTCAAACACGATGCAATAGAATCGTGACGCGTCGCGGGGTGGTTTGGATAAACCACCCATTTCGCGCGACTTTTACAAAACATCCATCGATTACTTTGTGAGCGCGAAAATGCGTTATCGCCGTCAGATCTGGCTTTGGGGAGCGAACGATCGAGATTAAAAGGGAAAGTGTGGGGAAAAGTCAATTATCGGGTTCAATATAGGCCGTAGATCTTGGGAGTAAAAGAAAATCTGACGGTTAAAAATAGCACGATGGGGGGGAGTAAAAATGTATTGATCAGTCGCTTTGATTTTCATTCATTGGATCAAAAGGGATTTGGGGATCGAAGGGTCTAGATTGAATCCCGATGGGAACAAGCCTTTTGATGGGATTTATATATAAAAGTGGCTTTTTCCAATGGAAAGGGAGATTGGGAAGGTTAATCAAGATTTTAACCAAGGTTAGGGGGTCAGGGAAGGGAAATATACAAGGGAATGGGTTTAGAAGTTTAGTTTAAATTAAAATTTGATATTTTTTTGTTTAAAACATATAGAACATATGTTTAAAGGTTTTTCATATCTTTTTTATTATATGGTTAATTAAATCGAGATGAGTTAACTACCATAAGGGGCGGGATATTTATATATATAGAATACTTAGCCAAAGGGGTTATAAGGGGGGTTTTTATTTAAACATGTGGGAATAAATAACTTTGGCTTAAGTTATATTAAGTGGGTTTTTGGGTTTATTATATAAAAAGGAGTTATAAAATAGGAAAAGGTTATTTGTATAGGGAGTTAATATATAAGTTAAAGTTAATATGAAAATAGGACATGGTATACTCAAAACACATATTTATAACAAGTAAAGTGAGGTTTTAAAGATAATTTGCATTGATCTTATCACTTAACTTATGATGTAATGTTATTTTGAGAGCTTAATGTGTTTAAATGATGTAGGAAGTTAGCTAAATAGGAATTACAAATTCCTTTTAAGTAAAAATGGAGTGTTACTTAGGATTATTCAAGGGAATGAGTGCATGAATGGTAAATGATGTGATTAAGGGATTAATATAGACATTTCACACTTTCAACTGATCAGTCATAGAGCCTTGGGTCTGGTCCCAACAAAAGTCAAGGAAATGCCTTGAGCCTTTCTGACTGATAGTTTAGAATGTTTCATGACTATGGGAAGGGGAAGTTAGTTATTTTGCAGCCCATGATGAATGATATTTACATTGAGACTTTTCACCTTCTTCTACCTACCCATCTTACCATGCTAACATTTTTTCTTCCTTTGTAGTAGGTGCATTTAAGCTAGCAACCTTCACAGCATTTATTCTTTCTGAAAGCAAGTAAAACTATCTAATTCTACACTTATTTCATCCATGAATCCAGATTAAACTATTGGATTCACTTTATTTCTCTACCTAACTACTGAATTGTCATTATTAAACTGTATGACAACTCATTATTCTCTATCTATAACAAGGAAAATTGAAAAATGACAAGTTAAGATTAAACTGTTTAACTCATCATGGACTATGGCATTTATTGACACTCTGCCACAGTCAAAAAGTAAAAAGTAGTGGCATGTATGCTTGCACACTTTCATTTTTTTTTTGGGGTCTTTTGTTTTTTCTAAATCCTTTGATTATTCTTTTAGGAATTTTTACCCTCTTTTTGTTTTTTCTATTTTTTTTTTTTTTTTTTACAAAATGTGTGAATACAACTTGCAGAAGGCAAAGTGTGTATAGATTTACAAGATTATCAATATTCAAGTCAAAATTATGACCCCTATATTATAGGTTGCTACTGGCTACGAAAATACGCTGGGAAACCAATTCGACCCATATTTAGGTTCAATATGGCCCTTGAACCAGAGGAGGATCACTCAAGTGTTACGAGGCCTTTTTAATTCTTTTCACTGTCACTGGACATTAGCCTATGAAGAAAAATGGCCAGATTTATGATTTATTGTGGGTGGTTGTTGATGATTGTCCAATCTCTGTTCATGAATAAATCCCTCTCTTGTAGAGTCCTTGGTCAATGTTCCAGCATCTAGTTTGATAGGATAACATGATTTTTAGAGAATTTGGAAGAAGAGTATAAGAGAATTCATGATAATTAAGCAATCAAACGGAATACTTTATTAACTTAACATAATGGATGTGTGTAGAATATTTCTACAACCAAACTGAACACATTCAAAAGATAATAGAAGGCAACAATGAAAATATGTAGAGGAGCTACCTTAGACGGACTGTCAAACAAACTAATCTCTTTAAATGAGTATAACTTTGTAGGGGATTTCAGAGAGATTGATACTCAATCTATTCTTAATTAGAATCTCCTATGTTACTTTGAACATATGCATAAATAAGGAATGAAATCACTAGACAAACATACAAGAAACACAAATTTTGTCATGAAACAAAGCTAGAGTACTTTAATTATGATTTTTGTAATGAAATCTTTACAAAGTGACAGGGTTTTGGCATCAAAAGCCAACCCCTTTACATTACAACTAAAGAAATATATATAACATTATATTAATTTAACTGTGTCTATATTTTTGGAATAAAAATCTGAACAATAAACTAAAAATAAAAATAATCTTGAAAAAACTGTAGGACATTTGGGGTTGTTTGCAATTCTTTTGCCTTGAACTCTTGATCTGCTTAAAATATCTGCCGAAAAAGTACAGTTTGATCCCAATTTTTTGATCTTCTGCTGCTAGGTGTATTTTAAATGTTGATATATATGCCTCTAAATTTGAATAGGAATGACTATTGATCTTCCTCCTCCTTCAAATGCTAAAATCGTGTCTATAATCTAGTTGACTAATATTTTTTCTTGGTGTCCTTTGAATCTCCAATGCTTGAATTAACTAATGATTTTATGTCACCTTTTAAAGTGCTTCACCATTGTCATAAAATATTTTGGAAGAAAATATTTTGATAACCATTTTCCAAATATTTTGCTTAAATCTGTAAATGAATTTCATAAATAAAATTTCAAAATATTTCCTTGAATGATTTAATAAACCATCCTCTTGTTTTGAAATCCATGTCTTGTTTTTTTAAGTCCATGTCTTGTTTTCTAAATTCATGTATTTTTTTTATAAATCCATGTCTTGTTTCCTTAAATTTATATATAGATGAAAATATGGATTCATAAACATATTTATAAAAACCATTGACTGTTTTCCTCCCCATGGATTAAAAAAAAAAACGTTTTGTTGTCCATGGTTGATAAGTATCTTTAATTTCCCCTTTTACTCTTGTAAAATATTTGGATAAGTATTTATCCAAATTTTATTTTCCATGCATTTCTCCTCTTTATACCATAGCAAAAAAACATGCCTTTTTCCTCTGTCAAAATTTTGTTTTTACTCGGCCTCCTTTTACTTTCACCTGTAACCTCATTTCACATATGTAAGCCTCCTTTTACTTTCACCTATAAATCCATTTTACCTAAGTCTCATTTTTACTTAGCCTCTCATCAATAATTTCATTTCATAAAAATATGAAATTTCCTTTATCTCCTTTCCCACCACATTTCATAAAATTTAAATCAATACGAATAATGGTTTTTTTTTTTTGTGAGGGGGGGGGTGGGTTGGGGTAGGTAGTATGCAGTTTAAAGGGGTGGTGTACGAAGTGAACTAGAAGTGGACAACTATAAAACATGGTAAAGGTGAAACAACGATTTTCAGAGGGGTGTAGGTTAAAAGTTGAATAGGAAATCCCCTCCGAAATCCATCAATAACCATTGATTTAATTTTTCACCTATCTTGAGGCATGAATATTAGGGAAATTTATTATATGAAGTGCAGGGTGGGGTCATCGATTTGATTTGAATTTTTTTATTAATATTCCAATAAATGTGGTCCCTATAGTTTAGAGTTTGGGTTTTTTATTTTTAAACTAAGTTTTAATATTTTAAATAAATTTTTTTATAAAAAATATAATTATATATATATATTTTAAAATTGAATTTCATTTAGAATAAAAATTATTAAAAATAAATTGGAGACATTTACAAAAACCTCATATTCTTCATGCTTTAGCAATGGAAAGGGTTACATGGAATGATTTTTAAAAGAAGGTGTTTGTCAAGGTAAGGATAAAATTGAAGGAATGTGGAAAATAAATTTAGAGAAAAATTGTAACTTCCAAGGTGTTAAAACAAGTTACAACATAGGCTCCAACTGGGGGTTTCTTCCCCTTGTGGCATGCAGAGAACCTGGTAGAACATCTTCCTTGAACTCATTTGGCATGGAGTCAGTTCATGAACCTGTAATCTGCAAATCTGAAACAATACTACCTGCACTTTTCCAGAGATTGAGTCACACTAAAATTTAAAAACTGAAAACTGTTGAAGTGAAAAAATTAACATTGAAAGTGGAAATAAGCACAACGTTGCCTAATTAATAACGATATGGAGTCAATCAGTTAATTAGCAATAGTTTTTATCCCTTCAATCGCCTAGAAGTTATTGTACTCAACCAAACCAAAGTTCATACTGAAAACTTGAAAACACAAGCTGAAACAATTGATGATATATTGCATTAATCCATAAAATGAAAACTCACTAATATAATACACATTGAATCTAAAAATAGCTAATTCAATCCCACACAACCTATACCTAACTGAACTGAAAATATGCATTGTTAGGTGTAATCAAATTTCGAGTGTCACCATGTGGGAAGTGGATTAACTGGCAGATCACTTTGCATGCTGCTGAAGATGTAAAAAATATTTACAATATGATAGACAAACTTCATAGTTAACTGATACTTACAAATGAGATTTTAAAGTTTCATCTTTTATAAGTTTCTAAATTTTCTTATCGCAGTAGAGATGAAGAGAAATATGCTACTGAATGCTACCATCTTTATGAAAAATAAAAACATGCAGTTGCATGTTATTATTATAGCTAGAGATGCACTTATCATTTTGAACCTACATAATCCAGAAACCATTGGAATCGCCATTTGAAAAATTGGAGTCGTCAGGTTAAGGAATTGCAACCAATATCAAATTTCTACTATGTGATCACCAGCAATGAATAGATCTAGTCTTTATCGTTCTCTAGGGAAAGATTTCTTCGTTACTTTTATCCCCGGAAACGATGCCAAATTTTTTCTATGTTTCTCGTAGGAAGTCCTTAGCTACGAAACTACGCTAAGAAACCAACTCGACCAGTCATTAGGTTCAATTTGGCCCTTGAACCAGAGGGAGATCCCTCAAGTGTTACGAGGCCTTTTTTAACATTGTTCACTGTCACTAGACAACAACCTATGAATAACAATGGCCATATATATGATTTATTGTGGGTGGTTTTGATGATTGTCCAATGTTTGTTCATGAATAATTCCCTCTCTTGCAGAGTCCTTGGTCAAAGTGCAAGCATCCAATTTGACATAATAACATGATTTTTAGAGAATTTGACAGAAGAATATAAGAGGATTCGTGATAATTAAGCAGTCAAATGAGATACTTAATAAACCTGACATAGTGGATGCATGTAGAATATTTCTACCGCCATACATAACACATTCAAAAGATGACAGAAGGAAACAATTAAAAGATGTAGAGGAGCTATCTCAAACAGACTGTCGAATAAAATAATATTTTAAAATGATTATAACTTTGCACGAGTTTTCATAGAGATTGATACTCAATCTATTCTTACCTAGAATCTCTTATGTTACTTTGAATATGTTCAAAAATAAGGTATGAAAGGACTAGAAAAACATACAGGAAATAAAAATTATGTCATGAACTAGAGCTAAAATACTTCAATTAGGATTTTTGTAATAAAAGATTTACAAAGTGACAGGGTTTTGGCATCAAAAGCCAAACACTTTACATTACAATTGAAACAATATATAGAACATTACATTAAGTTGGCCGTGTCTATATTTTTGAAATAAAATCTGAGCAATAAGCTAAAAAATAAAAAGAATCTCTGAAAAACTGCAGTAAATTTGGAGTTGTTTGCAATTATTCTTCCTTGAACTCTGGAGTTGCTTAAACTGACTGCTAGAAAATTACACTTTGATCTCAATCTGTTGATCTTCTGCTGCTATGTGTCTTTTGAATGATGATATCTATGCCTCTAAATTTGAATAGGAATGAATGCTGATCTTCCTCCAAATGCTAAAATCATGTCTATAATCCGGTTGACTGATCTTTTTGCTAGGTGTCCTTTGAATGTCCAATTATTGAATTGAATAATGATTTTATGTTACCTATTAAAGTGCTTCACTATTGTCATAAAATATTTTGATAACGTTTTCCAAATAGTTTTCTTAAATCTGTAAATGAATTTCATAAATACACTTTCAAAATATTTATTTGAATGATTTAATAAACCATCCTCTTGTTTCGAAAACCATGTCTTATTTTTTTAAATTCATGTCTTGTTTTCTAAATCTATGTCTCGTTTCCCTGAATTTATATATTGATGAATAAATGGATTCATAAACATATTTATAAAAACCATTGATTGTTTTCCTCCCAATGGATTTAAAAAAAAAAAACATGTCTTGTTTTCCATGGTTGGTAAGTATCTCTACTTTCCCCTTTTATTCCTGTAAAATATTTATATAAGTATTATCCAAATTTCATTTTCCATGCATTTCTCAACTTTACATCATAGAAAACAAACATTTTATTTTTCCTCTCTCAAAATTTCGTTTTTATCTAGCCTCCTTTTACTTTCACTTGTAACCTCATTTCACACCTGTAAGTCTTCTTTTACTTTCATCTGTAAATTAATTTTACCGTAGTCTCCTTTTTACTTAGCCTCTCATCCGTAAATTCATTTCATAAATATATAAAATTTCCATCAGTACACATTGACTTAATTTTTCATATATCTCGAGGCATGAAGATTAGAGAAATTTAATGTATAAAGTGTGGAGTGGGGTCATAAATTTGATTTTACTTTTTCGATTTTAACTTGGCCGACGTATATAATATGATAATAAATGTGGTTCTTATAGTTTAGAGTTTGGGTTTGTTATTTTTAAACTAAATTTTAATATTTTAAATAAATAATTTTATAAAAAATATGTTAGGTCCCTATATTACTAGTATAGTCCCTTACTGTTATTAGTGTAACCCCCTTATTGTTATTGTTGTACCACTCTAACCCCCATATTGTTATTATTGTGTCCTTAAATTATTATTATTGGGTCGGCTAGGATTACATTGTGGCCCCATGGACTCCTATATATAGAAAGGAGGCTTTATCATTTGTATCATCCAAGAATTGTTCATTTATGTAATGTATTGGAGGTTTCCCCCTTGAAGTGGTTGATTTCTAAGGCGTTGATCTCTCTTTTCTTCTATTTTTGGAGCTGGTTTCATAACATTTGGTATCAGAGCTTGCGATTCTAGGGTTTTGCTGCTCCAAATAGGTCATCGTGGCATTTTCGCTATAACTTGTTTTATACAATGTTTCAGAAGCTGAAATTTTTAGAGTGCGAAGAAGAAATCTAGAAATCATGAGAGACATAGAAGCAAAAATTCGAGATCTTCATTCTGATATTTTCATTGATATGGTTTGTAGAAGTTAAGACTTTACCTCCCAGGGTAGAGTTTCATGAGTCATCGCGGAATTTCGCTATAACACTGTTTTTCTCTGAAGATTCAGAAAGCTAAAATTTAAGAGCCTAAACCGAAATCCTAAAACATAAATCGCAAAAAATTGGAGCTTAGTTCCAAAATATTTTGAGAGATATGGTCTATGGAACTTAGGTCTTTTCGGGCTCTGAATTTCATCTCAAAGAGGTGATCGTGGGAAAAGTTCAATAAATCTCTCTCTGAAGATTGGATTGGAGTGCCGTCAAAAGTGGTCACAAGTACACAGCCTGTAGTTTCTTTTCTATCAATTTCAGAGACAAAGGACAAAACAGTGACACGTGGCAAGTCGTACAAGTTCGCTCTACTGAACCAGTCCAGAATTAGGTCATTGTGAGAGATTGGACACAACTTTGTCGTCAGAATCCAATCGAGTGGACACATGGCATTCGAAAAAGGATTGAGGATACCAGCAAATTTAATTGAATGTGAAGATCCGAAATCAAAATCACATATATAATTCGATGATTTCCTTCAGCTCCTCAAAAAGAAAGAAAAAGGTGTGTATTTTTTTTAGAGATTGCATAAATCTTGTGTAAAAAAATCGGTTTGAAGTGATTCCGAGGGCCTCTTGAGCATATATTTAGTATTGGATTGCTGAAATACTCTAAAAGACTTCAGCACCCTTTAAGCCCTCAATGATGCTCTACTATGCCTCATGAAGATGAAGAATTGTATCATGTTCTATCAAAATTACAAGAGAAAGTGCACCAAATTTCGCCCTCGCAAAGAGGAACAAAAAATGAAACGAAAGTTTTGAAGAAAGGTGTGGAAGTGAAGATGGATGGTTTTGAAGAAAGGTGTGGAAGGCTGGATGGCATGGAAGCTAGCATGGAAGCTAAGATGGATGACATGAAAGACAACATGGAAAACAACATGAAAAACATGAAGAATGATCTAAAGGCAGACATCGAATATTTGACCAAGTTGATACAAGAAATGTTTCCTAATGGTGAAAAGATGGTAGAAGAACCTCATGATGAGAACAAAATAAATGTTAATCGTGATTTCATAAACTCTAATGTTGGCGGGAAGAACCACCATATTCCAAAAATGGATATGAGGAAGTTTGATGGAAATGATCCTGTAACATGGATACTACGGATGGAGCAATATTTTGATCTCCATAATGTGAAAAACACACAAAAGGTACGCATTGCAACTTTACATTTAGAACAAAATACATTTGTATGGTATCGATGGCTTTTCTCCCGTAAAAAAATTGTCACTTGGTAAATTTTTATGGAGGAAATGATAGCACATTATGAGGATACAAAGAGCAACACCTTCTTTAGCCAATTGATAAATCTCAAACAAAAGGGTTTAGTGGGGCAGCACATTGAGGACTTCCAAAAATTGAATATAAGGGTAACTAATATTCCAAAGGAACACGGGATTGATATCTTCTTAGGTACTCTAAAGGATAACATCCAACATGAAGTTCGTGTTTTGGAACCTGATTCATTGGAGAAGGCATTCAGGTTGGCAAGAAAAGTTGAATGTAAAATTATGGCGACAAGGAAGCCTACCACTCAATTCTATAAAGAAGGAAGTGTTGCTACGCCTAGATTTCCACAACCTACAAGGTTGACACCACAAAAATTGGAAGAAAAAAGAGCAAAAGGGATTTGCTACAGTTGTGATAGCAAATACACTAAAGGTCATAAGTGTGCTGAGAAGAAATTATTTACATAGATTGTGAAGAGGAAGAAGAAAATGAACAAGAAGAGGATATACACCAGGAACCAGCCCTAGAAGAGGAAGAAATGAATCCGACCATATCGTGTAATGCACTGGCAGGAATTACCACTCCTCAAACTCTAAATATAGAAGGACATATCAATAAGAAAAAGGTAATAGTGTTGATTGATTCAGGTAGCACCCATAATTTTATTCATTGTAAGGTAGCCAAGGAATTAAATTGTTTCCTATACCCAGCACCAGAATGTCAAGTGATGGTTGCGAATGGAGGAACTATAAATTGCTCTGGAAAATGCCATAATATCAAGCTAACCATGGGGGAATATGTATTGACTAGTCCAATGCTTGCCATTCCTATGGGAGGTGCTGATGTTGTACTAGGAGTACAATGGTTACAATCTTTGGGGACGGTAGCTTTTAATTTTCAACAACTTTTCTTGAAATTTTTTTCAGAAGGAAAGGAAGTCTAATTACAGGGTATTGAAGGGAAGCCAGGAAGGATAATAAGCTCTAATGTCATGACAAAGCATCTAAAGAAAGAACAACGAGGCGTAATTGCACAATTATGCTCACTAGAAGTTCCGACATCAAAATCATCTATTTCTGCAGATCTCCAACAAGTCTTGGACAATCATTCCAAGGTGTTTGAAACTCCCAAAAGACTCCCACCTATTCGTGATCATGATCATGCTATTCATTTGATTCTAGGAAGTTTTCCTCCAAACATCAGGCCTTATAGATATCCTTATGTCCAAAAGAGCGAAATTGAACGTATGATTGCAGAAATGTTAGAGGCGGGTATAATTCAACCTAGTCAAAGTTCTTTCTCTGCTCCTATAGTATTGGTACACAAGAAGGATGGATCATGGCACATGTGTTTGGATTATAGGGAGCTCAATAAGCTCACCATTAAAGATAAATTTCCCATTCCTGTGATTGATGAATTATTGGATGAATTACATGGAGCAATTTATTTACCAAGTTGGATCTTCGTTCAGGATATCATCAAATTAGAATGAAGACTGAAGATATTCCAAAAACAGCATTTCGAACTCATGAGGGTCATTATGAATTTTTGGTCATGCCTTTTGACCTTACCAATGCACCTTCTACATTTCAAGGGTTGATGAATTCCATTTTCAAACCCTTCCTTAGAAAATTTGTGTTAGTATTTTTTGATGATATACTAATCTACAACAGGTCTTGGAAGGATCATGTTAAACATGTTGACAGGGTGCTCAAACTATTGGAGGAGAAACAATTATATGCAAAAACCTCCAAATGTTTCTTTGGAGTACAAGAGGTGGAATATCTGGGTCATATTGTATCTCACGAGGGTGTTAAGGTAGACCATAACAAAATTAAAGCCATTAAGGAATGGAAAGTGCCCAATATCATAAAGCAGTTCCGAGGATTTCTTAGGTTAACAGGGTATTATCGCAAGCTTGTTAAGAATTATGGGAGAATAGCAGCACCTCTAACAACATTATTGAAGAAAGATGCATTTTCATGGACTCCTAAAGCAACTAAGGCCTTTGAACATCTTAAAGGGGCAATGTGCCTAGCACCGGTCTTAGCTATGCCAGACTTCACAAAAACCTTTATTGTGGAATGTGATGCCTCAGGAAATGGAATTGGTGTTGTTTAATGCAAGAAGGAAGACCCATTGCTTTTGAAAGTCGTCCAATCAAAGGAAAGTATTTACAGAAACCTATTTATGAGAAGGAAATGTTAGCAATACTGCATGCACTAAAGAAATGGCGAACTTACCTAATGGGAAGACACTTCAAGGTAAAAATTGATCATGATAGTCTTAAACACTTTTTTGAACAAAGACTATCTTCAGAAGAGCAACAAAAATGGGTCACAAAGATGTTGGGTTATGACTTTGAAATAATCTACAAAAAAGGAAAGCTTAATGTTGTTGCAGATGCACTCTCAAGAAAGAATGAAGAAGTGGAAGCATTGCTTTGTGCCATTTCTATTATCCAACCAGATTGGATAACCGAAGCAAGAGATGAATGGAAGAAGGACAAAGATGTATGGACACTCATTCAAAAGTTGCGGCAAGATCCTAGTACATCTGATACATTTAGTTGGAAAAATGATTCCTTATGGTACAAAGATCGCTTATATCTTTGTAAGAATTCCCAACTAAAACAAAATATTCTTATGGAATTGCACACTTCTCCTTTAGGAGGACACTCAGGATTTTTAAAAACTTACCACAGGGTGAAGAAAGAATTTTTTTGGGATGGCCTTAAATCTGATATTCAAAAGTTTGTGTCGGAATGTTTGGTTTGCCAGCAGAATAAAGTGGAAACAATTAAGACCCCGAGACTTCTACAACCTTTATCCATTCCAAGTCAACGTTGGGAGGAGATTTCAATGGATTTTATCACGGGTTTACCTAAGTCTGAAGGAAAGAGTGTCATCATGGTGGTAGTTGATAGACTTACCAAGTATGCACACTTTTGTGCATTATCTCATCCATTTAAAGCAAGTACAGTTGCTACTACATTTATGGACACAATTCAAAAGCTATATGGAAACCCAAGGGTTATTGTGAGCGACAGAGATCCCATTTTTACTGGAAATTTTTGGACGGAGTTATTTTCTTGTTTGGGTACTCAATTAGCTCATAGCTCATCTTATCATCCTCAATCTGATGGTCAAACGGAGATAGTAAATAAATGTTTGGAAGGATATCTTCGTTGTTTTGTATCTGATAAACAAACACAATGGGTCAAGTGGTTACCTCTTGCTGAATGGTGGTACAACACTTCCTTCCATACTGCAGCAAAAATGACCCCATTTATGGCACTTTATGGATATCATCCACCATCCATCACATCATCTTTAAGGGAAAATTCGAAGGTTCAAGCAGTGGAAGATCACATCGAGCATCAGCAAGAAGTTCTCCAACTCTTAAAGGATAACCTGAATTTGGCACAAAATCGAATGAAAAAATAGGCAGATCAACATCGCAGTGAGAGAAGTTTTGATGTAGGAGATTGGGTATTTTTACAGCTACAACCATACAAACAAATGTCCCTCAAGCAAGCTAAGAAGGATAATAAATTATCGCCAAAGTACTATGGTCCTTACAAGGTTTTGCAAAATATTGGTACTATGGCATACAAATTGGAGCTTCCTGCTTCTTCGCGAGTGCATCCAGTTTTCCATGTTTCATGCTTAAAAAAGGTTATAGGGGAAAAACTTCCAGTTCAAACAATATTCCAAAATATTTTGTTTGAGATGTATAAAAGAATTAACATGTGAAAATTGTAGCTTTTAAACAAGAAACTTTAAAGGCATAAGCGGAAAAAGAGAGAAGCAATTAACATCATGCACGAAGACACAAGAGTTGATATCGGAGTTCGTCCAGGAGGGACTACGTCTCCGGGCCCTGCTTTCATTAAATGGAAAAATGAAAGTACAAGTACAAAATGAGGAATTACACCCTTATACCTGCCCAATCTGGAAATGGCCGAAAATTGCAGACCTCTGCTGACAAAATGGGCAGCACCGTTGGATCTGTGGCGTCGAGTAGTGCTGAATCCATATAAAACTTGCCCCAATCGGACAAAGTGAAAATCTGGCCCCTCTGGAAAAATGGCTCAGATCATGGTTCCGCCCCCTCCTGCACACTGCTCAAGGTTCCACTGCCTCATTTTCCGTGCCCGCTCCTGTCCGTCCTTGGGCGCACAAATGAATGAAGGTTTAAATAACATAGCGTGGGCGGATTCTCCAAAGTCACCCATAGCCGAATTGGTTGGAGATCCGCATTGTTTGGGCGGAGGTCGGGTGGTCAAATCCCGACCCTGCCATAAAAAGGCCGACTGTTTTTAACTGCATTACATATTAAAACACAACGTTGAACTGTTTTATATTTTTAAAATTCCATTTGATGTTGATGTAGATGTGGGGGGCTGGACCCATATTGGGTGGCCCGCCCCATATAACAACGTGCCATGTGTATATATATGGCGGCGGTGGGGTTAACAACCCCTGCCCCATTTAACATGCGGTTTCATTGTCACCGTTGGCGGACCGCGGGGGTGGCGGGGTTGACCACCCACCCCCCCAACAACATTTGTTTGTTTTTTTTTAATATAATATGGCTTGGTACGGATCTACATGGGGTGGCGGGGTTGGTGGCCCGCCACCCATATATATATATTTTTTGTTTTTATTGTTAATTAAAACAATATGTTGTTTTTTGAACCTTCGAATTTTTGACCGAAGGAGTGCTTTTAACGGTCCCACAAATTCGCCCGGAATCTGGCCAGGTTGGTCGGAATCCGGTGGCCGGGTTTCAGCAAAATTGTTGCCTCCTTAGTCTGCCACATCACCAAGTCAACCTCTGAACTTTGACTGCTCCTAACTCCTTCATACGAATTCAATTGATCTCCGTCTTGTCGTTGGTCCAAATGGCAGATCTCGGCAGACTAGTTTCGAGATTTTTTAACTCTTTGATTTTGAGCCTATACTTTCCGGCCATTTTGTACTTTTTTCATCATGTTTAATCCACAGGATCATTTCCTCCCCACTAAAAGAGCTTTGGACCCCAAGCCTCATCAATCAACCAGGCAAGTGAGGGAATTGTTCCCTTACCTTCTCTTTTCAAACCATTTAAAACACACCATGGTGCATACGAAATATGAAGATACTCACATCTCTCTGTCACAAAGTCTGGTCTTGTTGAGTATTCTCATGCAGTTCCTTGAGATATTCTAGTGAAAATTCATCCAGCATGAGCCAAGTCCTACCTCCTGGGTATCCATAATCATTAATTGCGTTCATAAAGTTTTAGATTTTGTATTCTAGCGAGTACATCTGCATGTATATCGACAAGTCGAGTCGGAAAGCATTATTCCCAATATTCTCCAGCAGTAAAGGACCTCTTGAATTAATTCTGTTCTTGCCTTCTCCACTATTCGATCTGGCGATGGAATGCCTGTCACCAGCATTGGTATTCGACTCGGTGCTTATCATGTCGGGCCTTATATTGAACTGAATCTTTCTTCTCTTGCTACTTGGTGAATCCATCACCATCGTTGAATGAACCATGCTTATCCTATCATCCGCCCAGCAGCATCTTCATCCCTTCCATAGATCTGTGAAGGTCTTCGGTAAGTAACCAAAGAATGTCTCAAAAGGTGAATGTGCGTAGAGGAATGCCTTTAGCACGTTCTATGTAGTCTTCCTTTATAGTCATGATCCCACAGCAGGATGCTTGCTGTAATATGCTACTCAAGTGTACCTGCTGCCAGTGAATTGACAACCCCTGTCTATCAGCGGTTTGTGAATGGAATTTGTGCTTCTCTATGCTTGGTGTGTCATACCCCAAAGCTGGTCCAAAACTCTCAAGGAAACGAAGTCTTTGTCCCAACACAATGTTTTCTAGAGCCAAAGTGGGACCCAAACATCCTTGAAAGAAAAGACAAGCAGTCATGGCAGTGACCTTCTTTTTACAGAGATCAATATGCACATTGCTAAAGCGGTCAACGACAACTTACAAATAGTCACGAGCCTTTCTAGACATAGGCAAACCTCCTACAAAATCCATCAATACCACCTCCCATGGACAACCCAGAATAAGTGGTGTAGCAAGCCCGAGTTTTCTATTAGAGGGCTTTGGGCAGACTATACACATCCCTTTAGCAGGTCCAAATACTTTTTCTCTGCTAGGCCAAAACAAAACCTTTGCAATAGTATAAGGTTTTTAATAAAAAAGTGAAACAAACACAAGAGGAGTATGCGCCTCTCGAATTACATATACTTAACCTACATAGGTATGCCTAATTTTCTAGGTGATACAATAACTCCCCACAGTAGTGATTTTATTACCTATAATTTTCCAGTTAGTTTTGCATAATTCTTCAAAGTGTGATCGTTAGCATCTTTATTAACATGCTTTAGTATAATGATGACATCTAAAATAATAGAAGCGGTAGGAGGCAGGCAGTATATCTGCTACTTTGTTACTAATTATATACTGTCTAGGATAGAATTGTTAAGATATCACAAATGGCAAATTTTGTTAAAACTGATTACCTTATTGAAGGTATTAAAGTGATGATGGTATGGATGATGGTCTCTATGGAGTGTTAAGTGTTTTCCACTTTTTCACACTTTACAGTTCATTTAATTCCTTGTAGTAAAAGTGGGGTAATTTATTACCTTGGAGAACTTATCTGAATGGTAACAAATTAAACTTCAACCTGCAAAATTCCAGTGCTTGTGTCCTCATGGCATCGGTTTCAATCTCCAAAAATCTTTCTTGGAGAGATGGGTAAAGCCTGTGGAGGCCCAGATCAAGTCTTGATTTTCTCTTCCGGTTCTTGAAGGCCATTTGTTTTCCTCCTTAGAAAGGCTTGTTTGATACTTGTCGAGTGTGTAAGGTTGATGCGATAACGGAGAAGTTGTATTAAAACTCTTCTAGTCTTGTCTTGCACCTAAAACACTACGGACCTGCGTACATTGGTAGGCTTAGGCAATTTGCAATCACCTCAACACAGGGAGCTCTATTTTTAATTGACCATTACGACAATATGACCAAGGTAAACGAGGTTTCCCCAGAACTCCACCGCACAGCAACTTTACATACAATTTTCCTCTTTAAAGCCATCAAACACTTTGATTACATGGCATACATGTTCCTCCCCCAGTCCTACTAAAGACAAAATATATTCTATTACACAAGGACAATATCATTGAAAAGGCTTCTAAAAGATTTGTTCTGACCCTCCATGATCATGGGCTGTGCAGTTGAATGGAATCCCTTGCTGACCCCGAAACCCCTGTTTGGTCTTGAAGGCGGTTTTCCACACGTCATCTATAGTCGACACAGTGATAACCACTACCTTGAATCAATTTGGTGAAATAGACAACATTTTTTAATTGATCTAATAAATCATCAATGCGAGGAGAGAATTATCGATTTTTCCATAGTGATTTTTTTTGGTAGATAATCTACGCACATCACTGTATTTTTATATTTCTTAGTGCTAACCTGATCAAATAAAACCACAGAATGCTTGGCAGGCTATTTTGGACCAACGGTTCTGTGTCTGCTTTTTTATTTCTCCATTTCGATGGATGACATCCTATACATACCAATGTTGGTAATAGGAGAATAATGTTGCAAAATGGATCTCATGTTGGATCTCTCGTTTCGGAGGAAAACCTTTGAGTTCTGAAACAACTCATCATAGTTAGAAATAACATCACATAATTCCTTTTTATGAAATTTGGATCCACATCCGGAAAGCATTGGATATTTCTTCATCCTTTCTCTCACAACCATGAGCAAACACCCCTTATTTGGAATTCACCGATCTCTTCATCATCCTACTGCCACAAAGGATATAGCCTTGACTTTGGTTTGATGAGCTCTTACAATGTATTCTACCCCATCTTTAGTGATTTGGTATTTATTTTTATGGCAAAAGAAAAGCTGCTTTCCTATCATAAAGATATGGACTCTGACAAATGCCACGGATATCAATGGTATTACATCCAATTCTACTTCATCTACTGACTTCGACATTAACAAATTTTACCTTATTTCGCAGATTTTGACTGGTTTTTAACTTCTCATTTATCCATCCAAGAGGATAAGGTTTTGGATGAGGCTTAACTTAAGCCTAACTTTTTTAAGCAAGGATTAAAATGAGTTTGTGTATTGAATCAAATAGAGTTTATACTTTTGCATAGTTTATCACAACTCTAATATGAAACATCGATTCTCTTACGTTCATTAGAAAGAGGCTCATCGATGAACTAGTGCTTTCATGCGATTGAAATCATGGAGAGAATGAGTACCTTTTGTCTATGTGATCGATGCCTCATCGCCCCAGTGGATCTAAGGTCCCTGCGTGGTTGCTACGGTCTTACGCTTACCCTTTCCTCCATGTCCTGCTTGACTTCTTGCTAGGATGTAGTTTCCAACAATGAATATTACATTCTGTTCCCTTACCATGGTGGTCTGATAAGGCTTTTCTCCTTCATTACGCTTGCTTTGTTGATGCTATCTTCTTTTCCTTTCCCTTTGCTTTCCTTTGATTTTATTAGAAGGGTTTGAAAGGTGGAGTTTGTTGATAGTCAGTCTTCCTCATTTCTCATTTCTCAAGATGAATGCCCTTTGCTGGCGAGTGATGGTAGTAGGTTCAAACATTAACAACGAATGTCTAATGTAACTACGCTAATGAATAATTACTTGATTCTAACAGGAGAATCAGCAGATGCCCAACTTAATGCTTGTTTTTCAAAATTCTTCGGTAAAGTTTTTATTTTTCCTTTACCTTGCCTTAGATATTTATATCCATTAAAGACTTTAAAAAACGCAGCTAAAGAGATAGAATTAATTTTTATTATGACTGGCAAAATCTGACAAGGGAAAAGAAAGGTTACCAATTCTTGTTGCTTCAAAGTTTTTTATGTCCCACCGGACTGAAGCTGTGCATAAATGCGAAAGCCAGTGGATTTTCTCCTTGTCGTCCATATCCCTGTTGGATCCTTAATAGATTTCAAGCTGCCTAATCAGGGCTTTTTAAGCTTCTGTGTTCTTTCCTGCAGCCTACCTGCGTTGAAATCAAACAACTTCCTTAAAAAACGCTTGTTAGATGCATTTCTAGAATTTTTATTATGATGGTTAGAAGGAGGAAGGACTTTCATTTCTGAAGGGGTGGATTTCCTCCACCATCTCCATGCAGACACCGCCTTCTACAGCACAGTCTCCTATTTTCTCAACATAGTCTAGAGAATAGTGCGTACACTCGTCTGCCACGGCCATAAAATTTTTACGAAGATGGCTCTCCTCATTAGTCTTGATCTCCCATGTTCCTTCTACGACGTGCACGTCTGCTTCCAGGATCAAAAGCCTGTGCGTGTCCTGCTCTTCTTAACTGGCCTTCTTGGTGGCATACAAGCATGTAATTCACATCTACAAACACACAAGCTCGATGCCACTTGATCCAAAATCTTTTGTTTGAGATGCATAAAATAATTAACATCTGGAAAATTGTAGCTTTAAAAAAGAAACTTTAAAGGTATAAGCGGAAAAAGAGAGAAGCAATTAACATCATAAGTATAAGAGTTGATATCGGAGTTCATCCGGGAGAGAATATGTCTGGAACTGCTCTAATAGTGGGAGCCTTTAGCACCATTAAATGGAAAAGGCTAGAAAGTACAAGTACAAAATAGAGAATTTTTTTCATATGCCTGAATTTCAAAATAGTAAAAATTTCAGACCTACGATGAATAAATGAACGCCATAGTTGGTTGTGGCATCGAGTAGTGCGGATCCATGTAAAAATTGCTTGATGGGACGAAGTGAAAATGTCTGGCCCCTACAGAAAAATGGCTCGGATCATGGTTACGCCCCCTCCTTTCTTGCTCGAGAGTTCAACTGCCTCGTTTTACGTACTCAGCTCTGTCATGCTGGGCACAAAAATGAATGAAGGTTCGCTATTTTAGTGTGGGAAGATTCTTCAAAGCGGCCAGTTGAATTGATTGGAGATCCAAGGTTTGGGGGAGGGAGGTCGGAGTGGGTGAGAATCGTGACCCCTCCATTAAAGCGAAACCGTTTGATTGTTGAGCCGTATTATATTTGAACCTTTTGTTGATTTTATGGGGGGTTGGACCCATGTTGGGCGGCCCGCTCGTATGAAATCGTGCCATATGGATGTGGCGGTGGGCGGTGGGGTTAACAGCCCCGCCCCATTTAATAAATCGGTTGTACGGTGTGGAGACCACGGGGGTGGCGGGGTCTGCCCCCAACAAAATTATTTATTTATGTCATGTAGATTTACATGGGGTGGCGGGGTTGGTGGCCGCTACCCATACATATATATATATATATTATTGTTACATAAACAAAGTATTGTTTTTAAACCTTCGGATTTTTTTACCAAGGGTACGATTAATGGTCCGGAATCCGGTTAGGTTGGCCGGAATCCGGTGGCCAAGTTTCAGCAAAATTGTTGCCTCCTTGATACACATCACCGAAGTCAACCTCGAAATTTTGTACCCTGCAACTCCTTTAACTACGGACTCGGAATTGAGTGTTATGCGTAGCAGTTGGATTGAATGTGAGATCTACAACTTGATCTTGTTTCGAGATTTTTGAACACTTTGATTTTTGAGCCTTGTACTCAAGCCATTTGTACTGCTTTGTTTAATCTTTTGGATCAAGCAATGTACAGGAAACGATGAGGAAGGAAAACCATATTGGAACCTAAAGTGATGCAGAAGCAGAACTCGATAACTACAGAAATAGATCAATTTACCAGTATCTCATCAAATGGAAGAACTTACCCTTCAAGATTCTACATGGGAGGATAGGAATTTCATACAAAAACACCGGAGCCTCTTGAAGCGTTGGGAACTGGCCTTTTTTGAAGGAGAAGAAGCATATTTAGGTCCCTATATTACTAGTATACTCCCTTATTGTTGTTAGTGTAACGCTATTGTTATTGTTGTACCCCTCTAACCCTAATATTGTTATTATTGTCAATTATTATTGTTAGGTCGGATAAGTTACACACATTGTGGCCCATAGTTCTCTATATAGAAAAGTTTTGTCATTTGTATCATCCAGAATTGTTTTATTTATGTAATGTATTGGAGGTTTCCCCACCAAGTGGTTGGTTCTAAAAGTACAGTCTATATTTTGTTTTATTTTGGGCAGTTTATATAAAAATATATAATTATATATATTTTATAAAATGGAATTTCATTTAAAATAAAAAATATTAAAAATGACTCGGGAACATTTACAAAAGTCGCATACACTTCATGCTGTAGTAGGAAAGGGTTAGATAGAATAATGTTTAAAGGAAGGTATTTTTGAGGGGTAAGGAATAAAATTGAAGAAAAGTGGAAAATAAATTTTAAAATTTTGTAACTTTGAAAATGTCCAAATAAGTTACAACACCTCCTACACAAAACATTACTAAAACTATAACAAACATTTATTTCACCGTTGTTATCAAATTTTGAAGTGTACGGACTTACGGTTTGAAGGGAGGTCATTTATAGGGCATAGGACGTTACCCACACCATATGACCAGCCCTAGACACTTAAATGTTAATATGGTATTTATGTATTAGGGGTTTTCCGCGGTGCAAATGGGATAGCATGCTAATAGGTTTCATTATGGGGAGAAAATCCACGATTAAGCGTAACGAGCCGGAGGATGCGGGATGGGTGACCTCTGGGAATGTCTTGGTTCTTAAGTGCGAAGCCCATAAGTGATGATTGATGCTATAGGATTCATTTCACTAGTTTGATTCAACATCACCCATGTGAGCATCACGTGCAATGAGTGCTAATTAATTGTTAAAAAATCATGATAAATTAATCGATTCGACTACCTCTCATGAAATGGTCATAGATGAATGAATTAATGCAATTGAATTCAAAAATACTATCTATTAGTATGGTCTATTAATATAAATGTGTTGATCATTTAAACAATTAGAGGATTTTCCCATATTTGTTATTGAACCAATGCCTATAATTAATAATTAATTATAAATATAAATAAATAATAAATTTAAAAATTAATAATTAATTATATGTAGCTCAATAATAAATAAATTTTACATCTATAATTATAGACATCGGCTCAATATTAGGATTTAAAATTAACACGTAGTTGATTCATAAGTGAATACAATGTTTAATATTAATATAGTGATAATAAAGTATTAAATTTAATTTATTGATAATATATTAATAATATTAATATATTAATGATATTTTGATAATAAAAAGTTTAGTGTTATATAGAAAAGAAGAATTTACTTTAACGTCACGAGGCTAAAAATAGCCTGTGGAACCCAGACCCTTTCTCTATACGCTCTTGTATTCGACCCTTTTCTGTGAAGTTTACGGTAGCCACTCAACTTATCGACAAACTCTTATTTGAATAGCTTATCCCAAAATTAGGCATCGGAATACACATAGTTTTCCCTAGTGTCTTTGAGAGCCTCACATTCTAGAATGAAATGTTTTCTATTTCCACTTTTCCGAGAGGAGAAAAAATACATACTCTTTCTTCCACATTTCTTTGGCCTTTTCTAGCACCCACATTTCACAACGGAGTTGATGAGTAGTCATAATTGAGCAATAAAATTTTAGATCTCCAAGAAATATTAGCCCCTATGTATGCCTTTTGTTGATAGTTATGTGTGAAGTTAAACTCTTCCATATGATACTTCTTCCTTCTCTCTAGCTCTTTCTTCCAAGTATGTTGTGGAAATTTATCCATAACAATTTTTTATCTCTTTCTTGTTTATAGGACACATGTTCAAACAAATACCCCATTACTAAATAATTTTTTATTTTGTAACGCATCCAAGTCTTAAATGCTTTTGCACAATGCATCCCTTTTAAGCACCACCTTGATATCTACCCTCTTACATTGCTCATTTTTTTAGATACCTTATATTTCTTTTATGGCATTACTTCAATAGGAGCAGCCTTGTTTCAATTAACGGGATAGCATAAGGAAGCATGCGGTAATTTTTGAATCATTTGTAATAAAACGTTTGAATTTTCTCAATTTGTTTCACTTGCATCTTGGTTGTGGTCTTGTTAAAGTTCTGGTAGAATCAGGAATCACTAGAAGCCCAAAAGAGTTAGGTGGTTTTCCGGTCCCATAGCTACGCCTCTACACTTGTTTTAGAAGGCATAAATGCTTTCAACCCCCTAAAGTTCTTTTCTTTCTACAACCATCCCAACTTAAGTTTTTGTTGAAGTCAATTCCAAGGTATTTGTGAGTACGCAGCTTCTTCTAGAATGTTGTCTTCATCAGGCATGTGTGTTATACTTTCTTTGTTAAGAAAAACCCTTATTCATTTTTAATATTGACTTTGTCCCAACATTTCTACAAAAATTCTCAAGGGAACTTAAATGCTCTTGCAAACCAAGAGCCGATTGTCAAATGCAAGGTCATACATACAAAAGCACGATAACAAACTTGCCCAAATGGATACCATCACCCCCTTGCGAAAATTTAGCCACTCTTCAAACATCGATATATAACCCAAAAGGGTAGGAACAATGAAGCGACCTTGTGATCTAGATATGCACTTCTAAAGATTTCATAAATGCCATTGAAGTTCTGATTTTGACTTTCACCTCTTCATACAACCTATACACAGTGCTCTCAAATGCTTGGAACCCCACAGTTCCCTCCATTACGCCCCCAGTATCCCTATGAGGCAGAGTGTCAAAGGCTTTTACCGAAATCAACAAACAACCTTATAAAACTTCTTCCTTTTTTTCCCAAACTTTTCAATGATGTGCCTTAAAGTTATACAATGATCAATTGTGGAATGTTTAGGTCTAAAACCTACTTGCCCTTTAGCACGTTTATCTCTTTCTTTGCCCTTGCTTGATTTTCTTTTCTAACATGCTTCCAAATAACTTTGCAAACAAAGGGGTTTATCATTATGGTTCTATAATTGGAGGGATTATTGATGTCACCACTCTTGAAAGAGGTATTGCCATACTAGTTGTCCAATCTGTGGGAACCTAACTGTAAGATGTTTTTGAAAAATTTTTGTGATGTGAGGTGAAAGGGTACCAGCCCCACTTTAGATACTTTCTGCTTGGAGTTCATATAAGTATTTTCTTTCCAATGCTCAACCTCTTGATACCCATCTCTACCTCTTGCCATGGCATTGAATATTTTGTGTACGTGACCAAAGGAGGAGGAGTCCAACCCAGGATCCTGCTCATAAAGTTGTCTTGCATAGTCAAACCATTTAGAAGGCGTAATGTTGTTTTTAGTTTGCACCTTTCGATTGGAGCTCCTTCCAAAATAATTTGGGGTTATTTTCTTTGAGAATATTAGTTCTTCTCTCATGAAACCATGAAATCAGATTTTTTCTTTTTTACTGTCTTGCTTGTAATCTTTGAAGACTTTATGTTATACGTGTCGATTCCTTCCACCTTCTCCTTGCCTTTTTTACATTCCTCGTCAAACCAAGCATTAACTTGGAAAACAATTTTGTTTGAGACTTCTTAATTTTGCTCTTTGCACTCATGAGATTCACTTTGAATTAAATGTGTTAATCTGTGATTATGAATGCCATGAAGTCGGTTCACTCCTTCTTGAAGAGCCTCTCTAGCATTATTTTGATGGTATACAATTCTGCGGATTCAGAGAATTCTGCCCACAGGGGATTTTGTTGAACACACGATTTTAACCCTAATTGCTTCTTTACGGGTCAAGAGAGAAACCTAAATAGATTGGCTTGTGATCTAATTTTAAATCCCAAATTTGATCTCCAATCGACACTTCCTCATTTTCTCACACAAAATATGCGAGAAAATTACATAATCTACTACACTTGCTCCATTGTAAATGTGCGGCGAAATTAACTGGAACTTTCCCATCCCCAGTCGAGCCATTACAAATGACTAAATCGAAGGCCCCACATAACGCAAAGCGAGTTGTTCTCCAAAGAGGGTGCAGCCTTTATCTCTGAAATTCATTCCCAGCGTGATTACTCTCTTTTGTAAACGAGATAGGGTCAACATCTTCTTTACAACAAAGAATGCTAGCTTGTTCACTTGCCAGTTCCTGGCAATCCTATATAAGGAATTCACCCCTAGTAGAATATATTGCAATATCATTTTGAGGTACATGAAAGGGATCTTTGTGGTCGAGCCCTCTACTATTGTAGATTTTGAAACTTGCGGCGCAAAATAGCATCTGATTCTAATGTGATTTTCATTTTATGATATTTTAAGCCAAACAAATTATATTGGGTCTTCTTTCTCGTGAATGGCAGCCTTCTTTTTCTCTTAATAATACCATGATACCCAGGCTGCCCTTTTTTGTTCCTAACTGCCTTGTTTCCACACTTCTATCTTCATTTGTTTTAAAAAAAATTCATCTTGCCACCACCCCCCTTCACCCTCCTTAATATTTCTGAAACTAATTACTGTCTCTACCTTCAGCAATAGGCCCTAACCAAGTTCTTATAAATGCCTCCATGGTACAACCCCTAGATTCCAGCAGCTAATCTTAAGAAACACAGGTAAGACTTGGTTGCTATTTGTTTGACATCTGGGGCTCCCCAAATTCAGTCTTTGTCCCTTTTCCTGTGTGCTTAACTTCCTCATTTCACAAAAGAGTTTGCTACCTCTTCTTTGTTCTCATTTCTTTCTACCTTTTGGAAGAGGGGTCCAAATACTTTAAGTAAAACTGTACACTAAATCCATATATTTTCCCATCTCTTGTTTCCCTAACTTTTGTCATTTCATTATCTTTCCTCTCTTGTGTCCCCAGTTAAATCTTCTTCTAGAAAAAACAAAAGAAGACATAAGTTGTGCCCTTTATAGAATGATATCTTTATAAAGCATATATATATATGTATATATATATATATATATATATATATAGAGGTGTTTATTCATATATTTTTTAGATATTAATTTTAAATTAATATATAAATAATGCTGATAATAAAAGACTTGGATATTTTATTTCTTAGCATATTTAATAATTAGTGCTACCTAAAACGTCATTTTTCCCGCATTTCATTTTAATATTTATTATGACCGTGGCTCTACCTCTTCGTGCATTTTACTCCGTGACTATGGATAGTTCGTCTTTGTACCCTTATCGTGAATCTATGACACCTTCACTAATCGCCGCATCACTTGGTGCATCCCGACGGAATCCCGTGGTCAATAGTTTAATATATGTATGTACAAAAATACCGCAATTAAAATATTGCATATTAATAAACATCTATTCAGATTTGCTAGTATAATATTTAGGATTGAGGTATAAATAATAAATAGAGCACATTTCTAATTTATTTAATTCAATTTTATAAAATATAAGGGATATAGCTTAAAAAAACCTCATGAATATGACTCATAGTAAGTCCTTTTATGGGATCTACAAAATAAAAAAAATCATAATTTATTAACATTTTAGATTTGAAAATATATATTTTATAAAAATAATTATATACTTATTTATGCGGTAAGGCGTTTTTTATTTGAAAACAACTTTCCTAAGTGCCTTTGTGTCATAATATGTGCCATTCGATTGTTCGTTAGACGATTGGATGAAGATCAACCATCCATTCAAATTGTGATAGTTACAAGGCAAGCTTAAGTTACTTTCCTAACAGTCATTATCCTCGAATTCCACCTCTTCGTCCATCCATCTATAATGTCCCATCCATCCGCTATGCTCACCGAGTTTCAACACAAGATAAGCAATTTTCCAAAAAGTCTTGAAAAATCAGTAAATACTCGGCTTGAAAATAATTATATTATTTTGTATTAATGGAGAAAAGGTTACATAAGTTGTAACGTATCTCCTTAGTTTAGGATTTGTTCCTAGGATTTTTAGGGGTTTGGTTGCAACTTCCTGATTTCTAGTAATGTACTTAATGATGGGTCTTTCATTCATGAACGTAGAGTGTACGAGAGTGATCTCTTAGTTATGAGTGTGTAGTCTCTAGGTGTAGTACTCACCGTGAGCTACAACTCCTTCTTTTCAATTTCGTGCATATTTTATCTTGGTATCGTAGCCTGGGGACAGAGTGAGCCCGATCTTTTATCGCCTTCGTGGCCGGAGTGCCTTTGTGGCCAGCTTGCCTTTGTGACAAGAGCCGTGCTCATGTAGCCAGGCGCCCGACCGAGCAGTGGATCGCAAGAATAATCGGCTCACGGACTCGATGATTTTTTTAATTTGCCGAGCGTGTTGGCGCGCTTTCGCGCCGACGGGGCCGAGCCAGAAGCGAACCGGCGCATCTCGTTCGGCTCATAATCGTGCCACCACGCCTGCATGATTACATGGAATTGCACAAAAATCGCGGCAAGTGATTTGCCTTGCATCGTTTTTATCCGGGCGCGGGATTTTTTCAATGAGGGTGCCAACTCACCTTCAATGGGATCCGCAGTGAAGCCTCACCTTCATGACGACGATAGGAGTGTAGACGTGAGAAGTTGCGATCTGGTCCCATATGCGGCATCAGATCGCCTTGTACGTATTGGAATACAAACGATTTGCTCATTGGAAAGATTGAATTGCAGACGATCGCATATTGCCGGATCCGAATCGGGGATACAAAGGTGGGTGGATCAGAGACCAAAGAGATTAGTGGTAGAGCAAAGGGAAGACGGGGGACAAGATCTCGATGGCTCATCTCTCTCGAATCAGCTTGGGTAGATTCATTTATTTGAATATCGCTCAAAATGAGTAATAAGATGGAATCTTATCTCCATGAGTCTAGAAATTCGATGATCTAACTTCACAAATTGGAAGTTTAAGATTCGTACCTTGCTCGAGGGTGCGAATGCATGGTCGATAGTTACATGTGATGAGCAGAGTACAAATTCACACAACAGTGGCGAATACACAGAACAAGAATGGGATAAGCGAGAAAACAAGGTGAAAGTCTCACAATATGTCCGTCAAGGACAACATTATCCCTCATATAAGAGATCAGAAACGTCCGATGAGATCTCGTATGACCATCAAAAATCCGTATCAAACCTGCATCACAAGTCGAATTATGGCACTCAAAAAAGCAAGTTGTTCTCAATGAAGATGGATGAAAGCGAGACTATTGTTGCATTCATTGCGTGAATTGGAAGATGAAAGACTGGGATTGGGGGACATCTGGGAGAAGGTGTTCGACTCGATCTCGTCACAATCACACCGAACGAGATGATGAATTTCAAATGTTCATCATTGGATTGGCGCAAGGCGAAAGCGCCTACATTTGAAGATCTCGACAGTGGATCTTGCCGCAAGAGGAGGAGCGACGACGTAACTTGAAACCCCCAGAGCGATGATCTTGCTCGATGGTGAAATGGCAACCATTCAGAGGGGAAGCGCCCACAAAGAATCATAGTCGCAACTACAAAGAGAGAGGAGGTACATCAGTAGAAGAGTTCGTATAAAGGTATGCCCGTAAATCATCTTCAGAAGAAATGTTATTATTGTGGAAAGAAGGGTCATATACAGTAATGAATGCTTTAAGAAGCAGTAAAATGATGCAAAGAAAAATTTGGCGATAGCAAAGCACAGATATTTTGTTGAAGAAGATGTTGAAGAAGATGAAGATTTCAGTCACGAATTCCGACCGTTCACAACTAACCGTGCCCTTTCAACATCCAATTAGGACGACATCCGTTATGTCATTCTGTGCATCCTCTCACATGACAAAAAGGAATTTTTGAAAATTCAAGAAAGTACATATGGACTCAAATTGATTTAGGAGATGATAGTGGATACGAGATTAGAGGCTATGGGGATATTCCAGTATAAAGCTACCAAATGGTAAAATCACCCATCTTAAAAATGTGCTATATGTACCCGGAATTAAGAGAAATCTGATATCCGTATCCATGATAACTGATCAAGATATGCAAGTCGACCTTTCAAGACTCATTGTGTCATAAAGGATTGCAGAAAAGAATGTCTGTTGCAACCGCGTTGAAGCCTATACAGACCGGGATGTAAAGAGTATACCACACGAGCCATGGTTGCAAAGATCATACCGAAGACCTCCGGTATCGTAGATTCAAATACTCATTTGAATTTGCAGACCTCATGCTATCGGCAGAGAAAAGCGTATGGTTGAGGGACTCCCTGCTCTTCATAATACTAGCTTAAATTGTGATGGATGTGCCTTAGGTAAATGTATATAAAATAGTTTCAGGCATGATAGAAGGAAGGAAACATATATTTTAGAATTAGTGCACATTGATATATGACCTATGCATAAGGTCGCTAGGGTGGAGCATATTACTGCTATTTACCGATGACTCCACTAGATATTCAAGGGTTTATTTTTCCGAGTAGAAAGAGTCGACTTTCTAGTGCTTTATAGAATTTAAAACCTTGGTGGAAAAGCAATGGAAAAAGTAAAAATTCTGGCCCGATCAATCTGGGAGAATACAAGTTAGGGAATTCATGAAATTTGCATCCCCACTTTAGATTGTGCTGGGAATAGCCATGCTGCCACACACACCACAACAAAATGGGAGTGGCAGAGGCAAGAACGTAACCTTAGTGGAGGCGCATGAGCATAAAAGGTAAGGGTCTATCTTAATAGTTTCTAGGCAGAGGCTATTAATACCGCTCGTATATTTAAAGAACAAAAGTCCTACCAGTATCTTACTTCAAAACTCCTTTGAAGCTCTATATGGACTCAAACCACAAGAAATCATCTAAGAGTATTTGGGTCAAAAGCATTTTCCCATATACCCAAAGCCGATAGGAAGAAATTAGACCCTAAAGTTGTTAAATGCATCTTTGTTGGTTATGGCACAAAATTCTAAAGCATATAAGTTGTTCAATCCCCGAGTCCTCATAAGATATTTTTTAAGCAAAGATATGTGTTTCAACTGTGTTCAAGACTTTAGGAATGATGACATTGGTGATGATTGGCACATTCCATTGTTGGATGGATGAAAGAGAACAGAGCAGAAACAAAAGCAGAAGAAGAGCGTAAAAGAAGAACAGAAGAAGGTGATAATGCAAGCCCAATTAGATCTCAAGAAAACAACTTGAGGTAAGTCCCTACCAAGGAGATCGGGGGAGAAGACCAAAAAACCATGAGATTGAAAGACTATTCTTTGATGTCAAATATTTTGAACATTGTAGAGCCCACTAATTGCAGAAGCTAGTCAATTTGAGGAATGGAGGGTCATAGAATGAAGAGATAGAATTTATTCTTAGAAATAACACTTGGGATTTGGGCTTGAATCGCCTAAGAATAAAACACCTATAGGATGTAAATGGCTGTTTAAACCAAAAATGAATGCAGATGGAAGTATTGAAAAACTAAAAGCTAGGTCAGTTGCAAAGGGGTACCTACAAAGACAGAAGGCATAGATTTTGATGATACCTTTCGTACCCGTAGCAAAGCTAAAACACTATCGAATGCTTATCTCTAGCAACTAAACATAATTGGGAGCTACACCAAACTCGATGTCAAATCCGTATTTTTAAAATGGTGAATTAAAAAGGAAATCTCTTACTTAGTACAAATTTACAAGGGTTTGTAAAAGGTAAGCGGGGAACATCTTGTTTGGTGTGATTGAAAAAGGCGCTATATGGCTTAAAGCAAGCACCTGTGTCTGTACGAAAAGGTTGATTCTTTCTTTTTAGAGCATGGTTTTTCATTAGGAGTTTGTTAGACCAAAATTTGTATACCAAGTACAATAAGCAGCAAATTATTTTTGATTTCTTTGTATGTAGATGACATGATTATAACAGAAATGCATAATTTAATCAAAGAAATCAAAAAGTCGATGGCACAAGTTTTTGAAATGAAAGATCTCTAAGTCTCCATTACTGCCTAGGATTAGAAGTATGGAGAGATACTGGCAACTTCTTTTCTTACCCAAGGGAAGTTAGAAATCTCGTTGGAAAGTTTGGTATGATCGTTGTAGGTCAAGAATACACCTTTGCGTAGAATTTGAAGTTGTGTAGTGACTATGGCAATTAAGGAGGTGGATGCCACGATACGTACAACATGGGGAGTTTGGATATATCACAAACAAACTGCATCGTACTCTGCATACTCGTTAGTGTGTTGAGCGAATTCATGTCAAAAACCGCTTGAAAGTCACCGGTAGCAAAGAAAAAGCGTGTGGAGGTATCTTTGTGGTACCGTTAATTATGGCATTTTATAGCCAGTTGACACATCTCTGATGTTATTCTAGCAAAGTCAGATTCGGGGACCGGGCAGGGGAATCCTTGATGGGACGAGACACAGTTACGCATTCAAGATAGGATCCGGGTCATAGCATGGAGCAAGAAGAAGCAAAGCACCGTAGCACCGTCTTCATGTGAAGCTGAGTATCACATTGTGTGCGCAACGTGTGAAGTGATCCGGTTGAGAAGGCTTCTCAATGATGTAGGAGAAGAACATAAGAACTTACTTCCATAAAAGTGACAACCGTAGCACTATTAAATTAGCATGAATCCAGCTGTTTCATAAAAACACCAAACATATAGACACTCGGCCCATTTGTCGAGAGAAACTACAACATAAAAAGAAATTATTATTGAATATTGTAAACTAGACAATGAGGCCGATATTTTTACTAAGCCTCTTGCATGTGTGAAGTTTGACTTGTTTAGAAGGATGCTAGGAGTTTAGGACAATCCTTCTCCATTAAGGGGGGAGTTGAAAATAATTATATTATTTTGTATTAATGGAGAAAAGGTTACATGTTGTAACGTATCTCCTTAGTTTAGGATTTGTTCCTAGAGTTTAGGGGTTTGGTCATGAACTTCGATTTCTAGTAATGTACTTAATGATGTATCTTTTCATTCATGAACGTAGAGTGTACGAGAGTGATCTCTCGCTCGAAGTGTAGTCTCCAGTGCGCATCAATTCGTGAGCTACAACTCCTTTCAATTTCGTGCATATTTTATCTATATCAAAGATCAAACACAGGTACATTATGCATTATGTGGATCAAATGATTGTCATGAACCACCTCCATTGAGAACACAAAGATCGTAATTTCGATATTAGCATGTACATCCGTTACCTGGGTGAAGAATTAGGGTTTATTTTTCTTATTATCTCAACTACATTTGCTTTCACGAAACACAACAATATTTGATGAAATTTGTTAAATTTGTTGATCGCAGTAAATGCATTTCGTTGCCGAGGATGCAACTCTAGTTAAATCTTCCAGAGGTAACCTCGAAAAACCCACAAAAAAAAATCATGTTTCATTTCCCGTAACATATTCTATCTATTTGGATTCAAATCTATTTATTTGAGGGATTGATAATTTGTGTGCTGTAGGCTCCTCATTCACAAAGGGATTTTCCTTGGTTGTTCGAATGGTGGACTCCCGGTGGTTTGAAATGAACTATGAAGAGACCAAATTGGGGTTGCCTACCATTCGAGAAAAAGCGTGTAGGAAAAGTTGTTACCGTGAGAAGGATTTACTTCCGGAGGTAAAAATCGACGCATTATCTTACCATTGTCTTTCTTTATTGAAGTCTCGACTACAAAGACCAAGGGTTTGGATTCCTATACATTCTATGATTTCATGGATTCGTAAGCGTATAATTGGACTAGCAAAGTGGGAAAGTGTAGATGCACATGTACCGCATTGAGTAACTCGAAATAATTGTTTCCGCGTAAGCATTTTGGAAGAGCTTTCTAGGAGCTAAGAAGCTCAAGTATGATGTCCGTTGAGTCAGGTATGCCTCGTAGAAATATTGAAATATTCAGACATATGTTTGATTCTTCTCACGTATGTTCTCACTTTATTTCTTTAGAGGACTTCCAGATGTCTGCGGCGCTCTCATTTTTTGGATCGAGCATTTTTGAACTTTGTATCGGTCAATACGGGTCACCATGAGTTGGAATCTTTGGCCGATAAGAAGCCGAATGGTTTAATTTGTCTCTAATCAAAATGAATTGACTCAATGGTTTTGGATTTTTCGAGATATCTTCACAAATATTTCCAAAATCTACACCATGCCCATCTTATCCCAATCACATCATAATGTTCTTTGGAGATCATTACCAACATAGACAAATAAAGAAGGTTAAAAATGATATTGATCCGCATACTCTCTGCACATTTTGGATGGGCATTTCTCGTCAATCCGTTGTTTTGTAGGCTGCAAAGTTTGTTACTCCATGCTACCTTTTGAATTAAGCGTGAACATTCTACCGTTATGAAGGGAAGTTTTACCACCCTCATTTCGTCGAAGGTAATATCCATTTAGAATTTTGCTCGCTTGAGGTCTTGGCATTTTTTTTCATTTCGTCAAAGGTAAATTTTGTTAGACTTGCTTTCCTTGATTGCAGAGGATCGTAGCATTTTCCGTGGCCATTTCCCTCAATCTTCCATTTTCTCGAAGGTTAGACTTTGCTTTCCTTGATTGCAAAAGAGGATCATAGCATTTTTCCGTAGCCATTTCCCTCAATCTTCCATTTTCTCAAAGGTATAGCTCGGTAGACTTTGTTAACTTTTTTAACAACTTTTTCTCCTTTCCAAAAAACCTTTTCGAGGGTAATGTTGGGTAGATTTTGTTAACTTTTCAACGTCGGTATTTATAGATGTAGATTTAGTGGAATATTTTGGAATATGAAGAAGTTAGTTGTTTAACTTGGCTAGAAGAATCTTGAATATTGTTGTTTAATTTTTTAGTATATTTTTTCCAAGAGTCAATTAGTCCAAAATATTGTATATATTAGTTTTTTTAAGTATATTTTTCTTTTGGTCTATTGGTTCAAAATATTGTATGTGTTTTTATATAATTTTGAGAATTAATTAAAAAAATAATAATTACAAATTTAAGTTATATAATTTACAAAACTAATGCCTTTTATATTTTTTGAATTAATTTGTATATTGTAACTAATCTTATAAATAAATTTATAAGCGTAAATTCTTTTTTTAAAAAAGATAAAACAATTGAATGTATCATCCATTTTATCCATCTTGTGCCATCTATCCCTATGTCATTTCAGAAGGTGACGTTGGTTAGACTTCCGATACTCAAAGGAAACTTTTGTTACACATTGATCTCCATGAATCACCGAAGACTACCGTTTTGGATGTGCATTTCTATCATTCTATCATTTCCTGCTGAAGTTGGATATGCATTGCTCATCATCAATTGTAATGGGATAGTAGCATTTTTCAATGACATCTCTTTCTGATCCTCATTCTTAAAATTTCGAACGCTCAAATCATAGCTCGAAGGTGAATGTTAGAGGTTGTTTCCTTGAATTGCTTGAGATCGCAGCGTTGTGTGTTGGAAACTTATTCATTTGACATTTCCAGAAGGTAACGTTATAGACTTTGCTCCCGTAGAAAATATGATGTTTTAGACTAATTTGTTTCCCCTAAATCTTCCAAAATCTCTAAACACCCTAACTTCTTTTATTTAACTTTGGGCAAAGGGATTGATTTACTTATGTCCTCCTGATTCTCACTCAGCTACTAATTCCCATAATTCAATTTGTATATGAGATATGGAGGCATTTCTGATTTTATAATTCAATTTTTGTTATGAAGACAGATATAGCTACTATCTACAATTCAGTTTGCTTGAATAATAGATACAGATAACGCATCTTTCTACTTAAATGATCTAAGAAGTCCGAATTCACGGATTTAATGGTAGGATTTAAGAGCAAAAGGAGCCATCATGTCATAGATTCAATTTAAAAATATTAAAACTAGATAGGATTGATTGCTTCATGTCCTGATTCCGAGGGGAAAGCATTAATTCTACAATTCAATTTGTATTATGAGACATGGAGGCATTAATTGGAGCATCCAATTTTGTGTTATGAATAATACATATGAATACAAGGATTTTGATAATTCATTGTAAGTTCGAATAATAGATATGATACCATGATATTTCTATCATGAAAATGATCTAAGAAGTCCGCATTAACTAGATTTAATGGTAGGGATTTAAGAGTAAAAGCAGGTTCTATTGTTGATGCAACTAATTTAAAAATATTAAACCAGATAATCTCCTTTATAATTCATCCATGCTCAATAATATATATGAAGAACATTCCTAATAACTAATTTTGTACCTAATAATAGACATGATACTGATGATCTTTCTATCGTTAAAATGTTACTTTACCTTAATACGCCTAAGAAGTCCGAATTCATTTGGATTTAATGTTTGGGATATAGCATTAAATAAAAATATTAAATTAGATAAATAATTTATTTTTATGGTGTTTTAAATGAGTTGTTTGTGTTGTAATTAAATGCCAATTCTAAATGATAAATGTAGACATGATATAGGTTTACCTTGATTAGTATTCTTATTTATTGATTATTATTTTGCATCTTGGAAAATGGGGATTGTGAATTTTGTTATTATTGATGTTTTTATTATAAGCAATTTTTTATTACTTAAGACAATTGAATTTTTCTAGTAACTATTGACTTTTGCAATTTTATGCTTTTTTCTTGAAAACATTCCGGAATGGTGCAATTGCTAGTTATTATCAATTACTATTACAATGAATTATAATAAGATTCCAACTAAATAAAGTACTTGGCTCTGAGAGGTTTTCATTACCTTGAAAAAATAAAAGTAGTAGTTGAGCAAAATAAATACTGTTGCATATATTTATACTAATATGGTGATATTTCACACTGTCTTCCAATCACCACAAGAATTACCGCCACATTTTCTTTTAGAGTTGATAATTTTTATATATTTTTTTTAATAAATTAAAAGTAAGTCACTTTTTGCTAATTATTTAATTTTTTAATAAATTAATGATAATAGCATATTAAAGAATAAATTGGATTTGGTTCATTCCGAGTACTAAAATATTCTCAAAATTTATAAAAAGATTTTCCATACATAATAAAAGTTGTAAATTTTCCTGAGAAAATGAAATTCAAGTCTACATATAATAAACATTCACATAAGAAAATCACATACACAAAACGAGAAATATTTTATGATCTTAGGGTCACTAATTTTCCAAAGAAGAGCGCACTTGATAAATAAAGCTAGAAATATCAGAGGTCGTTTTTTGTTCCCATTTAAAATAAATTAGGACATTGCAGTAATAAATGTTGGTAAAGATCCATTTTTCCACAGAGGTAAGAAAATAATACCACATTACAATAAAAATCATCGATACCCCCACCGGAATAAAATTAGTCACCGAGCTGAAAAATAACGCCTACATAACATAAAATTAATCAAAAAACATCTTCACAAACTTTTTGAGACATTCTTCCCTGCTCGCTAATTTCCAAAAAACAAGATACTACTCCGATAAATTAAATCTTCACTCCTCATTTGAAGATTAAATAAATGAAACTTCATTTAAAACAATGATGTTGAATACTAATTTCCTATCAAAATTAAAAGGGGAAAAATTAAGACTTGATCGTTAATCACAAACATGAGCAAAGAACCAAATATAAAATTAACTGGAAGTAAAGGTAATCTCTCTACATAAATTTAATCAAAGGCAAAAGAAAGTCTTTTTAACCATTAGCCAATGTGACCTAAATAAATTATAAAAATTATAAATTATAAAAGTTGAGGAGGAAAATAGACTCGAACAAGATGTTTTGTTTAATACAAAATATTACATATTCCATAGTCTTCAACTTTCATTGCAGCAGCAACTTGGCTACACCCTTGGACTAAGTTTGTTTATATAATTTCACCTGCCCTTAACTTAGTTGCAGTAAGCATGGGATGAAATAAACATAGGTTCAAGCAAGGATGGCTGCCCGATGAGCGATCACTGTCACGTGAGACTGTCCATGAGGGGAGTGAGTAGCTCTGATAGCTTAACACGATGCGTAACCCCGTTAGCCTGACTTGTCAATCGCATGTTGACTCTAATTGAGTGCGCAATACCTCACCGTACTACTGTTAATGATACCCCGCAACCACTGATGGTGGCTCCACCAACGGCCTGACTAACGCGTCACCACTCCCGCCTAATGCCTGGGTAATCAGCTAATTTGATTTTTCGTTTTAGAAACACAATTAAGATGCTATAAATTTTTTAAGCGTGATATTTTGGTTGTTAAGTCAATGAATGATACACATGCAGAGATATTTTGTTTATAAATATAACATAATTGAAATTTTTATGTTATATTACATAAATGAATGCTCTATTTTTATATATACTAAAGAAGTGTACTAAAGACAGAGTAAAAATTTAAAATATACACACAAAGAGTATGTTTGATAAGAATGAAAAAATTCATAAGAGAGTTTTTTTTAAGAGCATTTATATAGTGGAACCGTGTTGTGCTAGCCTGTCATTGTAACTCCTCCGTGTAGAGGGTAACTTGCATGCCCATTTTTTATGGAATAAATATTTGTTTTATTGAGTTGAAACTGTCATTCTAGTAGCAAATATTTTCTCTACATAGAAGAGGGAGTTTTATTCTCCATTGACTACTCTAATTTCTCAATATCCCCAAATATGTATCAGAAATGCTATTTGGGGTCAAATGTTTGCTAGGTAAGAGCTCACGTGTTTCTCCAAAGAAGGTAAGCTCATGTTGAAGAATTCAAAGGTATTTCTCTATACAGCTTTTGTGTTACTGTTGTTACAGTTATTAATTTTAAAAACACGCTGCCTAAGTTTTTTTTGACCATAATGGTGAGTGTAATGGCCGGAGCCAACACTGGCATGGTTGGAAATTTCCTCACCCAAATGTTTAATGGGAAAAATTATTAGCCTATTGGGTCACAACTATGAGAGCATTATTTGTCTCCCAAGACGAAGGGAATGAGTTGAGGATGGCCTTGAAGAGCTGGGCAGGGTGGAACTGGAGTTTTAATATGTTAACCAAAAGAAGAGAGATTCTAAGATAATAAGGAAGAAAGATGCTAAGGCTCTTTCTTTTTGTATCAAGCAAGGTATGAGAGTGTGTTTCTGTTAGGCAGAAATAAGAGATCCAAAGAAGCATGGGAAACTTTGCATTGCTCACTGGTATGGAAAAAGTGAAGACAACAAACTTCGCCACAGAGACTTTGAGACCTCTCGCACAGGAAAGAGTCAGACACAATTGACTCATTCTTTCACTCATGTGATTAAATGGTCACAAATAAGATATTATAGACTTCTGAAGACAAGAGGATTGTAGAAACCTCGAGAAGTTTACCTCAATATTCTATGCATTGTCACCTTACCCAGAGGAGACTAAAGATCTCACAAAGTTTTTAGTGGATGAGCTACATGCATCACTGATGACCCCATGGCTAGATTGGGTAGGAGTGAAAACTCACTCAGGAACATGCGTCATGACCCAGACAGCCTTTCTAAGATATGGGAAGAGGGCAAGGCAGAGGAAACAAAAGAGAGGAAGAGTGGCCAAAACAAGAGGTGGAAGGAACAACCTTCACATTCACATGGAAGGTGCAACAATAAAGCTCATAAAATGACACAAGACAGTAATGGCAGAATGGTCACATGTCAAGGAAAAAGGTATTTACAAACTGAACAACCAATGTTACAATTGTAAAAAATAAGTGGTCACATGCTAATAATGGAAATTTACACAAGATATGAGAAATAGAAATCAGTGCAAATTTCACTAGGAAACAAACAAAATAATTGTTCTTATCTTGTAATATGGTCACAGTGTAAATGAGGATTTATGGTTTCTAGATCTCTATTGTAGTAAATCCATGTTTAATGTGAAAATTAGCAATGTTTTCTATTTTATATGAGAGTGTGCAAATACAAGTCACACTAGGAACTGATAGCAAAGTTTCTCATGCAGGGAAAAGGATATGTGAATGTTTTAACAATATTAGGTGCAAAGAAATCCATATAGCAGACAAGCTATTATAGTCTTATGAATGAAGTGTAACCTCTGCTACTTTGGACAACTTGTCCATAAGGGATATAATGTTTTCCTTGAGGACATGTTTGTACCATCATGGATAAACCACCCAAACAATCATGTATTGTTGAAGTAGATGACAAGGGAACAAGATGTTCCTCTCGAATGAGAGCGTACTCTGAAGAATGGTGAAGAGAAAGCAACAGGGCTGCACAAGAGACTTTTCAAAGCGAACTAAAAGAGCATAATCGGTTATGGAACTTGAGATTTGGATACCTCAACTTTGGAGGTCTTAATTGTTGTTCTAAGAAGAACAAAGGCTTACCACATAGAGAAACTGAAAAAACTTTGTATGTTTATATTCAAAGGAATACAGAGAAATTTTTCCTTCCTGAAAAGCATAAGGGCAAAAGCACTCCTAGAGATTGTCCATCAATATGATGCAAAGAGTGTTGTCCTTGATGGCAACCCACTTGACATGATGATGGCAACTACTTAATGAAGTTAATTTTGATGCACTAATGATAAAATCTTTGATGGTTCTCATAATAAGGCGTAAGTACAAAAATAATATCAAGATGCAAGAATAATGATGAAAAGTGTGTGTCTTAAGGCATACGGGTTTGTCTAGGAGAAGGAGTTGACAAAATGTATAAAGCATCAGTGCCAAGTCACAGAGGCTCACCTGCGCTCTAATTGCAACCAAGGGTTACTACCAGTGTTATTTGACTCATTTATTGCTGTCATGTCTATTTTATCCTGCCTAGAACACTTACTGATGAGATGGCTTTGGCTTCATGGTATTGAAAAAAAGGGTAAACCTATATATGGAGAAGAAAATCATTGTGCATGGGGGTGCATGAGTCTCTGCTTTGATGAATACTTCACTAAGCAGTCCTTCAGGAGGTGAACACTGCTCCTAATTGATATCCGAATCTATGATGCTCCTAAGAACATGATAAAGGCTCAATATCTCTAGATCTAGAAATGGTGAATGTCAAGGATGATCTCAAAAGAAGTGAAGAAGACCCGGCTAATCCCGTTGAAGAGATTGAAGAAATCTCGTGGGTGTTTATAGATCTGGTCTGGCATCACAAATTTATCTTTTATAGATCTATACGTGTTCGTTTCATGAAAGCGTGTATACACTGTCTGTGGAAAGAAAAGCGTGTATGCGCAGCTTAGGTTTTCTTGGAAAATATATCAAGTATACGTGTTCGTTCTTCGAGGCGCGTATATACGCTGTGTGTCTTATTAAATAGAAGCGTGTATGACATCTAATGGTAGTCAAGGTTAATGTGCTTCTGACATTCTATTCCAAGTCTGTGGGTTATATCTCGATATTCTCGGGGTTACAGGGTTTCACTTATTCTCGTTCATGCTTGGGCAAGTAAAGGGTTGTGTTGGAGGCCGAAGTTATCCAGCTTTTAAAATTGATGAAACGTGGTCTACAATGGATCCGATGGTTGAAGCCTTCGCATGAAAGTGGAAGCTTTCTCGCCGTAGTAGAAGCCGGTACTCTCATATCGTGGGTAGCTACCCTTCAGAGAGGTTGCAAACGAGTGTGTTGCAGCCTTCGTGTGTGTGCCCGTGCTGCCGGAGTCTCACCAAGACATGATTGTAAGAAGTTTTCTTAATAATAAGTTTTAAAATAAACAACGACAGCGGTGGTTTTCTCTCGAATTTAAGTTTCCACCAAAATCCCCGGTGTTCATGTGTGTTGACATGTGATGATTATTCGTTTCTATCTCGCACTGGCGATCAAGCTTCGAAATATCTCGATGAAATGAATAATGCAATGATTCCGAGTTAAGATTCAAACACATAATTAGATCTTCTCGCAGGTTACTGCCGAGTTCGTAAAAGGATATCCGTATATATGCCATGCAAGTATAGTTTCGCAGCGTATGGTTTTTTAGGCGAAAAGAAAAGCTTGATTGTCTGCATTGAATAGTTCTATCTTCACCCGCCTCTCGTATTTTTCCCAACAATTGTATTTATAGGTCCTTTCCGAAAGTTTAGCCGCTAGAAGGAAGACTGGTTAAGAGTGAGTAATCATGAGGAAGCACATCTACGGCTTCCCCGTCATAATGGAAGTAATTTAATCTTTTCTGAGTGAGTATGATCCCCATTCTACCTATGGGAGCTGATGTATGGGCCATCGTTGAACAAGGATATCAATATCCATCTCACACCAACAGATCCAACTAAAAGAAAAGAACAGAATCAAACGTTAAAGTTGGCCAATGCTATAACAAAAGTCTAACCGAACTGTAATTTGTCAAAGTCATGCACCAATACAAGAAAGGAACAGGGGACAAAATCATTCTGTTATAAGGGACGCAAAGGTAAAAAAGTAAAACTCCAAACTTCAGACTGAATATGAAATTTAAAGAGGCACGATGATGAGTATTGCCAGCTTTACGTATTGATGATGTTTTTGAAATCGTATGAGAAATCAAGTGTTAACATCCCAGAAAATACTTTTTGGTTGAGAAAATTTTACGATTGCTAACGGAAAAATTTGAATCAAAAGCCGCCTCTGAAGAAAACAGATATTCAAAAATTCCTTCCAGGAAAGTAACTTCATGTATATTAACCGCATATGAAATGAGGAGAGGAGTGACCATCCGATCCAAAGAAGTCGTTTAAAGCTTCTACAAAAGGAAAGAAGTTCGAAAAACTCAAGGATCAGATATATCTCGTGAAGAATATGAGGCAAACTTCAGGAGAAGATTCTAACCAGGAACCCAAGATTCAAAGGTGTTTCCTTCAAATGTTTCAATTGTGAAAAGAGTTGGTCATTATGCTGCAAATGTCCTTATAAAGAAACATCTCTGCTTAAAGAGAAAGAAGTAGCAGAAGGAATAAGAATCGATCTAGCTCTAAGAAAATCTACCGTACAAATGAAGATGATAAATATTCAGATAAGGAGAAGAATGTGAACAAGATCTTAGACTTCATGGCATTTGAAAATAATTCTATATATGATGTTTTTATGCCTAGACAATGATTTTCATCAAACAATTAACAAAATTTATATGCTTTGGAAGAAAGTAAAATAACTACAGAGACTCGGAAGGCAAAATAATGAAGAAGCAAAGAAACATAATGAAAAATTAGAATGTGAAGTAGTAAGTTCAAGGAAAAAGAACTTGAGAAAGTAAAGACTTCAATTCTAGATTTGATAAAGGATCCGAAACCTTAGATGAGATTACTGTTCAACGTTCTCTTATTAAGATGTGTCTTGATATACCTAGATAATCTTCGTGCTTCGCACCAAATTATCTAAAAAGCAAAGAATCGATTTACTTATTCAGCACTTAGCGGAATAAAGAATCTTACAGGTAAAGCATGATCATCACAATATATGATATCTTCAAAAGAAGCAAATAATCAATGTGTAAATTCAAACAAGATTTCATGATCTGGTAAATTTCTACTTCAATGGACAATGTTTCTCATGTTCAGGACTTTTAGTCATAAAGCTATTCAATGTGCTGTGTATATAAAACCATCATGACAGTATACAAGCAAGAAAGGAAAAGGATGGATATTAAACCAAAGAAGAACACCTATAACAACTTTTCCTCTTCAAAATGAAGTTGAATGTGCTTATTGCAATAAATTTGGCCATGAAGAATCCGAATGCAGGAGCAAATTTCAAAATTAAAACAGATTCTCCTTCAAGTTCCAAAGTATGGAAAAATATGAATACATGGTAAGAAAATTGTGGGATAGGTGTTATTTTACAGAAGAAAATAATGGTACATTGATAGTGGGTGCTCAAGACACATGACATGTGACAAAAGAAAACTTTTCATATAATGCTCTAGAAAAGGAAAAATAAAGTTACATTTGGAAATGATACTCCCGTCAGAATTAAAGGAAAAGGGTCCATGTTTGTAAAAGAAAAGGTGAAGTGCTAATGGGGATGTCATGTATGTGGATGGATTAAGGCATAACCTCGTTATGTAAGTCAAATGTGATCAAGAACAGGTTGTTCCTAGTTCAAAAGAATGTGGTTTCGTGATCTTGATGGGCTGTAAAACTATTATAAAAGGGAAAAGAACTCCAAGAAACTCCGTATGTATTGAAGAACTGCAGATCAATGTTACTTGAGAGAAAGTCTTCGTAAAATTGGCTATGGCATATAAGGTTGGGCCATATCCGAGCTTCTCTCAAATCAACAAAGCAAGTGCGTACTTGCCGTTCGTGGTCTTCCCAATATTACTCTACTCGTAGAGGACATATGCAAATCTTCGTCAGCTCGATAAGGCATCAGAAAGTACAATTTAATTCCAAAGAAGGATCATCAAGTAAGCCTCTTGAACTCATTCATATAACACATATGTGGACCTATGAGGAAAAAGTCACCAATGGGGAAGAATACTATATCTTATTTATTGATGATTACTCTAGAATGTGTTGGATCGGGTTGATTAAACACAAAGATGAAGCATTTGAAAAAATTCAAACATCTTCAAAGTATCAGTAGAAAATGAATTAGATCTAAAAATCAAGTGTCTTAGATCCGATCGAGGAGGAGAATATACATCAAATTAATTCTTTGAATTTTGTGAACAACATGGCATAAAAAAGACAGTCAGAAAGGTGCACTCCACAACAAAAATGGCGTAGTAGAAAGAATGAATGTAATTCAACAAATAGCTAGAGCTATGCTTGATGATTCCGGAACCCCGACATGTTCGGGAGAAGCAAAGACATGCCACAGCGCAAACATTCCTCAACAAGGCGCATGTTCAGTAAATAGTGAAAAACTCATATGAACTTCGGTATGGTAATTCTCCCTCCGTGAAGCATTTTAGAATTTGAAGTAAATGCTTTATCAAAAATAATGATGAAAAGCTCGCAAGTTTGAACCTAGATCGATGAAGGATACTTCTTGGTTACTCATCTACAAGCAGTAGCATACAAATGTTACAATAAAGGCTTCAAATATTGTTGACCGAATGATGTTGTTATTGATGAGTCTCCAGCCTCCTAAAGAAGAAAAACAAGCAAACAAAAGAAGATGATGGTGATTTTTGTCCTTCTTACATCAAATGGAAATGATATAGATAAAGTGATCCAATGAAGAACTTGAAGATGATTGATTCGAAAAATGCTCCATCCAACATATGTTCAAAAGAATCATCCCCGAATTCAAATTTTGGGAGACAAGGAATTAGGCGTACAAACAAGGAGGACTCTTGTGGGATCTTCTAGAAGGATCCGACATTTCTATCCACAATTGAACCACACAATGTCAATCAAGCTTGCAAAGATGAATTTTGGATTCAAGCTATAGAATGAAGAGCTTGATCAAATTGAAAAGAATCACACTTGGGAATTGGTGCCAAGACCACATGATAAAAAATGTCACTGAACTAAATGGATATTCAAGAACAAGTTAAATGAGAATGGGGATGTTATAAGAAAAAAGCTAGACTGGCTCATAAGGGATATACTCAACAAGAAGGTATAGACTTTGAAGAAACTTTTCTCCCGTAGCTAGGACTTGATCCATAAGAATGTTTCTTGCTTTTTTCAAGTTTTCAACAAATCAAAGTTTATCAAATTGATGTCAACTGGGCTTTCTCAATGGTGATCTAGAAGAAGAAGTTTATATAGAACAACCTAAGGATTCATTTGGGAAATGATGAAAATCTTGTTTTGTAGACTTAAAAAGGCTCTATATGGTCTCAAACAAGCTCCAAGGGCATGGCATTATCGTCCTTGACAAATATCTTCATCAACAAGGATTTTCAAAGGGGTCTCGCCGATAGCAACTTATACACAAAGGTTGAAAATGATAAACTATTTATCAGGGTTTGTGATATGTTGATGACATCATTTTTGGGAGTAATGAAGAATCTATGAGTAAGAAATTTGCTTCCGTCATGCGCAAGAATTTGAAATGTCCTTACTTGGAGAACTAACATTCTTTTTCTTGGGTTGCAAGTGCATCAAACTGCAGATGGAATATTCTTTATCAAAAAGCAAAATATCTTAAGCAAATTTTGAAGAAGTATGGCATGGAAGAATGCAAACCCGTGAGTACACCAATGATAACCGAATGTAACTCCTCAAGCCATGATGATTCTCAAGTGAATCAACTAGAATATAGATCAATGATAGGAAGCCTACTTTATCTCACTAGACTAGACTGTGACATTATGCATGCAAGCTTGGGATGCAGTTGATTTATCTTAAATAATCCAAAAGAGTCTCACCTTCAGTCGTCAAAATAATATTCAAATATCTACAAGAAACGCAAGACTTTGGACTATGGTATCCAAAGAATGCTGATCTTACTCTTCATGCTTACACGATGCGTATTGGCCGGAAATGTTGATGATCTGAAAGCACTAGTGGTGGTGCATTCTATATGGGGCCCCTAAGCATATCTTGGTTCAAATAAGAAGCAAAATTCTATTGCCTTATCTACAAAGCAGGCTGCATTATGTGGCTAACCGCGTCTTGTTGCACTCAACTCCTTTGATGATAAACCTTGCAATATTTTGAAATCAAATGTACACCTCCTATCTCCATTATGTGATAATACAAGTGCCATCGTATCTCAAAGAATCCCATAGCATTCAAAGACCAAGCACATTCCCATCAAGTATCACTTCTTACGTGAACAAGTGCTTGAACAAAAGGTGAAGTTGGAGTATGTTCCCTCCAAAGAACAAGTTGCTGATACATTTACCAAACCTCTACCCAGGGAAGCGTTCAAATATCTCAGACAAAAGCTGGGAGTAGTCTCTGCTATGAAGAAAATCAGAACTGCTTAAATTTAGAAGATCAAATTGGATACGCGGGTTTCCTGAAAGACAGTCGAGTATATACGCGAGTTTATCCACAGAAAGCCGCGTATGGTCAGTTGCTAACAATTTTTGGTTAATGATGGCCAAGCTAAGGGGGAGATGAAGGAGTAAACTGATGTACAGGTTCAGGGGGAGCAATAGCCTTGCTGGGTATTATGCATTGTTGGCTTATGATTCTGAAATATGATCTCTCTTGAGGTCTTTCTGATATTGGTCATAAAAGGTCATATTTGTAATTTGATGAAAAAGGTCATGTTGAGACCTATGATGTAAAATTGTAATATTCAGTCATGTAAGGACTTGTTCAAATTTGTAAACCCACTTGGTTGGGTAGTTGAGTCAAAATATGTAAACCCTTTTTGGTTGGGTATTTGAGTCTCTTATGTAAATCCAATTGGTTGGATCTTTGATGTATGTATGAGTCCTTGGTGATAGGAAGGTCATAGATTCATGTACTTCATTGAAAAATATGTTTGAACTTCCAGCATGAACTCAGGGGGAGCATGGTAACTTCAGTGCACATCAGATCTGCAGAGCGCTTCCTTCTACATGAGGAGAAAAACCTTGTGTTGGTTTTGATCCGCCCTTTGCCCTTGATGTCAAAGGGGGAGAGTGACATGGTGTTTGAATAAGGGGAGAGTAACATGGTTATTGTGTAATGATTATAATCAATGTATCTATCTATTGTGGTGATCAAACACCTTCGTGGTTGCCATCAAGTCCAAAGGGGGAGATTGTTGGAAATATAATGCAGAGTGTTGTCCTTGATGGCAACCCACTTGATGAAGATGATGGAAACCTACTTAATGAAGTTGTTCTTGATGCATTAATGATGTAAATCTGATGTTCTACAAGAAGCGCAGAAGTACCAGAAAAATAAATATCAGCATGTGCAAGAATAATGATGAAAAGTGTGTGTCTTAAGGCATACGCGGGTTTGTCTAGGAGAAGTAGCGTATGCACGCGGAAAAGTACGTGCCAAGTCACGTATGCTCAATTGCGCTCTAAATTTGTAAAACCAAGGGTTACTACCATGGTATTGACCCATTGTATTGAGCGTTGGGTTGTCTATTTGATCCCGTCCAGGAATACCATCGGATGAGATGTGGTTTTGGCTCATGGTATTGAAAGAGGGTAAACCTATATAAGGAGAAGAAAATCATTGTGCATGGTGTGTGCATCAGTCTGGGCTTTGATGAATACTTCACTCTGAAGTATATCTGTATGGGTGAACCCTGTTCCTAATTGATAGATCTGAATCTATGATGCTCCTATGAACATGATGAAGGCTAAAGATCTCTAGATCTAGAAATGGTGAATGTCAAGGATGATCTGAAAAGAAGTGAAGAAGACCTGGCGCAATCCTGTTGAAGAGATTGAAGAAATCTGGGTAAGTTTATAGATCTGGTCTGTACTGCAAAGTTTATCTTTTATAGATATATACGCAGGTTCGTTTCATGAAAAGCGCGTGTATACGCGGGTCTGTGGAAAGAAAAGCGCGTATGCGCAGTTAGGGTTTTCTTTGGAAAATGTACTGAAGTATACGCGGGTTCGTCTTCTGGAAAGCGCGTATATACGCGGGTCTGATTAAATAAAAGTGCGTATGATTTCTGATCTAATGGTTGCTGAAGGTTGAATGTGTTTCTGCATATCTATTCTGAAGTCTGGGTTATATCTGATATTCTGGTTACAGTGGTTTCACAGTTCTGTTTGATGCTTTGGGCAAAGGTTGTTTATTGACAAGTAAAGGGTTATGTTGGAGCTGTTTGATCTAGTTTGAAAATTGATGAAACATGGTCTGCAGTGGATCTGAGGGTTGAAGCCTTCAGTATGAAAGTGGAAGCTTTATGCCGCAGAAGCCGGTACTCATAAAAGTGGTAGTAGTTTCCTTCCAGAGAGGTCGGTAAACTAGTGCAGTGGGGATGTAGCTCCTTCCGCAGAGGCCAAACGAGAGAAGGTTGCAGCCTTCCGGCAGTGGGTGCCTCGTTGATGGTGGTTTGAGTCTCCATCAAAGACATGATTGTAATAAGTTTTTCTTTATAATAAATATTGAAGACTGAGAGGACGGCAGCGGTGATTTTCTCCCGAATTGGATTTCCACCTAAAAATCCTGGTGTTCATGTGTGTTGCCTATGTGTGATGATTATTCTATTCTTTCTGCACCTGTTTATTGTTTCCTGAAATAACTGATGAATGAATAATGCAATGATCCGAGTTAAGAATTGAATGCATAATTAGATCTCTGGACATACGCGAGTTCTGCAAAGGATATCTGCGTATATACGCTAGTTGGCTTCAACAAAGTAGCATATGGGTTTTAGAAAGGAAAAGTAAAATTTTGATCGCCTGCACAAATAATGATTCACCGCCCTCTCGCATTTTTCCCAACAT